>BLSH010555279.1:38222-49231 GCA_018402905.1 Glandirana rugosa | reverse complement strand
GGCTGCACTATCTGGGGAAGGGAAGTGGTCACAGCCAGAGGCGTAACTAGGACCTTCAGGGCCCCGGTGCAAGAAATTATGACGGGCCCCCTGACCCCTGGCCAGGGCCCTTTCCTCTTCCAACTGATTCTGGGGCCCTTTACGCCTATCATGGGTCCCTTTTATTATGGTACTGCAGTGGGGCCCTTTCACAAGTTCTGCAGCAGGCCCCAGGGGGACCAGGGAAGCACACAGGGGCCCTGGGAACAGCAGAAGACAAGTAAACTGGATAGAGGAAAATGGAGGATATTGGGTCCTCTAAATGCCACCCCCACCATCCCTCCTATTCAGGTGTACAAGGGAGGCACATGGGCCCCCTGGACCATGGGGCCCGGTTGCAATTGCAACCCCTGCAACCCCTATCGTTACGCCCCTGGTCACAGCCTTCACGTACAGGAAGGCTGTGATCACAGCCCTTCCCCCTCACACAGAGCGGAGGTCCGTGTTTACATACACGGACCTCCGCTCCTTCGCTCTGGGGGGACCATCGCGGGTAGCCGGTGGCAATCGAAGCCGCCACACCCGCTCCCTGGCCCTCCCCGAACACAGTGAGTGCGCGGGCGCGCCTCCGGCGGTGCGCGCGCGCTCACTAAACTCGTTCCCGCAGCCGCCGTCGTATGACGGCGTTTTGCGGAAACGAGCCACTTTGCCGCCGTCAGATGCCGATCGGCGGTCGGCAAGTGGTTAAAAGTGCAATATACTGTACATTCAATGCATTACTGTATCTCTACATATTTTTACAATAACAAATGATCAGTATCTTTTATAAACGTGTAGGATTGTGTTTCACATAACTTGATTCCTTAGGATTCATGCTTGCGCATAGATATGGCTAGAGCAAACAAAAGTGTGTGTGTATATATACAGTGCCTTGCGAAAGTATTCGGCCCCCTTGAACTTTGCGACCTGTTGCCACATTTCAGGCTTCAAACATAAAGATATAAAACTGTAATTTTTTGGTGAAGAATCAACAACAAGTGGGACACAATCATGAAGTGGAACGAAATTTATTGGATATTTCAAACTTTTTTAACAAATAAAAAACTGAAAAATTGGGCGTGCAAAATTATTCAGCCCCCTTAAGTTAATACTTTGTAGCGCCACCTTTTGCTGCGATTACAGCTGTATAGTCGCACTATTACCCATTACTTATATAGGGTATGCCCCCTTCTCTTGGCATACCGACCAGATGACCAAGGCACACCTCAGGTCTATTTATGTTGTAAGTCTTGTTGCGTGTTTATGTGATCCACATCTATCTTCGGTCAGAGGGCCACGACCATAAATATATATATATACACACACACACACTATATTTCCAAAAGTATTGTGACGCCTGCCTTTACACACACCTGAACTTTATTGGCATCCCAGTCTTAGTTCATTGTATTCAATTTTGAGTTGGCCTACCCTTTGCAGCTATAACAGCTTCAACTCTTCTGGGAAGGCTGTCCACAAGGTTTAGGAATGTGTCTATGGGAATGTTTGACCATTTTTCCAGAAGCCCATTTGTGAGGTCAGGTACTGATGTGAACAAGAAAGCCTGGCTCGCAGCCTCCACTCTAATTCATCCCAAAAGTGTTCTATCGGGTTTAGGTCAGGACTCTGTGCAGGCCAGTCAAGTTCCTCCATGCCAAACTTGCTCATCCGTGTCTTTATGGACCTTGCTTTGTGCAGTGGTGCGCAGTCATGTTGCAGGAAGGCGTCATCCCCAAACTGTTCCCACAAAGTTGGGAGCATGGAATTGTCCAAAAGTCTTGGTATGCTGACGTCTAAAGAGTTCCCTTCACTGGAACTAAGGGGCCAAGCCCAACCCCTGAAAAACAAACCCACACCATATTCCCCCCTCCACCAAATGATTTGGACCAATGATGGTCCATAAAGACATAGATGAGCAAGTTTTGGGTGGAGGAACTTGACTGGCCTGTACAGGGTCCTGACCCAGCGAGAGCAGAGACTGCGAGCCAGGCCTTATCGTCCACATCAGTGTCTAATCTCACAAATGTGGTTCTGGAAGAATGGTCAAAAATTCCCATAGATACACTACTAAACCTTGTGGACAGCCTTCACAGTAGAGTTGAAGTTGTTATAGCTGCAAAGGGTAGGCCAACTCAATATTGAACCCTATGAACTAAGACTGGGGGATGCCAATAAAGTTCATGTGTGTGTAAAGGCAGGCGTCCTAATACTTTTGGTAATCTAGTGAATATGTACAGGCATTCCCCAGATTGCAAACAAAATAGGTTCTGTAGTTTTGTTCCTAAGTTGAATTTGAATGTAAGTTGGAACAGGTAACTCCTGCACAGTTTGTTTTGCTGTCTGTATCCCTATTTGGAAGATTTCACCCCACTTTCCGTCCCTGTGACAGTTGGATTTTGAAATTTTAGGGTTGTTGTGGAAACAAGGATTGGTGATAAAGCTTCAGTGGATTTCCTATGGGAACTCTTAAAGGAGTGAATTTCCATTCCTAGGGGTAGATTTCCCTTTACTTCCTGTTGTCTTCCTCTGTAAGTATGAGTTGTATGTAAGTCAAATGCATGTAACTCAGGGACTGCCTCTATAAACACTTCCATCAGAACATTTTATAAATTTGCAAGGAAAGTGGTAGAGAGGAAAGAGAAAGAAAATGAAAACAAAAAACCCCAGACCAACAAAGGTCCCCCATTTGCCCCACATGCCTTCATTCTCACAAAGGGCAAAACAGGTAAGTGTCTCATAACTGGCTAGACCATGGGAGGACAATTAGCGATTAGACCTGAACCAAGGCACCCATCCACCACCAAACACACCTCATCATATTAGAGCTTACTTTGGATATTTGATAAAACAATGTATAGGAAGGGACTATGAAAGACAAATATAGGCAGGAATTACACACATAATGGATCTATCCTGATCTGGAAAGAAAAAGAAAAGAGGGGGTCTTCTCTGTTTCTTCCCAGATCAGGTTAGACCCAAGTGAGGCCTTTGCTGGTCTGGGTTTTTTTTTTTTTTTTGGGGGGGGTTATGTCTCTTTCCTTATTACCACTTTTCTTGCAAAAGTATAAAATGTCCTGGTGAGTGTCTATGTGTATGTGTATATGTGTGTGACTATGTACCATATTTTCCATGTATAAGACACTACATTTGTCTAAAATTGTTAGACTAAAAATTGAGGGTCATCTTATACACGGAAATAAGCTGAGGAGAGAACCACGCGGTTGCAAAACTGCCCATACCTTGTCTCTGCAAACAGGCTTCCTTCAATCACTAGCCTCCAATTACTAGCAAAACTGCTGATAGGCTGTCTCTGCAAATAGGCTTCCTCCAATCATCAGCCTTATGTAACTGACGTCAGCTGATGCTGAACAAACCAATTGGAACACATCCCGTTGGAGGTGGAGAGCATGTAGGCAGTGCGCCATAGGTGTGCGCAGCCTATTGCATTAGGGTGTGCACCCCAAAGTTCAAACACATACTACTGATCACTCCCAATGTTCATTCAGAAAGGGAAGGAGCCGGTAAATTATATATTTTCCGGCACCTTCCCCCACTCATCCGGAAACATCCCCGTAGCAACAGCCGGTAAGAGAGGAGAGGAGGTAAACCAGAAGGGCTGTGGGGGGAAGGTGGGGGGAGCCAGGGCAGTAGGGGATAATCTGTGCTTCACAGGGTGATTAGGGTGTGCCTGGGCATACCTGGCACACCCTGTGCGCACGCCTATGCAGTGCGCAGATGTGAGAGGGACTGGTAATGTTGGAGCTTTCTGAGCCCATAAAGCCCAGTGATGCATAAAATCATAGTACTGGTATGTAAATGTTACCTAATTACTAAATAAAAATGTATTCTATTTTATGTTTAAAATATTGATTTCCTAATTTTGGGTTGGAAGAGTGGGGTCGTCTTATACATGGGGGCGTCTTATACACGTAAAAACAACACATATGTACGGTATATGTGTGTGTGTAATATATAAATATAAATATATACATATATATATATATGGTATAAGCTTATCAGGGCAGCCCACTCCCAGCAAAAAGACAGACAAATCGGAAACTGTAATCTTTTGAGTTTTTAAATCTACAAGGTGCTGCAGTTTTTACTTTTTTGTGTATGTATATATGTACATACATCATTTTATTATTTCTTTGCTTTAGTCATATCTTTTCTCCATATGTATTTGTGGATCCTGAAGGAAGTTATGTAAAACATGTTGAGCCTACATACGTATAAAACATAATGATCGGTTGGTATTGTAAAAATGTGTAGCGATATACCATTGGATGTATATTGGGCTTTTTTACCACTTACGGACTGGAAGGATTTCCCCCTTCATGACCAGGTCATTTTTTGCTATACGGCACTGCGTTCCTCTTACGGATACAGAGACACCGGTGCCCTGTTCTCCATATTCCTGTGTGACCTAACAGGACCCCACCTGTAGGAGATGAGAAGGACTGTTTAGAGTATTGAATACATCCCTTCCCAACTGTCTCCCAGCTGAAACTTATCATACAACATCCAGTATTACTCTTTTGCCCACTCCGTGACACAGAAGGGACAATAAGTCTGTCGGGTACACCTATGTTCATATAGTGACTGCACATCAGCATTTAGCAAGAGGAGACAATTAAGCACATGGGCCAGATCAGGTTCCTTAATTTTTATGTGCTTCCATCTTCTCCCCATAACCACTAACATGGAACTATCAGCATTTGGGACCTTCACTTTTACATAGGAGCCATCAATACTTCAATCCAGTACTAGCTTACATTGGCTTCACTTAGAAGGATTGACAAGCCATACAGTCTTATTAGACCCTCCACCTGGGCTCTTCCCTTGACCTGAAAATAAAATTGTGTCTATTTGTATTCTCCTGGTTTATGCACCCCATACGGGGTATCCATCGATACCAGGTCAATTTTAAATTGAGGCACCACCACAAACCCACATTCCCGCAGATGCGGGGTGACCAAAACAGGGCCTCGGTGGTCCAGGTATTCTAGTCCCTCTGGCTTCCGGACGTCTTTACATGTTATATGTATCCCAAATGTCTGTCAGTCCGTGGTCCCATTGTTTAATGTTCCTCCAGTGTGTTGCAACGAATTGAGCTTTACAGTGTACATGCTCTTTTCAATTGTATTTTTTATTAATTGTACTAAATAAATTTATAAAAAATTTACTTTTTATTTGACCTGGATTACTTGATAGACGTTCATAGAGCCACTTTTTGCCCTCTCTTGGGACCGCTTTTCGAGTCAGTTGTTTTTTGGCTCTTCCACATCTTACCGATATGGCATACAGGTCAACATCAATAATCTTATTTAATTAAAAGCAGTTACACCACTGCATTCAGTTTTGCTACTGTAAAAGGATTAGAACTTCAAATTTTTATTGCTCTCTAGGCCTCTCATGGGGAATAACAGAATGTCACAGGAACTATAAGTGAAAAGAAATCATTGACACATACAGCAATAAAAAAGGACTGGTTCTAAACCCTCACCACTTTATTAAGAAAAAAATAATTTTGGATGGAGATGAGCTGTAATTTGAGACACATTTGCATTGTGGTTTTAACATATGTACATTAATTTGAACCTTTTCCCCCCACAGTCTTCTGACATTCAAGGCTTTGTCCCAGCTGTTCATTTTGGGCTGTACCTGGATTATTGGGATCTTCCAGTTTGGGTCGGGCTCCCTGGCCATGTCCTACATCTTCACCATTTGCAACAGCCTCCAGGGACTGTACATCTTCTGTGTACACTGCCTGCTCAACCACCAGGTCAGGGGACATTCACTTATTTACCAAACATTATGACTATGGTGCTATTCCATAGTTCTCTGCTAAATAACAGTTTCCTTGTTACATGTCCAGGTAAGGGAAGAGTATAGAAGAGGATTCCAAAGATTCCAGTCCAAGAAGTCAGACTCAAAAGCCACGTCTGGCAGTATGGTGCCCATGACTGTAAAGTCTGTAAGTTCTGACCTTCATATGTTTTACAGTGTTCAGCATACACTACAAAAAATGCAAACAGACTCTAACAGATATGATAAAGTGTATCTAAACCCAAGAACAAAACTATAAAATATTAAAGCTTACCAGTCCATAGATGAGGTGGCTGCATTCAATTTCTTTTTTAGGCTTTTTTACCCAGTAGTAAAGAGAAGTAAAGGTCTTTTTTCCCCAGTATCATACTTATCTAGGTGGATGCAGCATCGGTCCAATGCTGCATCTGTCCCCCAGAACCTCTACACTGAGAACCGAGCGATTGAATACCACCGATAGCTCGGTGGCACAGCTCTCTGCTCTGCCCCCTCCTTTCTCACTGGATCGCTGGGCTGTGGAGGGGGTGGAGTGGCCATCTCAGGCTCACTGGGAGGCTGAGCCGGATGTTGGTCCAGGCACCTCACCTGGCAGATCCAGACTTTATTGTCGTGATGACGCAGTACCTGGACTGACCTCTGTGATGTCAGCAGGGAGAAGATTTTAGCCCGCTCTCTGCTAAAACCGGGTCACAGGGGTGCAAAAGGAATTGCACTCCTGTGATCCATAGGAGAAGTACAGCGAAAGGAGCTTTGGCTATACTTCTCCTTTCATTTTCACCTGGTTATCATGCCAGTAACATAGTTCCTGTCCTAAGGTGGCAACACTTACTCTGTTGTAAATCTATGGAGAAGTTACATTACTAAATCTATGAAGAAGTTACCGTAGGACAGAAAGTGTGTTAGGGCAAAAGAACACGTCCCCTTCCACATCTCCATAATAAGACTGAAGACTATGAACTGTGCAGAGCTCATATGGTTTCTGATAGATCAACAGGTACTTTTTTTGCACTTATTGAACAGATGTAACCAAATGCTTTCAATAGTATATTTTATAGACCAAAACTGAGCAAAGTTCATAGTTTACATACACTTTAAAATCACCCTAATGATGATTTTCTCCAAATTTCCAGTTCTCTTTCAAAAGACCTTCATTAGGGAGGAACGAAGCAGAGTGCACATTTTTTTTAAATCAGGTGATTTCCACAAAACTTTTGGTAGTTTTGGATGGTGCAGTGGGCTTTAACTGGTTCCTGAGGGTTATAAAATCTCTTTTTAACTATCCTGGACCTGTTCTTGTGCCCCTCATTAGCGTCATAAAAGAAAACATAAACATTAAAAGCCTAGTTACCAATAATAATCAAATACAGAAAAAGGAAAGAAATCACAAATACAAAGTGCACTAAATAGAATAAACTGAACTACCCTAAATGCAGCCCCTCTGGCCTTCTGCCCCCCCCCTACAAGAAAGCCGACACTTTATAAATTAAAATAAAATAAATCTTTTTTTTTTTTCTTTTTGTTAAAACGAATTTTGCCTATGCAGCTCCATTAACCAAATTGAGCTTCCGCTTCAGTATAATTTCACCATTGGCAAAATCAGGAATTCCACAGTAAAATATGTTTTTTTCCCAAATCACTCCGCTCATCTATTATCTTCATGAGCCACATCCATTCAGTCATCACAAACCAATCCAAGTGGTTTGTTTCGTTATGAATCGAGATTTGGACGAAATTTTCATTACTCTGAGATTCAGAGATATCCAAATCTCAGAATCACTATAGTAACGAATTGCAACTACTACAAAATACATTATAATGAAACAACTAATGAATTTGTTTCATTCTGAGATGAAATAACATAACAACATAAGGAATGACCTGTATTAATTTGGATCCATTTATATGTTGCATTAACATTTTTCATTGTTATAAGAATGCACTACATATGACATGGGAACATATTGCAATAAATGCAGTAAGGTATAAAAGTGAAATAAGATGATGTTTCCTACTTATAGTGTTTGGGTTGGATGGAGGTGAGTCTATCAGAATCTCTGAATCATAACAAACAAATCCAAAACTAATATTGTTCCATTTGTTATGTTATGATTCTGATGGATCCATGTCCATCCAACCCAAACACATTGCATTAATAATGTCCCGAAATAATGACTTAACACATTAAAACGAATATAGCCAAAAAACGAATCGATTCAGAAGAACGAATAAACTAAACAAATCGGAATATGCAAACGAATTCCAAAAATGAATCATGTCTGCACTGCTAGTATTTTCACAACTGATAATAATGATAAAATGTTTTACTTTGTAGCAGAGTCAAGCCTCGGAGGTACCAAATGTGGAGATTAAATCAGCGTGGGTTGTGGAAAATCAGTGTAAACTCTGAAGAAATATTTTTGCTAAATCTCAAAATAAATCACTGTAAACGGAAGGACTGAGGACTTTGTAAACTACAAGGACATTTGAAGATAATATATGACGGAACAGTGAAAGAAGAATAGGCAACAATTCTTTACAGGGATCAAAAACACAATTGTGCATATAAAATAACAGTTTTAAAAACAACAATCATGTAAGTGGTGGCTAAGAATAATATAAGAATTGTATATTTTCTAATCACCCTCATTTCCATAACAACACTGCTACCTGTATATTTTTTAAAATAACTTTTTAGATACATGAGTAAAAAAAACATCCGCTTGATGTGAATATAGTTATTAATGTATGTCTATTTTAAAAGGAAAAAAAATTGTATAATTTTTGTAATTAAATATATACTTTGGGACAGCCATATTTTGCATATTTAGGTCTACTTTCTGCTTTTCAGAGCTACATAATAATTGAAATGATTTACCATTCCTTATTACAATGCAGGACTTTGGGGTTGATTTACTTGTATAGTACAGCATTTTTACATAGCAGTATTAATAAAATAAATCTAAAAGTGTGCTGCTATATACAACCAAGAAAAAGCACAAATTGCAGCTTAACACTTAATGGTATCCCCACAACAAATACCTCAAATTGAAATTAAATATAAAATCGTGAGGCACAGCCAAAACAATTGATAGTCTCTACTGCTGTATCGTGCAAATATTCAATAAAGTGCAAATACCTCAATAGCAATGAATGAATCACAATATTCATTCAATATAAACAAATCTTTCTGTGCAAATAATCAATGAAGTCTGACCGTGCCAAAATACATACATGTAAAATATATAAAGTGCACAGTTCAAAAATGTGTGTATATATATATATATATATTTATATATAATTGTGTCAAGATAAATGGTGAGCTATGAAGTCCAAAAGTCCATCAAGGGTTAAGTGTGCATCTGTATAGGGAAGCCGGAAAAATCCTCAGTGTGATAATGGTATATGCTGATCCCCAGTGATGTAAGAACCTCCACCAGTCTCACTATGTGCTCACCTCACTTATAGACTCACTGGGCCCAGTCCAGCTTTTCCCTCAGGGGTTAATCCTCCAGACAAGTGGATCGCTAGGCAGCTTCGCATGCAGTTAGTATGGAAGGTGTCAAAGACATAAGGAAAGAAGCTATATTGTGCTTTATCCTTTTAAAAACATCCTTTATTAAAAACAGTATATAAAATAGCCACTCACATTTGCTTGTGTACCTCCTCCAGTACACTCGGGCATTTCACAGTCAGGTGGATATATTTCCTGGTGTCTGTGTGGTGTGTGGCTTCAAACACCTGCGAATACCAATGTGGGTCCTGTCGGTGTGTAGTGACATCCTAGGCCCCATCCCTGATGTGTTTCGTCATAAACAAGTGACTTTTTCCAAAAAAAATTTGCACTGTGCACTTTATATATTTTACATGTATGTATTTTGCCACTGACACTGTTAGGAATAGTCCCTCCAGCTGATGGCGCTGTGGCTCCTGGATCCATGGGCTGCAGTTCCAGTGTCCACCAGCGGGTGTCAGTAAAGGACTCATCTGGTGATGGCACTGTGGCTCCTGGATCAATGGGCTGCAGTTCCAGTGTCCACCAGTGGTTGTCTCCCAGTAATCAGAGGCTCTTGAGTCACCAACTGGCGCTCGTTACAGGAAGGATATGTAAACCCTGTTCACCATGTGCTTAGTGCCTTGGTGTTTGTCCTCCATTTGCCTCTGCATCCCAAATCCTGAACCCTGTATCTGCAATTCTCTATGCTGTTTCTGGAATCTTGTATCTGGTATCTGCCATCCTGAATGCTGTATCTGGAATCCCGAATCCTGTATCTGGAATCCTGAACCCTGTATCCTGAATCCTGAATCTGCTCCTGGACCCCTGTCTGCAGTCTGATCCTGTCTCACCGGCTTTCCCGTCATCTGTTCCTGGTTTCTGCCTTATCTTGCTCCCTGCCCCCTCTGAATGATCTCCCGTGCATAACCCTGGCCTGGCTACATTTAGGGTTTGGACATTTCCCTATACCTGTTTAGCAGTTTTCACTATTTCTGTTGCTGTGGTTGTTTACACTGCTTTTTATATTAGATGTGCGTTTGGATCACCATTTCACTTATATCTTTAATAAATCACTTATTCACTTTACGTTGTGTCTGGTATTCTCTGTGCAGTTCACACATTTCTGGTCACACCAGTTCCTGACAGTCACACTTTATTGATTTGCACAGAAAGATTTGTTATATTGAATGAATATTGTGATTCATTCATTGCTATTTCTGGTATTTGCACTTTATTGAATATTTGCACATGATATGGCAGTAGAGGCTATCAATTGTTTTGGCTGCACCTCACTATTTTATATTTAATTTTACTTTGCAGTATTGAGTGATTTTTTTATTTAGCTTAGAGAATGCCCAAGTGAAATGGTGTTCACTGTGCTACTTTTTTTATTGGGTTTTCCAAAAAACAAAGTTAAATATCTCAAGGTAAGGACAATTCCAAACCATATATTCCCTTTCCTTTCAACGAAGCTGCGTTCCTCCACGAGGAAACAGCTTGCCGCCTGTGACGCAATCACGCTGTGTGGCCACGCCTTACGTGTTTCGTCACTCTGACGTCGCAGGTTCGTTGAAAGGAAAAGGAATTCAACCTTCCTCAAGCGGGCAGAGCCCCGCATGACTCTGCTATTGTTTGCTTCCTGGATGGCATTATCTTTTTAAACTACCTT
>BLSH010555278.1:11484-21820 GCA_018402905.1 Glandirana rugosa | reverse complement strand
GGGCCGTCTTTAATATTGATTGGACTCTGGGCAAACATTTTCTTGGGGCCCCCCCTTCCCCATTCTGAAACATTCAAAAAAATATCATAACTATCATTACCACTCACTGACTGGCTGCTAGAGGTTCCTGCACATTATTACTGCTCACTGATTGGTTGCAATAGATTACAGTGCATCATTACCACTCACTGGTTGATAGAGGTTACAGCACAACATTACCGCTCACTGATTGGTTGCTAGAGGTTACTGCACATCATTACTGCTAACTGACTGGTTGCTAGAGATTACAGCACATCACTATTGTTCACCGACTGATTGAGCAAGTAAAGCAGCACTTTAATACACATACTACAGGAGAGGGTGAGAGACTGCAGACACACTACAGGAGAGGGTGAGAGACTGTGCACATACTACAGGAGAGAGTGAGAGACTGTGCACATTCTACAGGAGACGGTGAGAGACTGTGCGCATACTACAGGGGATGACCAGAGACTGTGCACATACTACAGGAGACGGTGAGAGACTGTGCGCATACTACAGGGGATGACCAGAGACTGTGCATATACTACAGGGGATGACCAGAGACTGCGCACATACTACAGGGAATGACCAGAGACTGAGCACATACTACAGGAGATGACCAGAGACTGCGCACATACTACAGGAGATGACCAGAGACTGCACACTTACTACAGAAAATGACTAGAGACTGCGCACATACTACAGGGGAGGAACAGAGACTGTGCACATACTACAGGGGATGACCAGAGACTGCGTACATACTACAGGAGATGACCAGAGACTGTGCACATACTACAGGGGATGACCAGAGACTGCGCACATACTATAGGGGATGACCAGAGACTGTGCACATACTACAGGAGATGACCAGATACTGCGCACATACTACAGGGGATTACCAGAGACTGAGCACATACTACAGGAGATGACCAGATACTGCGCACATACTACAGGGGATGACCAGAGACTGAGCACATACTACAGGAGATGACCAGATACTGCGCACATACTACAGGAGATGACCAGAGACTGAGCACATACTACAGGAGATGACCAGATACTGCGCACATACTACAGGGGATGACCAGAGACTGCACACTTACTACAGGAGATGACCAGAGACTGCGCACATACTACAGGGGATGACCAGAGACTGCGCTCATACTACAGGGGATGACCAGAGACTGAGCACATACTACAGGAGATGACCAGATACTGCGCACATACTACAGGGGATGACCAGAGACTGCACACTTACTGCAGGAGATGACCAGAGACTGCGCACATACTACAGGGGATGACCAGAGACTGCGCACATACTACAGGAGATGACCAGAGACTGCGCACATACTACAGAAAATGACTAGAGACTGCGCACATACTACAGGGGATGACCAGAGACTGTGCACATACTACAGGGGATGACCAGAGACTGCGCACATACTACAGGAGATGACCAGAGACTGCGCACATACTACAGAAAATGACTAGAGACTGCGCACATACTACAGGGGAGGAACAGAGACTGTGCACATACTACAGGGGATGACCAGAGACTGCGCACATACTATGGGAGATGACCAGAGACTGTGCACATACTACAGAAAATGACTAGAGACTGCGCACATACTACAGGAGAGGAACAGAGACTGTGCACATACTACAGGGGATGACCAGAGACTGTGCACATACTACAGAAAATGACTAGAGACTGCGCACATACTACAGGGGATGACCAGAGACTGCGCACATACTACAGTAGATGACCAGAGACCTTATTAGCAATTCACAGCTTTAGAGCTGAACAACAGCTCAGGGTTTAGGAGAGCAGCTAGGCAGTCTATGCGGGGAGGACATACCTAGCAGCCAGGCTCACCATGCACTTTTAGAAGTCCAGGTGGCGGGGCTCCCACTCCGAGCTCTGCTCCTGCTACAACCGCTCCCTCCTGACTGAGTGTGCAGTCTGCAAGGGGCGGGATCGGAGTGTCAGTGGAGCTCCCGGTCCCGCCCCATCTCTGCTGGTTGGGGATTACCCGAGCCTCCCTCCAAAGCAGGGGTAGGGAACCTGCGGCTCTCCAGCTGTTGTAGAATTACATTTCCCATCATGCTTTTGGGAGTAATTGTATCCATCAACCTTGCAATGCCTCATGGGAAATGTAGTTCTACAACAGCTGGAGAGCCGCAGGTTCCCTGCCCCTGCTCCAAAGCATAGAGAGGGCATGGGGCGGGGTCGGAGCGTCAGTGGAGCTCCCGCCCCGCCCCTTCCTTGGGATTACAGCGCTGCCTCCCATATGCCTGTGCACTCTGCAGCGTGATTGTCGCAGCCGCAATTTGCGGGTAGCGCGGGCTCAAGGAGAACTGCTGCTCTGGGCCCCACAGATGAGACAGGGCCCAGGGCAGCTGCCCCATTTGCCCCGTGGTAAAGACAGCCCTGACCCCAGGCACTATATTTAAAGGAATTTTTAATTTTGATTCAATTTCAATTTCCAGTTCGGGTTCCATATACTTCAATGGGGTTCGTTATTCGGTTCAAAATATTTGGGATTTTTGAAAGTTGTGCAGCGAACCGAACCGGGGGTTGTTCGGCCAATGTCTAGTTATAACAATGTACAGTATCTCACAAAAGTGAGTACACCTCCTCACATTTTTGTAAATATTTTATTACATCTTTTCAGTCCCAGTGACAACACTGAAGAAATGCTACAAAGTAAAATAGTGAGTGTACAGCTCGTATAACAGTGTCAATTTGCGGTCCCCTTAAAATAACTCAACACACAGCCATTAATGTCTAAACAACTGGCAACAAAAGTGAGTACACCCCTAAGTGAAAATGTCCAAATTGGGCTCAAAGTGTCAATATTTTGTTTGGCCACCATTATTTTCCAGCACTGCCTTAACCCTCTTGGACATGGAGTTCACCAGAGCTTCACAGGTTGCCACTGGAGTCCTCTTCCACTCCTCCATGACGACATCACGGAGGTGGTGGATGTTAGAGACCTTGCGCTCCTCCACCTTCCGTTTAAGGATGCCCCAATGATGCTCAATAGGTGCATTTTGAGATACCGTTATAGCTTCTGGACAATACCCCACCCTCGTTAGAGGGCAGTAGTTGTAGTAGTAGAGGGTTAGTAGTCACAGTTGTTAGATTGTACTGGACCGGCTGGTTCGCCCCTGCGTGGGCAAGTTGTATGTGAATGTCCGTTTCTATGTACATGTTTTGTTTTCAAAATAATAAAAGATTTTCAAAAAAAAAAAAAAAAGATGCTCAATAGGGTTTAGGTCTGGAGACATGCTTGGCCAGTCCATCAGCTTTATCATCAGCTTCTTTAGCAAGGCAGTGGTCTCCTGGATGTGTGTTTGGGATCGTTATCATGTTGGAATATTGCCCTGTGGCCCAGTCTCCTAAGGGAGGGGATCATGCTCTGCGTCAGTATGTCACAGTACATGTTGGCATTCATGGTTCCCTCAATGAACTGTAGCTCCCCAGTGCCGGCAGCACTCATGCAGCCCCAGACCATGACACTCCCACCACCATGCTTAATTGTAGTCTTTGTACTCCTCACCTGGTTGCCGTCACACACGCTCTGAACCATGGCACACATACCATCTGAACCAAATAAATTTATCTTGGTTTCATCAGACCACAGGACATGGTTCCAGTAATACATGTCTTTAAGCTACTTGTGGGCTTTCTTGTGCATCATCTTTAGAAGAGGCTTCCTTCTGGGGCGACAGTCATTTAGACAATTTGTGCAGCGTACGATCTGAGCACTGACAGGCTGACCCCTTCAACCTCTGCAGCAATGCTGGCAGCACTCTTAAGTCTATTTCCCAAAGACAACCTCTGGATATGATGCTGAGCATGTGCACTTAACTTATTTGGTCGACCATGACAAGGTCTGTTCTGTGTGGAACCTGTCCTGTTAAACCGCTGTATGGTCTTGGCCATTGTGCTGCAGCTCAGTTTCAGGATCTTGGCAATCTTCTTATAGCCTAGGCCATCTTTATGTAGAGCAACAATTCTTTTTTTTAGATCCTCAGAGAGTTCTTTGCCATGAGGTGCCATGTTGAACTTCCAGTGACCAGTAAGAGAGAGTGAGAGCGATAACACCATATTTAACACACCTGCTCCCCATTCACACCTGAGACCTTGTAACACTAACGAGTCAGATGACACTGGGGAGAGGAAAATGGCTAATTGGGCCCAATTTGGACATTTTCACTTAGGGGTGTACTCACTTTTGTTGCCAGCAGTTTAGACATTAATGGCTGTGTGTTGAGTTATTTTGAGGGGACAGCACATTTACACTGTTATACAATCTGTACACTCACTACTTTACATTGTAGCAAAGTGTCATTTCTTCAGTGTTGTCACATGAAAATATAGAATAAAATATTTACAAAAATGTGAGGGGTGTACTCACTTTTGTGAGATACTGTATATTAAACCTGTCTTTTTTTTTTCAAAATTATTTTTATTTAATTTTTTATAACAAAGTTACAAATGTATAAACATTCAACATTCAGCACTACAATGCATCAGCACCAGTGAACAATGCAGCTTACAGGCCATAATTTAACAAGCTTCATGTAAAGAGGTAAATAAAGAGCACACATTAAGCACTTACAGAGCCAAATAACACCACCCCAGGTATGCCAACAGCGACTAAACCAGGTGCTCACCAAGGCCCACATATACACCTTTTATCAGGGCTCGAGTCCTGCAGGAAGGCATGGGAACGACGTTTCTGTACTTTTTCCACAGCAGGAACGCCGTTCCCTTTTGCATCCCTCCTGCAGGACGCAGCTGCTATCAGTGGCCAGGTGTACCAACGGGGGTACGGGGTGTTGGTCCGCCCCGGTAACACACATTGCGGGGGATGCCAGGTCGGCGCTTCCGGGCGACATGTCCACGTGGGGAAAGTAGCTGGGCTGCTCCTTCAGCCCATGCTGCTCACCCGGCCGCCTTTTTGGTTCAGCAGGTGGATGCGGAAACTACCCCATGGGCTGCTCCTTCAGCCTGCGCCGCTCACACGGCCGCCTATTTGGTTCAGCAGGCGGGGCGGGACCTACCCAGCTGCCCCGTGACCATGAAGTAGAAAGAAGCTGCGATGGATTCCAAGCCCATTCCCTGATGCCGCCTGACTGGGATAAAGTGAGTGCTCGTCCATGCAGCAGCCTCCCTGTATGTATGGATAGGAGGAGCGGCAGGACAGCTGCATATAGAGGAATTGATCTTTGCATATTCCTCCTGCAGCCGCTGAATGCCTGATTCTCCTCCTCTCCCCCCTGCAGGCATTCAGTGGCTGCAGGAGGAATATGCAAAGATCAATTCCTCTATATGCAGCTGCCCCACCGCTCCTCCTATCTGACTTCTTTTGCTGCTCCCCCTATGCTCTTAAGCTCCCCCTGTGCTGGCTCTCCGTTTCCCTGCAGTGCTAGCCAGTATGTCCCCCCATTGCTATCCAACCCCCCCCAGTGCTATCCAACCCCCCCAGTGCTATCCAATCCCACCCCCCCAGTGCTATCCAACCCCCCCCCAGTGCTATCCAGTCCCCCCAGTGCTATCCAGTCCCCCCCAGTGCTATCCAGCCCCCCCAGGGCTTTCCAGTTCCCCCCCAGGGCTCCCCTTCCATATCTTCCCCCCGACAAGACCTCCCCAGCTGGGCTAACCCTAGGTATTTAAGGAGGCCTGCCCCCTGCCAATCCAGGTTGGGGATTGGTCAGGGCTCCTCAAACACCCCAGACAGCTCCACCTCTCCTCCCCTCCTTCTCCTTCTAGAACACTCCAGAAGCCTCTGGAAAGAAAGGGGATGTTTCAGTGATGCTGTCTGTGAGTCACCAGCTGCTATTTTAGGCCAATCCCAACCCACACAGATCAAAACAAACAGGCCTAGATGCCAGCTAGGCCTACCTAAATTTACCTGCTCTACAAAACCACTAACCTTTAGCACCTACCTATGTAGAGGGTGCTACATATAAAAAGAGGGGGAGAAATTTAATTTTAATAAATTATTTTTTCAATCAGAGAAAGCACCAGGTTACACCAGGCTTGCGTACGGTGTTTAAGAGTTTGTAGTATGTGAGTAATGTTAGGGGGATAAAGTTTGATACAGCCTGTGATATGGTTAAGCCCAAATATTTCACCTTATTAACCTACTGAACATCTCACCGAGGCCCTCAGGGTTGGAGACGGAACCTTTAACGGCAGAATTTGTGACTTACCCCAATTAACTTAATCCAGAAAATTTAGAAAACGTGTCCAATATGGATAATGTTGAGGCCAGAGATGCCTCATGGTCCCCTAATCAGAGTACCATATCATCAGCATATAATGACGCTTTTTCTCCAATACACCCACCTGGATCCCCTTCACCCCAGAGGACACATGCAAGCCCACCACCAATGGTTCTATCGGTAAGGCAAATAAGCCTGGAGCCCTGATGTGTACCCCTGGCTACCGGAAAAACACAGACACTATCCCATTAAGCTTGACCACTACTGGGCTACTATATAATAAGGTAATCCATTTACGAAAAACAGGGCCAAAGCCAAACCGCCATAATACCTCCTGCATATAATTCCAGTCCATGGAATCAAAGTCCTTTCTAAATCTAGAAAGACCAGGATTCCCCCCTGTAGTAATCTCCCATTTGGTCTTCTGAAATAAGATGGGATATAAACGCCATGAGTCTATTGGCAAGCATTTTTGTGAGAATTCTAAAAGCCACGTTTAATATTGAGATTGGCAGGTACGAAGCAAAATTCAGGGGGTCCTTGTCCGGCTTGGCTATAAGTACAAAACTTGCCTCATATAATGAGGGAGGTAGATGACCCATCTTGAAACACTGATAAAGGGCCAACAAACATGGCGAGAGAAAATCTATATATTGTCTATACCTCTCGATTAGGAGCCCATCTGGTCCTGGTGCCTTTCGATTGTGAAATGAGCTAATCACCGCAGCAAGTTCCTCAGGCTTGAAAGGGGTATCCAGCAGGTCACAGGCCTCCAAAGGCAGTGTAGGAAGGTGGAGTCGCTTCAATAGTGCTTTTAGATCCTCTTTCAAGTAGGATAGAATAGGGGAAAATAGGGCTGCATAAAAGGAAACAAAAGCATTAAGGATCTCCTCCTGAGAAGACACCAAGGATCCAGGTGGTGAGTAGATACAAGGAATAACAATGGTGACATAACTATCAGCCACCAGAATCACCAGCAGGCGTCCATTTTTATCACATTGTTCAAATACCTGTTCCATTGAGCTGGTCCAAGCTTTATGGGTGATGTCTTTGTAATGTAAGTATAAGACCCTTCTTTCCTGTCGTAGCTCTGTCATGGTTATGTGGAGTCCTGCATAAACATACTGGACATTTCCAATTTGGAAGATTGGGGACTTTAAAGGCACCTATATTTTATAGAGATCCGAACATGAGACTAGAATATATATAAAAGGTATTTTATTCAAAATTCATTAAAATTGACAAAAATAAAAATGTAAACATGATCTATATGAATCACCCAAGGGTGTACAGTATCATGGTGGTGGTCATAACACTCGGGCAAATGGTCCAGGTACAGGGCGTGGCCATGGACACTTGTTGTGCCCCAGCCTACGCCAACCTGTACCTGGGGGGATGGGAACGAGAGATGTGGCACTCAGATACCCTTGAGGAATACATGGACCACATCCTGTGCTGGTACCGCTTTATAGATGATATCTTCATTATTTGGACAGGTACAGAACAGAGCTGTTGAGGTTTGTTGAACTCATCAACATCAATGACTTCAATCTCAGATTTACTCTGTCATACCATCAACAAAATGCAACCTTCTTGGATTTAGAAATTTATATTGATCAAGACTCGTGTTTAGCAACTAACTTATATCGGAAAAAGACGGCAGGCAACACTTTGTTGCATGCAGGTAGAGCCCACCATCCAGCATTGATACGCAGTATTCCATATGCCCAGTAAGTCAGACTTAAGAGGAACTGTACATACCCTGAGGATTTTAAAATACAGGCAGATAAATCACGGAGTAGACTTCTAAGAAGAGGTTATAGCAAGTCAACACTACGAAAGGCATTTAATGGGGCCGAGGCACAAGATAGACAGACACTTCTATACAAACCCCACAGTCATAAACAAGCCCCAACTACTAAGCTAGTAACGCAATTTTCTGCCCAACATAATGAGTTACGTGCGATCATGCAGAAACACTGGCATATTTTATTACAGGATCCCATAGTCTCCAAATATATTAGAGATAGACCAGAAATAGCGTTCCGACGAGCGCCATCTATTAGAAATCAATTGACGTCTAGCCATTATCTATCTGTTCCTGAACAAAATGAACTACCAAGAGGAAAAATGTTCATAAATATAAAAAGCCCAAAACAAATTTCCACATAGTGTAAAACCAGTTATATTGAATTTATTAAAAAAGTATTTCACTTACATCCAACAGGAAGAAAACAGGCATGTCATCATAAAATACAATATCCTAGTAATCGAACACAGTTGTTAGATGAACATCAACTCCCCATGTTTTGGCTGATAAGACATCATCTGGAGTATGACTATCTTTCACTATGTTTATATAGTAGCATCTATTAAAATCATTAATCACTAATCATATTCTATCAGTGACACTTCCTACCTCAGATATAATTTCCAAGATGGGGCTCGGAGTGCGTGTCAAGCCTCGGTTTGATTTGTGTAACTGAGCATGTGCTAATCCAAGCCTTAATCCCATAACGGATCGAGATTCATTAGGGCAGCGCATGCGAGCTTCCTTCACCAACACCAACTACAGGAGGAGCTTGACAGAGTGTAATGAACCCAGAAGTAACTCCCTTGTGTTCACAGCCTCCCATTGATCACGGCCATGTCTCACAGTGCTACAAATGGACAACTTCCGCTGTGGAGACACCCTCTAGTTGAATTAAATATTGGATGGAATGTATTTTTTAAAATGTGCATATATATGGATATGCTTAAAATTACCTACTAATATTAAACCAATGAATTTAAAACTTTGCCCAAGTCATAAAAAGAAAAAAAAAATTATGAAATCTCTTGAAAGTTTATATCTCTCCTTACGGAACATGGAACTATATATAATAAAACACTCCATATCTACCAATAATTGTAATGAGTTAATATCATAATGTGTTATAATGGAGTTTACTAAATACTTCCTATTGATAGATTCTTAAAATATCTCTGACTATATTAACAAGTAAGAACAAAGATGTAGTAAACAATTAAGAGGTATTAATAAAAGAATTGATGTCTCACTCCATGTTCATACCATGTGGATAGTAGGACTTCAATTCATAGATCCCTGCAGATAAGGCCCACTGGACCAGCTCCAAATTATGTGTGCGCTGTGGATTAGAGGTATCCAGTGCGTAATCAAGGATGTTATTAAAATCCCCAGCCACTAGTATTTTCAGAGGAGCATATTGGGCCAATTTATCAAGCAACTCACATAAAAGTGCACCAGTAAAGGGGGGGAGGGGGGGTATACACATTAACCAGGGCATGGACTTCTAATATCACCACCATATATGTCCCACCAAGATCTGCTAAGACCACATCAACAGTGCAAGGCAAAGATTTGTGCAGAAGGATTGCTACCAGGGGCGTTGCTAGGTGGGAAAAAGACCAGGGGTTCTAGCCCGAAGAAATGCGGCGCGCGTAGCGCGCCGTGGCGAAAAATGGGCGTGGTCAAAATGAAATAGGGGCGTGGTTTAAAGGGACGTGGCTCACGCCTGAGATGAATAAGGGATGGGGGGAGGAAGAAAGAAAGAAAGAGATAGGGAGGGAAGGAAAGAGAAGAGAAGGAAGGAAAGAAGTCGGGATGGAGGGACAGCAGGCCCAGATCCTTCACCACAATACATGTATTCCAGAATGTTTAACAATCAGCAGATAAAGATACTCCAAACGCTTCAATCATCCCGACACCATAGTTGTTATGGTGTCAGGATGATTGAAGCGCATAATTTCAGTTATTACATTGTAATATAGGATGAAATAGTTCAACTCACCATAATGCAGAATCAGTGGGAGCCCCGAGCGTGTCACTTGCCACGTCGCCTGCTACCAGATGTCCCTAGCGGAGTTCCTCCTTCCATCACAGGTGCCCCAGCGGAGTTCCTCCTTCCATCACAGGTGCCCCAGCGGAGTTCCTCCTTCCCTCACAGGTGCCCCAGCGGAGTTCCTCCTTCCCTCACAGGTGCCCCACTCCCTTCCTCCTTGAGGCGACCCCGTGGACACTACCTTCCTCCTTGAGGCGACCCCGTGGACACTACCT
>BLSH010555220.1:170059-187360 GCA_018402905.1 Glandirana rugosa | reverse complement strand
ACACTTCTACTAAAATCTTGTGATTATACCGAGGTGCACCGACTTTGTCCCAAAAGGGTGTGTGAAACTTCTACTAAAGTGTGTGGGAAAACCCTGTTTCAGCCACGTGGAGCCATATTAGTGTTCTAAAATCATCTTCACAGTGTGTGGGAAAACCCTGTTTCAGCTGCGTGGAGCCATATTAGTGTTCTAAAATCATCTTCACAGCGTGTGGGAAAACCCTGTTTCAGCCGCGTGGAGCCATATTAGTGTTCTAAAATCATCTTCAAAGTGTGTGGGAAAACTCTGTTTCAGCCGCGTGGAGCCATATTAGTGTTCTAAAATCATCTTCACAGTGTGTGGGAAAACCCTGTTTCAGCCATGTGGAGCCATATTAGTGTTCTAAAATCATCTTCACAGTGTGTGGAAAACCCTGTTTCAGCCGCATGAAGCCATATTAGTGTTCTGAAATCATCTTCACTGAAGATGATTTTAGAACACTAATATGGCTCCACGCGGCTGAAACAGTCTTTTCACACACGCTGGGAAGATGATTTTAGAACACTATTATGTAGTGTTGAGCGAACCCGGACTGTAACGTTCGGGTCCGTACCGAACTTTGGGGTGTCCGGGACCCGGACCCGAACACGGACGTTTCAAAAAACGTTTGGGTTCTGGGTTCTGGTAGTTGATCACGCATGTTGAATAGCTGCAGGGCAGCCAGCTTCCCCATTAAAGGCAACACGTACCCTATTTCTCAATTCTACAACTGCTCCACAGACTTTGTAATATACTGCCTCTCATGCCCTTGCAATCTATATTATGTGGGGCGTACCATCAGGCCCCTGAGGCAAAGATTCGGAGAACACCGTAGATTTGTGGAAGGCGGCAAAGATATTCACAGTGTGCCCAGACACTTCCTGACACACCACAATCAGTCATCCATACTTTGAGTGGGCTCAAAGTATGGATCATCGAAGCTATACCTAACACCCTGCCCCCAGCTGAACGATACAAAAAGCTATGCCAACAGGAGATGTTCTGGATATACCATTTAGATCTTTTATCCCCAGGAGGGCTCAACGAAGAGATCAATAGCAATGTCTTCATCTGATAGACAAGCCCCAGCGAAAACAACCACAGGTCAGACACTCTTACTCAGTCCACAACAGCATCAACCCATGATAAGCCAGCCTCAGAAGCACCAAGCCCAGACACAGCAGGTCCCATTAGCCCTAAGTCCCACCCTCGTCCCTTTGCTAGCACTCATATTATATCCAGTGGCCTAGGACTCCCCTCACGCCTGTATGCTCATCATGTACAGTCCATGGTTCACAGTATGGTCCCACGGTTAGGCCCGAAATGTACTAATTCTTTTCCTGACATATTGTTCATTGACAACAAAATATGTTTACATATATTTATATTAGTTATCTATATACGTGTTTAACATCCAGATGTGTATATACAAATATATTCTTTTCTCCACTGACTTTTTGCAATACTGTTACCCTTCCTCCAATCAGCAGCAACATCCCAGAAGAGGAGGGTGCTCTGCATAACTCATCCCACTCCCTTTGCCTTTATATTCTCCCCACGTCCAGAAGTCCACAGCCACGGCCTGAAGAAGGAGCGGAGCCCCTCAACACGTCGCCGTAACATTCCTTCACCAGCTGCCCATTGGATGAGACACACGTCTGCTCTGCACGGACCGAACGATCGTTCGAACAGTCGTTCGCGCCAAATCAACAGGAGCCAGAGAAGGAGACGCCGGGAACCACTGACGCCTCCATCCCAGCCCACCACCGCCAGGCAGACCAGGACTCCATCACATCAGCTCATCCCCAAGGACTTTTATAGCCAGCAGTGGCTGACACTGCAACGCTCACCTGCATACTACCTTTGTGAGTAGTTTTTTATCTTGTTTTAATAAATTACTTTTAACACTACTGCACTTAGAGGCGCACCCTTTTCGTTCTTTGTAATCAACAAGCATTTCACTGGTTTGCCCTTAGAAGCCATCACAGCCATGCCTACTAATGGCATGGCTTTGATTGGCCAGTGCATCATGTGACCCAGCCTCTATATAAGCTGGAGTCACTTGATGCTGCAGTCACATGCTCTCTGAGACTCTGAATAGTGTAGGGAGAGGAAGCTGCCAGCGTTTTTGTGAGGGACAGATTGCGGACATTTTAACATCTGATCCTGCTTCCTGAGATTACTACTACTGTTGCTCTGAGGGACAAATTGCAGAAATTTGAAAATTGAGATTTCACATACTGCTGCTTTGAGTGACAGATTGCAGATCAAACCCTACCTAACACAACGATCAATTTGATCGTACACAACGATCAGATTGTGGGAGTAATTTGAGATTTCACATACTGCTGCTTTGAGTGACAGATTGCAGATCAAACCCTGCCTAACACAACGATCGTTACGATCGTACACAACGATCAGATTGTGGGATCGTACACAACGATCAGATTGTGGGAGTAATTTGAGATTTCACATACTGCTGCTTTGAGGGATTTGACTGCACTAGGTAGAGGCTTCTGCTTAGAGGGACAGATTATTGTTCAAAAATCATCTCCCAGTTCAAAAGGGAGAGGTTTTAGCTGCAGCTGTAAGTGACACATTATTGTTCAAAAATCATCTCCTAGTTTATATGATTTTAATTTATTTTCCCTATCCCCATTTTTTTGTAGGGCGCTTGTCCTACTCTTACCCCCATTTTACTTCCTTTTGCAGCCCACTAGCACTTGCCAGGACTTTGTTACAGCCATTTTTGTGCCTAAAAGTTCGGGTCCCCATTGACTTCAACGGGGTTCGGGGTCCGGGATAACGTTCAGGCAACGTTCGGTGCCGAACCCAGACTTTTTCCCAAAGTTCGTTCGGACCCGCAGAACCCGAACGTCCAGGTGTTCGCTCAACTCTACTAATATGGCTCCACGCGGCTGAAACAGGGTTTTCCCACACACTTTGAAGATGATTTTAAAACACTAATATGTCTTCATGCGGCTGAAACAGGGTTTTCCCACACACTGTGAAGATGATTTTAGAACACTAATATGGCTCCACGCGGCTGAAACAGGGTTTTCCCACACACTTTGAAGATGATTTTAGAACACTAATATGGCTCCACGTGGCTGAAACAGGGTTTTCCCACACACTTTGAAGATGATTTTAGAACACTAATATAGCTCCACGCGGCTGAAACAGGGTTTTCCCACACGCTGTGAAGATGATTTTAGAACACTAATATGGCTCCACGCGGCTGAAACAGGGTTTTCCCACACACTGTGAAGTTGATTCACTAATATGGCTCCACGCGGCTGAAACAGGGTTTTCCCACACACTTTGAAGATGATTTTAGAACACTAATATGGCTCCACGCGGCTGAAACAGGGTTTTCCCCCACACTTTGAAGATGATTTTAGAACACTAATATGGCTCCACGTGGCTGAAACAGGGTTTTCCCACACACTTTGAAGATGATTTTAGAACACTAATATGGTTCTACGCGGCTGAAACAGGGTTTTCCCACACACTTTGAAGATGATTTTAGAACAATAATCTTTCCCTTAATGCAACAGCTGGAGGCTTTCCCTGTACAACTTGGAGATGATTTTAGAATCTAAAATCATCTCCTAGTTCTATAGGGAGAGGTTCCTACTGTTGTTTAAAGGGACAGATTATTGTTTCTTGCACAAAATAAAAAAGTGCATCTACATTGCTGGTTTAAAAAAAAATAAAAAAATTCCAAAAACTACATTTGTGGCCAGCGGTGCATTTCTTGCACAAAAATAAAAAAAACAGTGTTGGCTACCTCCTCCTCCACCGCCACTTTCACCGCGTCCTCAACCTCCAACTCCACATCCACCTCCATTTTTGATTTTGTTATGTTATTTTAGCTTAAAAATTATTTTTAGTTATTTCCCTATCCCCATTTCTTTGTAGGGCACTTGTCCGACCCTTACCCCCATTTCCTTCCTTTTACAGACCTCTAGGACTTTCCAGGACTTTGTTACAGCCATTTTTGTACCTAAAAGTCCGGACCCGAACCCGGACTTTGTCCCGAAGTTCGGCTGAACCAGCAGAACCTGAACTTCCAGAGGTTCAATCAACTCTAGTTCTGGCCTGCCGATTGGCTGCTTTCCTCTGGTGTCTGGGGAGGACTTCCCGCTTCAACCCCAGTTTGGGCATTCATCTGTGGCTTTTATCATGTCCCATTCCTGGGCTGGGTAAAGCCTGGGAGCTGTTTTGTGAGTAATAAACATGTCATTTTTTGATACTTTCCTTCTTTGAGAGGACATTATATATTAACGAACATTGTTTACCCATTTTTCTAGTACCACATATCATACTCCTGATGAGTGGCTGAAACGCCACGAAACACGTAGAGTCTCCATTAAGTGTGCCAAGACAAGTCTGTTTTTTACCAGGTTTTTTTATTCAGCACATTAACCCATTTTTGTGTGTATGATGTACGAGTTATTCATGATTTCTTGGGGCCAATCATGTTCTCATATTTAGTGTGTATACTGTATGCAATTTACCCACTATGTTCATTGACTCTGAATCATGTTCATTATTGTTTATTACAATTATGTCTATATATGAATTCTATGATTAAAATCCTATTCATTAATAACTTATGTGTTTTTTGAGATCATGATGATATATCAAATGTGATTATGGCAGTTTAACCTCTAAAACATGAATCTCATGTACACGTCTATGTGGTATTATTTATTTACAATGACACGCCTCATTTAAAGCCCCATCTTTTTTTCCCTCTCCTTTTGCTTTAATACTAGGGGTGGAGGCCTGCCATTGTTTGGTTATGCCAGGTAACACATTTTTCTTAATTGTATGAATATATATTCATGATAACAATTTGCAGTTTAGAAAGTTGTTTGTTTATTGAATCTATTAACACACAAAGTGACAATATCTTTTCTCCTATGCTCAAATACAATAAAACATCCTTCTGATGAATGCACTTTGCCAGTAATCCAACCTCCAGCACAAAATTAATCAGCTGATTGGACTGTAAGATTTACTCCAAGTTGGCCTTTTGTTTCATTAGACCTTTAATGAATTAATGAATCATGCCGAATGAATTCTTTATTTTCGCTATAAATTTTTTTCGTATTAGTTGAAATTCATTTTTTTTTTGTTTTCGGACATTCGAATGCATCTGAATGTCCAAAAGATGCAAAATTCGGCTGAATTTAGATTCTTATGAAACAAATTGCACATGTCTATTGGGCAGATCCCAGCTACTATAATCAGTATTTTTCCTTGGTTTGGGGGCCCTTGGATCATTTATAAAAGTACCTGCATTGCAATCCTTGTAGCAGTCCAGTACCTGCTAATAAACTCAAAAAGTATATTTAATGCCAGGAAACACATGGGCATTTAATACCAGTACATTCTGCAAGGAGGCTTACAGGCCATTTTTCTGGCAAAGATATTTCCGCTCATTAACAGTCTAAATTAAATGATGTTCAATATCTTGCATTAAAGGTAAAATAAAGAAAGCATTTATTGGTCAAGCCATTAAGAAAATTTGTAAAATGCGTGTAAGGCTTTACCAAGTGATACATTTTGACAACATTTTTCCTTTTTAATAAAAGTTAATGCTGAGAATTATTAGGAGTGCAATGAATATGTTAGTTCTGTTCAGCCAATGTTAATATGAATGACTATATATAACCACAATAATTACTACTTTCCTCTTCTTAATGTGATTGCAGCAGTTATAGCAGAGTACTTGAATCATTCCCAACTAAATGAAAAATCATATGTATAAAGAATACACTCTGTGACTCTTGCTTCTGGCTTCCCCCTAAATAAGTATAATTCATGCATTTTCACCTCTCTTCAAGTATTATTGACATTGAGCAATACAATGCCACATTTCAGTTTTAAAAAAAATGGAAGCCTATTATGAAGTCACGTCACCACAGAGTTTATTTATAAGCCATATCATAATGACAAAACACCTTTGTTGTGACTAACAGTACACAGTGTAAAAATCATCCATTATCATATTAATTAAACTTCATCAACACTTTTTTTCATCTTATGCTGCAATTAGACACACAGGACGTTTATTTCTGCAATGATCATATAGTCTTATTCTTGTATATTGTTGTGAACAATGACAGTGTAGAAAAAGAAAGGCACACAGTTAGGCTTGGCATGAAAACACAAAGTTATTGTTGTAAACACTGCAGAAAATTTTAAGTCAAAGTTATTCCCTTAATTGGCTTACTTAATTGTTATTTAGGCTGGGTTCACACATATGCAAATTGGATACATTTTTAACTCTCAATGGAGCCGGCTCACACATGTGCTGTGCATTTTTGGGTCCGGTTCAGGTGCGAATCCACGTAAAAATTTGCACCTGAACTGGTGAACTGAAACGCACTGGACTCCGGATTGTAAACCTGAGACACATATGTGTAAACCCAGCCTAAAGATGCAAGCTTTTGGGATCTATTAGGTCCCTTCTTCAGGTTTTATGCAGTTTCAAAATTGCATAAGGCCTAGAGACAGGGCCTAATGGATTGCAAAAGCTTGCGTCTTTAATAACCTTAGTTAAAAAAGGATATCATTTAACTTTCATACATTTTGCATTATTCGAAAGGCAAACACAGTGCAAGCTTCTGCTGTTATAAGCAACAAAACATAACTAATCTTTTCATTATATAACCACATCTTATGAGTTGTTGTGGACTACTGCACTTTGTGAACACCTACTGAAGCAACTTAATGGGCCCATTTCATGTTCTTTAATATCAGCATTAGGAGTTACCATTTTGTTGGGTGGTAACTGTCAAGTTGGGCAAGGAACTACATTATTAATTAATGAAGTTCCAGATAACCAAGTTCATTATTCAATGGCCCATATCAACAAAAAGAGGACCTCTTCAGTAAGTATATTTGGGCTTTATATACATAAACATGCTTTGGTGCTTTATACTTATGTATGTATGTCCCTAGATTATATGACACCCTGTGCAATATTTTACTGGTGTACCCTTTTGACATACCACTATCATTCACCGCTCTTTGTCACAAAAAAAAAAAAGATCTTATAAAATGAAATATCTTATGGAGAGGCTTCTGGCAAAGTAATAACAATAATATATGTTTTTCTGATATTTGCACTATTTCAGTTTGTGTTTCAATTTATCTATTTTCTATACACATATTCAATATAATCATTTGCTTCTCCTTTTTATTGAACGTTGGATTTAGTCTGGACTTTGTCCCGAAGTTCGGCCGGACCAGCAGAACCCGAACTTCCAGAGGTTCACTCAACTCTAGTTATGTGCCCTTTTCAGCATTTCCTTGTGGCAAAAATGCACATTCTCATGTTTTAGAACTGCATTGAGGAGTATAGTGTTACTTAAAGTGGTAGTAAATCCACCACTACTGTTTTTACCTACAGGTAAGCCTATAATAAGGCTTACCTGTAGGTAAAAAAAAATCTCCTAAACCTACATGGTTTAGGAGATATTCGCCCTGCATGCAGCCGCTGACATTAGCGGCACATGCACTCTGATGATCCGGCCGAGGCGTCCGGCAACTCAGAGCTGGCTGCCGAAAAGAATAGCTCCCGCGCGCATGCGCGGGAGTGACGTCACGCGGCTCCGGCCACTCATAGCACCGGAGCCGTGTACCCGGAAGAAAGAAGAGGACCAACATGTCAGCGTCCTTAGCACTGACCGACTCGGGCATCGGGGGCCTCGTTCTAAGGTAAGTATTTCATAATATGTTAGTATGCAATGCATATTAACATATTATGCTATTGTCTTGCAGGTTTTTTTTTTTTTTTTTAAGGAGACGGGTTTACTACCTCTTTAAACTGTATTTCAGGATTTGCTTATCTTCAGCTGAGAGAACTTGTAATCATTTAAGACTTTACATAAACTCTCAGAAATTTTCATTATGGTTTTCATGTTATATAATTTGAATACCATGTCATAGATATATTATTTATCATTGTAAAATAGCATATTCCATACATCTGTTTTTTTTTTTTTTCATTTTTTTGGAAAAAAAAACAGCTTTGAATAATACAGAAAAAAAATATTTTTCCCAAGTTTTCCGTTTTTTTTCCAGGCCTTCCCATCTCTAGTCACTTTTTTTTTTAGCTTGTCATCAGGCAGCATCACTACACCAATTTTTGTGACACCGGAGAAAAAGAAAGGAGTGACACTGGTGAGAAAGAGACCAACAACATCTCCAGAGACGGAGAGACAGCACTCTGTCAGGATGAGAGACCGCCACTATTAAAGCTCACCTAATGTCAATCGTCTGAGAATCAGTTTTTGATGTCCAGGTACTCTTGTAAAGCATGAAAGATCCTTTAATATATTCTTGGATTGTATAACCTAAGAGGTGGAGCATGTATTGATAAAGAGAGAAGGCACAATTATTGTATCA
Source organism: Glandirana rugosa (assembly GCA_018402905.1). Classification (NCBI taxonomy): domain Eukaryota; kingdom Metazoa; phylum Chordata; class Amphibia; order Anura; family Ranidae; genus Glandirana; species Glandirana rugosa. The sequence goes on along the minus strand of BLSH010555220.1, from coordinate 178,918 downwards.
CTATTAGTACAGTGTTGGGGTGTGATTTGACCACTTTTGTTTATGGACACTATATAGATTTATATTTGTGTAATAAGATTTTTTGTAAAGTTTATATATGCATCAGATTTATATACCATCTGAATTTGTGTGTAGATTAACAGATTGATGTAGTGCCTTACCTTTTTAACCAGTTACTGCCAAGCCTATAGCAGATTGATGGCCAAGCAGGACTCTTCTCCTTCCGGATGGACATCATATGATGCCCCCCCCAGTCATGTCGCTCGTGCGCATCCCCCAGGTCCATGAAGCATGGCAAACGGTGGTGAGTCATGTCCCTCAAACATTGCGCATCACCGATCAGGGTAAAGAGCCAAAGACATTGGCTCTTTACTATGTGATCAGCTGTCTCTAATCACAGCTGAACCCGTGTAAACAAAGCCAGTTATCAACATTTCCTTTCCTCAGTGCTGTCACTGTGTGAGGAAAGGAAATCCAATAACTGACTTTCCTGTGACAGCAGACATTTACACTGACAATCAGTGTCCTGATTATCAATGCAGGCCCATCGGTGCCAATCAGTGTCACATCAGTACAGCATATCAGTGCCCATCAGTGCAGCATATCAGTGCCCATTAGTGACCATCAGTACAACCTTATCCATGCCCCCTCATCAGTGTCCACCTATGCAGTCTATCAGTGCCCATCAATACAGCCTATCAGTGTCTATCAGTGCATCAGAAGAAAAATTACTTATTTGCTAAATTTTATCAGAAACAAAGATTTTTTTTGTTTTGTTTTATGTTTACAAAAAAATAAATAAAATAAATAAACAGTGGTGATTAAATGCCACCAGATGAAAGTGCACGTTGAACACCAATTTCCTCTCTTTAAAATGTCCTGCTGCTGAGCAATTCTACAGTGCTGTTTCATCTGCGGTCTCATATTTCTTAATTAGAGCTTGATAGGAATCGGCCAGCAGCAGGACAGTTTTGCTTCAGCAAGAACAGCAGTTTCTACATGTCAGACAAATCAGCCCTATCAATAAACTTGTATGGCTGCTAAAGCAACCTGAAAAAAAGCATGTTTTTTCAAACTGAAATTAATCCCATTGGGATGCTGCTGTATGTAAGCCAAGCTAATTGTAAAAAAAAAAAATATATAAATGAAAAAAATACAATAATAATAATAATAATAATTTTTCAGCCAAATACGGGCTGCCTGGGCCAGCTGAAACCTTGAAGATTCTATTGTTCCATAACACTATTCTGTTCAGCTTGAGGCATGCCCCAAACATATTATTTAATGGAAGTAAAGATGGTGGCACTGACTTAGCTCAAACTGTGAAAAATATACTGCAAATTGCATATACAAATCAATACGTGCGGGAATTAAAAGTCCAATGTCCACAAAAGATATATAGCAAATCAATATCCTAAAAGCAACAACGCATGTCCATGTGAGATCTATCCCAACACCATGTAGGTAACTCTTATATCCAGGTTCCTAATTCCTTTTCATCCACCAGTGCTCAAAATAGAAAAGGTGGCAACTCACCAGAAATGTTTGACCCCTATAGCAGGACGGTCAAATAACACATTTGGGAAAATTGATCTTTTCCACTACTGGCACCTCTCCCTTCCATTGTGAATTCATAGCAGGGCTGGAATAATCAAAATTGACTCCACAGGAGACATGTATCTAGTGCCCCCTACTGAGGTAGGAGCCAGTGAGGGTTTTTATTGGTAGGTTTGGAAAATTTAGTCAGGCCTGCCTGAGTGCAGGCCTGACTGTTTTTGTTTCTGGGCTGGGAGTGGCTCAGGTAGGACTGGGTGATTCACAGATAGGGTCACTGGGACCTCCCACTTCTTTCCAGAAGCTGGTAGTTCAGGACAGAGAGTTGGGAGGGAGGTGTCGCCATCTGGGGTATTCTAAGGAGCCCTGACCAATCCTTAAATACCCAGGGTCCACCCAGTCTGGGAGGAGTGACTTTGGTTGGAAGAGCTGTAATGTAGCTGAGGTTGTGGAGGCCCGACACGGGGACCCCTAATCTGGGGGGGTGGTCTTGAGGCCTGGGGCTCAGGTGCATCCAGGAGGATAGTGAGATCCTGGAGGAGAGGCACAAGGGAGCAGGAGAGCAACAGAGAGTGCTACGGCAGAAACTCAGCAAGGAGTCACCAGTGGTCAGTGAGTGGCACAGACCATGGAAAGCTTTAGAGGCATGCCAGAGCGCATTGGGGGTGAGAGACAATCTGAAACGATGCAGAAGTCAGTGAGGGATTGTGGTGCTACCGTGGTGGTGGTAAAGGCCATTGCAGCTGGAGTGGCTGGCAGGGCTGAAGGAAGAGGATGGGCTGGAAGTAGTAGTCCATCGAGCCGGCTAGCACAGTAGGAACTTTTATTCTACACTTTGGGGTCAACTGTCCCTACCTGTAATGGGTGGTCTGGAGGTCCTGCCTAAAATACAGCATGCCTCACCATGTGCTAGCTGGGCTGAAGAAATGCTGGAGGTCTAGTAAATTCCCTTCTAGGCCTCACCTGAGAAATAAGACAAGTGCAGGTGAGAGGATCAAGGATTAACCGTGCAGCAAGTTATGTGATGAGTGGAGAAGGAGGAATGTATATACGGAGGTGCATATAGAGGTCCCATGTAAATTTTGAACTAATTATTTGGGCATCCCAAACCATCCCAACTCCCATCCAAGTTCAATTCCCCTAATAAAACAAAACAAAGTAAAAGCCTGTTCTGTGACTCTGAAAGTTGTATGGATGTGATTGAGGGCAGTGTGAGCAGGTGGACCACAGCAACCAGCCACCCCTGAGGGGACCTTGGCTACATTTGAGGGCGTCGTCTGGGATTCACCTGTTTCACGTAATTCTGCCAGTCATTACCCTTAGCAGCGGAAGTGAACTGAGCCAAGGAAATGTGACTGTTTTGCTATTAGCAAGGACTGAACCAGAAAAGGACTGATGTGACTGATAGTTGTAGTTGGGTTCTTCCCTCTTCTCTTAGGATCCCTGGGATGGAGTGGCTGCTCCTCCCCATCCCTCGAGAGAATGCTTTAATGGTGAAACGTACGTCGGAGACAGAGAGGACCGTCACATCCAGGTCCTATGAACTATCCTACAGGCTTAACGATTCCAAACGAGGCTTGGAGCGCACGCCATAGACAGTGAACTAGCCACACATGTTACATGCTGATCGCACTTAGTGCCAGGAGAAAGGAACTTTTAAATGTGAGTGCAAACTTTTTTACTTATTTGTTTTTATATTGAGAAATAAACATACTACACTATGAGACTTTTTACTTGTCTCCTGTGGAGTCATTTTTGATTATTCCAGTCCTGCTATGAATCCACAACGGAAGGCAGAGGGACCAGTAGTGGAAACGATCAATTTTCCCAAATGCGTTATTTGCCCATCCTGTAATAGGGGTAAAATATTTCTGGTGAGTTGCCACTTATCTATTTTGAGCACCGGTGGATAAAAAAGGAATTAGGAACACCTGGATATAAGAGTTACCTACACGGTGTTGGGATAGATCGCACATGGACATTCGTTGTTGCCAGGGCTTTTTTCTCAGAGAATAGGTGCAGGTACTCACCCCCCATTCAGAGTCACCACTTTTCTCTGCCCTGTACCCACCTCCGAGCACTGTCCCTTGGTTCCACACCCTACCCACCTCCCAGTATGACCTATTTTGGAAAATACAGAACCAAGTATCATTTTGTGGTGCTACATAATTTGTATAGAATTTGTTAATGAGAACAAGGAAAGTAGTAAAGATAGATTCCCTGCAGCCAGCAGCAATAGGCCCCTCCACAACAATAGTTCCCCTAAACAGTAGACCTCCCGCAAAACAATACCTCCCCCAGCAAAATGAATCCACCCCAGTAACAATGGATCTCCCAGCAGCCAGCATCAATTGACTCCTCCTTCAAAAGTAGGTCCCTTCCAGAAACAATAGTCCCCCTGCTACAATAGATCCCCTCCTGAGATAACAGATCCCTCAGCGGCCAGCAATTTGTCCTCCAGCACCTCCCAGCCATTACATACATTCAGTGCCAGAGGTGCCGGAACTGCGTTCCCCCGCGTTCCCGCTGAAAAAAAAAGCCCTGGTTGTTGCTTTTATATGATATTGATTTGCAATATATCTTTTGTGGACATTTTAAATTCACACATGTATTGATTTGTATATGCAATTTGCAGGATATTTTTGCACAGTTTGAGCTAAGTCAGCGCCACCACCTTTACTTTCATTTTGTTTTACGGTCACTAGTGTTACAAAACACTCTTAAAGGGGCAGCGACATCACAGCTCTTTTCTAACAATTTCTAACAATTTTACTCAAAAATTGAAAGTTGGGCACCAACTCTAAATTAGCACATTTATATTATATTATTTAATGGATTTGTGTATTTTTGAAAGCCACATGAGAAGACCCTCTCCCCACTGTACGGTACATTTTAAGTATTACTAAAGGACTGCTCCTGCTGATTGGAATTTTTAAAACATTTTTGGTATTGGTACCCTATGGCAGTAGACAGCTATTCATGCCTTTTTCTTGTTCAAATATTTTTATTGGCGAGAAAAGGATAGATACAGTAACCATGTCACTTACAAACAGAGTTGAGGAGATGAGTACAATCAACTGAAATTGATATGAGAATGGGTACAACCATAACAATAATACATTGTAGTGAAGCGATTGCATCAAAAACAGTGTCATCGGGGTTTGTTAGACCAGTGGTGCCCAAATTGTGGAGCAAGTTATGGAAATAAATATAAATTGAAGTCTGGGAGTAAGGTGAAAAAAATAATACTGTGATAGCCACTAACTCAATTGGCAGGGAGGGCCAATAATAGTGTGGAAAATGGCGACTTAAAGGAAGATTAGGTATGGGATAAGGGAAGCATAAAAGTAAAAGAAGAGACCTGTGAAAGATAATAAAATGCATAGGAAAAAAAGCATAGGTATAGAATAGTGTAGCGGTAAAAGAGAGGGTGGTGAAGGGGGCGATTATCCCCGAAGGGGAACTGGGTCCTCTAGGGGGTGCTGTAAAAGTTGCACTGTGTGTATGCATATGAGTAGCTGTGGTCAATGTACTATCAAAGTTGGAGGGTAATTAGTTCTCAACCCAAGGACTCCAAAGTTTTTCATATTTAGGCACTTTATCCAAAAGTATACAGCAAAAAGAACCGGCACACTGAAGTACGATATCCAATGAATTTATTCCATGCCCATAAAAATACAGCACACGCAGACGTGTTTCCGCTTGTAGCCTTGTTCACATTTACTTCATCCAAAAGTATTGCTTCTATTTTGGCATGGATCATAGTTTGCCTAATTTTGGGCCACCAGTGTGCAAAGGATGGGGGTTTTCCAGGCTCTTGCTATTGTTTGTTTGGCCGCTCTTGTAACCTGAAGGCATAATTTGACTGGTCGGTGGGTAATGGCTGGTGGTTTCATGTTCAGAAGCACCAGAGTGGGGTCTGGTGAAATGTGGGTATCAAAAAGTTTAGAAAGGATGTGGGAAATGTCTGACCAAAAGACTTGCACCACTGGGAATTCTCACTATATATGTGAGTGCCTGTTGAATTGCAGCCCAGAAGAAATAGGATGGTGGCTTCTCATATATATAGGTCCAGTCAACGGGGTCTAGGGTGAGACTGAGATCTCTCTCCCATTTAGAAACATAAGAGGTGAGAGAGAGAGAGAGCCAAGCAATCAAAGGCTGCTGATCACTCAGTTCTTGGGTCCACTCTGAGCACAGAGCAGTGACTGTTAGTCACTGCTCTGTGCTCTGCCCTTTCAGCGCTCACTGGAGCACCGGGCTGTGGAGGGGATAGAGAGCTGAGAGGCTGAGCCAGCTGCCAGTCAGACATCTGGGTAAATCCTGACATTATTGGCGGGATCACTGCAGAGCCCTGCACAGGCTCTGTGACATCAGCCGACAGCGGGCTAAAGTACACTCCTGTGATCCATAGGAGAAGTATGGCCAAAGAAGCTTTGTCCATACTCTTCATTTAAAGGAGAGCTAAGATAAATATCCTACAGAACGACAGGCTTTTTTCACTGTTCCAACAATGCCTGCACAATTAGGCAACAGGTTCCCTTATAAGACAATCCTGCAGCTGTTCACAATGCCCAATGCTGGGGTAGAATTGAGCATGTGCAGGGGTGAAGATGATTTGTCTGTTGCTTTTCTTTGCAAAATTCATCTTACAAATGCCACACCTGGAGGGGAGGGTTCACTGGGAGGGTTCACTGCTGCGTTGATTAATATTGTTCATACTATCTAGTGTTATCTGAATCAGGCTGCATTTCATGCTGAGGCCATAAAATATATACAGTGTTATTTTCTCTTTTTTAAAAGATACATTCAAAAGTAATAATAGATAAATAGCTATTCACTTTATAGCACATATTATGATTAAAGTTTGTGTTTTCCCTGGAGTGCTCCTCTAATTTAATAATGACAAGTTTGTGGTTTCTAAAGTAATATTTTCTCTGTACATATTAATTCATTGTCTGCAAAGGCAGCCAAAGCAAACTTTGGTTTAATGCAATGCTACTATTGTTTTAAGCCATTGTTGTTCTATAAATCTGTGTACAGCACAGTGATATTTGTCAAGAGTTCCACTAACATATTTTGCAAAAGAAAACAATAAATATTTAATGATGTTTTCTGTGAAATACTGGAATTCCTATTTTATGATCACGTATGTTGCCCACCAAGAGTAGTCACTTTATGGTTCCTGTAGTTTATTTCTGAGCTGACATCCCACTGCATTAAGTTGGTTATGGAAACTGTGTACATTCATTATTATACAAGTAAACTGTATGGAAGAAAGTGACAAGATAAAGTCTACTCTATTTACTGTGTACCCTATGATGCTCTTATCTACTATGCTTTTCTTGATATAAATATATTCTAAAGTATATTAGTAAATATGACAGTCCAGACACTTTCACCCCCTTCCAGTCCAGGCCAATTTTCAGCTTTTAGCACTGTCACAGTTTGAGTGACAATTACTCAAAGCATGCAGCACTGTACCCAAGTGAAATTTGTATAATTTTTTGAGACCGATAGAGCTTTTTTTAGGTGCTATTTAATCACCACTGGGTTTTTTCATTTTCTGCTAAATAAGCAAAAAAATAACCAAAATTTAAAAAAAAAAATCACTTTTTATTTGTTTTTATTTTTATATAAAATGTTGCAAATAAATAATCTTTATAAAATTAGGCCAGATATATGTTGCTACTTTTTTTTAGTAAAAATAACCCAAACTAGTGTATATTTAGCCTGTGTGAAAGTTATAGAGTCTACGGTATGGCATATGTTGATGATCAAGATGCTCGTATAGGGTATAACAGTGATCAGGGCACTGGTATGGCATATGGTGGTGATCAGGAGGCTAGCATGATGTGGTGGTGATTAGGATGCTGGTATGGCATATGGTTTATGGAGGAGATCAAGATGTTGATATGATGTATGACAGTGTTACAATGAGCACTGGTCACAGTGGGACAGGTGACAGGGGTTGGCTGCACTCTTTATTTGTATTATGCTGGGGTGCAGTAATCATGGACACTGCGGCAGGCTGACACTGCTACCTGTGAGTGTACATGCAGTGTGACAGGCTGCTGTATACTCACAGGATGCAGCAATGGTTCTCTCTGCTCTCACAGCTGATCTGTGTGAGAGCAGAGAGAACCAAAGTTTACATTTGGTTTCCATTGTGTACTATTTGATTGCTTTGATTAGACACAGCAACCACATGGTACAAGACCATGTGATCACCTGGACACAGTGGTAATGTGATCCACTGCGTCTGGTGCAGTGGCGTAGCGTGGAGGTGCGGAGAGGACCGTGGCCTTAGATGCAACATTTAGGTGGGCAAAATCCCATACCAGTGTGTGTCACTACTGGCTTCCTCCTCCTAATTTCCAATTCCAGTGTCCCCGCGCTCTGGCCGCCATGTTCAGTCTCCGGAGCCCTGTAATTGGGTGAATGGGGTCATGTGTGGTGGCGGGGCTGGTCTGTCCATGATCGTGGCTTCTCCTGGAGTCCCACCTCTACACATGACCCCATTCGCCCAATCACAGACTGAATATGGTGGCCAGAGAGCAGGGACACAGGAAATGAAATTGTGAGCCACCACTGTCACCTCCTCCTCTCATCCGGACCGATGGAGGGCAAAAAAAGAAGGTGAGACTCCCTTGTGAGAGTAGAGTCATGTTGCTGGCCCCGGGGGGATGGACACGGTCTGGGGAGAGGGAGCAGCCAGCCAGAGGAAGAAAGTAGAAGAGCAGCTAGAGTCACGCTGTGTAGTGGTCAGTATAGGAATAATGTTGGTAGTGTAGTGGAGTTTTCTCTCTGTGAGCAACGCAGGACCTGCTGATGTGAGCTGACGTATAGTTACGTTAACCCACACCGGCACTGCTTCACGATAGTGAAGGCTGTGGGCGGATGGGAAGTGGGTAAATAAAAAATACATTAGGTACACTTATGAGTTTTTCAATTACAGAACTTGCTCTGGATAATAGATAGCTGGAATTGGTTTGGTTGCTATGGGCAATACAGACATTTTTAGTTCTCCAGCTCCTCTAAATGTACAGGGATTGTATTGCATTGCATGTGATTAGAGATGCGATTTAGGTTCAGACTAATGTAAGATTCAGTCCATACTTTGGACTACTAACACTACTAAATGTGCTCAGGGCTCCTGGTTGCTAGTTACTATGTACTCCTTATTCATTCACATGGGGGGTGGTATCTGGGGGTCCCCATATTTTAAAGGGGCTTTCAGATTCTGATACGTCCTCCTAAGCAGACCCTCACACCCACTAAGCCAGAATTGAGATAGCACTTCGT
>BLSH010555220.1:135032-146116 GCA_018402905.1 Glandirana rugosa | reverse complement strand
TATATATATATATACTGTATATATATACAGTATAGAATATATATATATATATTTATTTATACAGTATCTCACAAAAGTGAGTACACCTCTCACATTTTTATGAATATTTTATTCTATCTTTTCATGTGACAAAACTAAAGAAATGACACTTTGCTACAATGTAAAGTAGTGAGTGTACAGCTTGTATAACATATAGCAGGGTAAATTTGCTGTCCCCTCAAAATAACTCAATATGCAGCCATTAATGTATAAACCACTGGCAACAAAAGTGAGTACACCCCTAAGTGAAAATGTCCAAATTGAGCCCAAAGTGTGGCCACCATTATTTTCCAGCACTGCCTTAACCCTCTTGGGCATGGAGTTCACCAGGGCTTCACAGGTTGCCATTGGAGTCCTCTTCCACTCCTCCATGATGACATCACGGAGCTGGTGGATGGTAGAGACCTTGCGCTCCTCCACCTTCTGTTTGAGGATGCCCCACAGATGCTCAATAGGGTTTAGTTCTGGACACATGCTTGGTCAGTCCATCACCTTTACCCTCAGCTTCTTTAGCAAGGCATTGATCGTCTTGGAGGTGTGTTTGGGGTTGTTATCATGTTGGAATACTGCCCTGTGGACCAGTCTCCAATAGGAGGGGCTCATGCTCTGCTTCAATATGTCACAGTACAAGTTGAAATTTATGGTTCCCTCAATGAACTGTTCATGAACTGTTCATGCAGCCCCAGACCATGACACTCCCACCACCATGCTTGACTGTAGGCAAGACACACTTGTCTTTGTACTCCTCACTTGGTTGCCGCCACACACTTTTGACACCATCTGAACCAAATAAGTTTAACTTTGTCTCATCAGATCACAGAACATGGTTCCAGTAATCCATACCCTTAGTCTGTTTGTCTTCAGCAAACTGTTTGCAGGCTTTCTTGTGCATCATTTTTAGAAAAGGCTTCCTTCTGGGATGACAGCCATGCAGACCAATTTGATGCAGTGTACAGCATATGGTCTGAGGACTGACAGGCTGACCCCCCACCCCTTCAACCTCTGCAGCAATGCTGGCAGCACTCATACATCTATTTCCCAAAGACACCCTCTGGATAGGATGCTGAGCATGTGCACTCAACTTATTTGGTCGACCATGGCAAGGCCTGTTCTGAGAGAAACCTGTCCTGTTAAACCATTGTATGGTCTTGGCCACCATGCTGCAGCTATGATTCAGGGTCTTGGCAATCTACTTATAGCCTAGGCCATCTTTATGTAGAGCAACAATTCTTTTTTCAGATAATCAGAGAGTTTTTTGCCATAAGGTGCCATGCTGAACTTCCAGTGACCATTATGAGAATGTGAGAGCGATAACACCAAATTTAACACACCTGCTCCCCATTCACACCTGAGACCTTGTAACACTAATGAGTCACATGACACCTGGGAGGAAAAATGGCTAATTGGGCCCAATTTGGACATTTTCACTTAGAGGTGTACTCACTTTTGTTGCTAGCGGTTTATACATTAATGTCTGTGTGTTGAGTTATTTTGAGGGGACAGCAAATTTACACTGTTATACAAGTTGCACACTCACTACTTTACATTCTAGTAAAGTGTCATTTCTTCAGTGTTGTCACATGAAAAGATATAATAAAATATCTACAAAAATGTGAGGAGTGTACTCACTTTTGTGAGATACTGTATATATATATATATATATATATATATATATATATATATATATATATATACAACATAGTAAGGAGGGTGAGGTGCAACATGGTGATAGCAATCAGGCCCTCCCACAGGCCATATATAAGGAAAACGAGAGGGACTGCTGCACAAGTAAAGTAAAAAATGACATGTAATGCAAGGTAAGGTCATTTTTATTCTTGACTGATGTGCGCTGACGAGGCTGCAGTGATGGGCACTGACAGGCTGCACTGATGAGCGCCGATAGGCAGCACTGATGGGCACTAATAGACAGCACTGATGGGCACTGATAAGATAGCACTGGTGGACACTGATGAGGCAGCACTGGTGGGCACAGATTAGCAGCACTGGTGGGCACTGTTGGGGCTGCATGATCAGTGCCCTGATTGTCAGTGCAGATGTCTCCTGTGTGGATTTGCTGGTTTTCGGCTCTCCTCTCCTCATGCGCAGAATGAGGGGAGAATTGCAGACAACTGGCAATTCCTGTTTACCTTGTGATCAGCTGTGATTGGACATACCTGATCACATGGTAAATAGCCACCATGATTGGCTCATTACCCTGATCTGAAGGATGCAGCAATCACAGATCACTACCGATGAGCACCGCAGGTGACGCACAGGCAGCACAAGCACGGGAGGATGTCATAGGATGACCTCCCGGCAAAGTGCAGCTGCGCTGTAGACCTCATTTGGCTATCGCACGTTCACAAAGGGGTTAAAGTATATGCACATCCAATCACTAAACTTTCATAAAACCTTTAACATGTTAATTTAATTTCAAAAGGAATTTTTAATATTCTTACATTTGCAGCTTTGATTATAATAATACCTGGTTTTCCTCTTGTAATAGATCTTGTTTACTTCATATTATAGGGTAACTGTTCTTTGTCCCTGTCTCTCAGTTATGCTCTTTTATTGTCACACTAAAAAAGAAAATATGGCAACCACTCTGATCTGTTTGAAACCTATAAGAGGAAATACAGATGAATATACCGATTATTAATCACTATATATACAGTATCTCACAAAAGTGAGTACACCCCTCACATTTTTGTAAATATTTTATTATATATTTTCATGTGACAACTTTGCTACAATGAAAAGTAGAGAGTGCACAGCTTGTATAACAGTGTAACTTTGCTGTCCCCTCAAAATAACTCAACGCACAGCCATTAATGTCTAAACTGCTGGCAACAAAAGTGAGTACACCCCTTAGTGAAAATGTCCAAATAGGGCCCAATTAGCCATTTTCCCTTCCCGGTGGCATGTGACTCTTTAGAGTTACAAGGTCTCAGGTGTCAATGGGGAGCAGATGTGTTAAATTTGGTGTTATCGCTCTCCCTCTCTCATACTGGTCCCTGGATGTTCAACATGGCACCTCATGGCAAAGAACTCTCTAAGGATCTGAAAAAAATAGTTTTTGCTCTACATAAAGATGGCCTAGGCTATAAGAAAATTGCCAAGACCCTGAAACTGAGCTGCAGCACGGTGGTCAAGACCATACAGTAGTTTAACAGGACAAGTTCCACTCACAACAGGCCTCACCATGATTGAACAAAGAAGTTGAGTGCACGTGCTCAGCATCATATCCAGAGGTTGTCTTTGGGAAATAAACATATAATGCTGCCAGCATTGCTGCAGAGGTTGAAGGGGTGGGGGGTCAGCCTGTCAGTCCTCAGACCATACGACACACACTGCATCAAGCTGGTCTGCATGGCTGTCATCCCAGAAGGAAGCCTTTTCTAAAGATGATGCACAAGAAAGTCTGTAAACAGTTTGCTGAAGACAAGCACACTAAGGACATGGTTTACTGGAACCATGTCCTGTGGTCTGATGAGAACAAGATAAACTTTTAGGTTCAGATGATGTCAAGCGTGTGTGGCGGCAACCAGGTGAGCAGTACAAAGACAAGTGTGTCTTGCCTACAGTCAAGCATGTTGTATATTAATACATGCTGTTTAAGACTGGCAAAAAAGGAATGGTGCACATGGGAAGGGCAATATACAAACAAGTGCAAAAGGCATCCCCAGCACATTTTTTAGCTGCCAGCATTAAAGTCCTAACAAATATGTTTATATATTCAGGTTTAGAACAGAGGTTTACTTACATACATTCACAAATACATTGGAAGTCATGCTGCTGCTTCACAAACTGTGGAATATACACTTTGGAGGCCTTCAGCTACCTTGTAAAGGCAAAGCCTGGGCTTCTAGTGTGCTGTTGTATATACTCATGCACCTTTAAGGAGGATAGCTATGCTTCCACGTGAGCCTGCTCTCTGAGTATTGTAATGCACAGTATGTCTTATCGTTGAAAATACTGATATAAATATGATAGTTTCAGAGGTGCCTTGACACAACTATTTTGAACATAAACCTCTTTTTTACCCTATATAACTAGACAGATTAATTAGGCTTTTTCCTGGCTAGCTTGAAAGTGTGCTTTGGATTAGGGAACACCCCCCAGTTCAGTTCACACCAGAACACTGCGAACAGGCAATAAGTTTGTATGAACATGCAAACCCTATTAAAGCCTATTAAAGGCTTATGTGCAAGTTATTGCCATAAAAAGTGTATGGGGACTTTGGTACTGCCCTAGGAGACATGTATCAATGCAAAATTGAATTTTTTTTCAGGAGCAGTGATTTTAATAATGTTGAAAGTGAAACAATAAAAATGAAATATTCCTTTAAGTATAGGGCCTGGGGGGTCCCCTTAGTCTGCCTGTAAAGTGGCGCATATGTGCGTTGTCTAGAACAGGACCGGAGCAAAATTACATTTATAAAGTCATTTAAAATTGCTGCGGCTGAAATGTATTGCCGGCTCCCGGGGAATATAGATTAAAATCACTGAAAAAAATTGCTTGGAGCCCCCCCCAGTCCATACCAGACCCTTCTTATTGGAATTTAGCATCATCAGGATTCAGGAGGAATAGGATAGGCAGTATAGGCAATATTCAAGGGATTAAAAAATGAGAAATAAAATACGATGAAAAATGAAAAATTGATCCAAATTCAGTTCATGAGTGGAAGATGATCACTCTGCAAATGTATATCACCACAGTGCAAATCCAAACACCTTGGAGAGTATAACGCCACCAATGTGATATCTACCACCTGATAAGTAAACTGCTTACCTGAGACCATTGACCCCTTTGTTATTGGAGGTCAACCAAGCATCTGGCTTCTAACCCAGCCAAGGTATGATGTTGTTACGGAACCACAAGTGTCGGTCAGTGCTCAAGCAGCGTGTCATACGTCCCACATATGAGAAATAAAGTTTGCCATAGAGTAAAAATGTATTACATTTATTATTTAAAAAAGCTAATGCACTTACATCAATGTTAAAACAAATCGCATGGAAAGGAACAAGAAAATTCTCCAGACTGCTCTCATACGCCCATCCTTCCAGGACCTCTGAACACGTGGTGACGTCAGCACGTCGTTCAACCTACGCGTTTCGTCATGGGTGACATTGTCTCGGGGCTCGGGCGACATACTGAAGCACCACTCTTATATGCATAACAATAACAACCAGGCCTCGATCTAAACCATGAGTGTAAACCAGAGACCACTAGTGTAATTTTGAAGACGGGAATTAACTGCAAATTACGGCAAGATATTTAATCTCGCCAAGGGTAATAAATCTATCCTCTAAAAGTGGGAAACCTCAAGTCATCCCCAATCAGTCAAGCTTATGTAAACAATGGAAGATGACAATTGCCACTCCCAAGGGTAAAATGTACATATAAAACAAAGGTATATTTCCTGGCTTAAACATTACTGCCAGAAGTGTGACATTAACATCATGAATTGTGAAAAAATGCTAAGAGTTTAACCAAAGCCCACTGGGTGATGTTCATAATAAGGGGTTAATGCCCCACTTAAATATTTGAAAACATGTGGATATACAGTATATATTAATGTTACTATGCACCCATTATAATATAAATATTGGTCTCTGAATCTGAAAGAGGACCGCACCAGTGAAGTGTAATTTGTGTAGGTGCTAAAAATATCTATTTAGGGGAAACATTAAGAATGAAAAAATATACAATAAAATAAAGATGAGAGATAAAGTAAAATGAAAAGGAAATATGAGAATAAAAATGAAAAGTGCTCAAAACCAGGGGGAACACAGGGTCATCATGTTAATTTCAACAAGAACGCCGTTCACCCCCAGGGTTTACATACCAATATTCTATGAGTTATCTATAAATGCGTTTACATCTACCTCCACATTTAAGCCAAATGGGGTATAGGATTTAACCTTGTGTATCCACACCATTTCAAGTTTGGAGATACCCCTGACGAGGAAATCCCACCTCCAATGAGGCCTATACTTATCGATCCCCATGAAAATTGTTTTAGCGGGGTCCCTTTTGTGATGAATGGCATAATGTTTTGATAATGAATGCCTGTCGCAATTGCACTAATACAGCTAAAATCACCTCAAACTCGATAATGAATGACACTGAAAGCACTTTTTAATGTTACTTACATGCTACTTCAATCTCACCTGTAAGGGCCTCTTAGTCCTGCCCACATATTGAAAGCCACATGGGCATTGGACCAAATACACTACCCCCACAGTTGAGCAAGTGATGAAGTGTTCTATTTTAAACTCTAATGAGGTACTGGTGGAAGTAAATTGTGTAGTCCGTCTGTCCCTGCACCCATTCAAAGAACAAATGAGACATTTACGGCACTGGTAATACCAAGTGAGGTTCTGAAAAAAAGAAACTTGCCTTAAAGGAGAGTTTAGAACATTAGAGGCTACCTTGTCTTTTAAAGACAGAACTCCTCTAAAGACAATTTGAGGTTTCTCAGGTAACACTGTACACAAAACAGGGTCATTATTCAAAATATGCCAATGTTTCCATATTCGTTTCTTTACGTTCTGATGCTGTATTGAATAAATATAAAAGGAGTAGCTGATAGAGAGACACCTCCCCCTACTGGGGGTCTCTCCCTCAGCAAGTCCATTCTGTCCATATTTACCACCTGGGTGATTGTGGTCTGAAGGGACTCTCAACTATACCCTTTCTCTACAAACCTCTCTAGGGATATGGAGCTCTGAAACTTAAATGTTTCTGTAATAGAAATTTGTAAGTTCTGTATAAAATTGTATTCTATTTTGAATGTATTGCACACTGCACCCATTGTGCAGACGGCACTAATAATGTTTTCATTACATGTTTGCATTCTTTCGAGCTCTGATTAGAATTAGTCTGCCTATGTTACGTCCCTTGTTACCATACAAGTACAATTGTAATAATAATGTGATACCTACGTAATCATGTGTATAATAACCTTCGATTGCGTCATAATAAAGCAGAACAGTTATTTGGAAAGATGCTGAGTGTATCTTTTGTGTCTGTTTCCTACTGCAGTAGTTATTATTAGAGTTGAGCGAACACCTGGACGTTCGGGTTCGGAGGGTCCGTACGAACTTTGGGCACCGAACATTACCCGAACGTTATCCCGAACACCGAACCCCATTGAAGTCAATGGGGACCCGAACTTTTAGGCACAAAAATGGCTGTAACAATGTCCTGGCAAGTGCTAGAGGGCTGCAAAAGGAAGTAAAATGGGGGTAAGAGTAGGGCAAGTGCCCTACAAAAAAATGGGGATAGGGAAAATAACTTAAAATCAAATAAAAAAATGGGAAGGGGGGTGGATGTGTAGTAGGAGCCTAGAGGTTGACTAGGCCGTGACCATGGCAGTGTAGGTGGAAGTGGCGGTGGTCGAGGAGGAGAAGGAGGTAGCCAACTTGGTATTTTTTTTTGTTTGTTTATAATTGGGGTAGCCCCCAAAATATTGAGGCCTATTCAAAACAACAAGTATATGAATGGCTGTGTGAGTCCGGTCTAAATGTTTATTGTGCACAAGGTACAGACAAGTCTTGTGGGATCCATGCCTGATTCATTTTAATAAAGGTTAGCTTGTCCACGTTGGCTGTGGACAAACGGCTCCGCTTGTCTGTGATAACGCCCCCTGCCGTGCTAAACACACATTCTGACAATACACTGGCTGCAGGGCAGGCCAGCACCTCCAAGGCATAAATGGCAAGCTCAGGCCATGTGGACAATTTGGAGACCCAGAAGTTGAATAGGGCAGACCCATCAGTCAGTACGTGTAGGCGTGTGCACACATACTCTTGCACCATGTTGCTGAAATGCTGCCTCCTGCTAAGACGTTGTCTATCGGCTGGTGGTGCTGTTTGTTGTGGCGGGCTGCTGACAAAGCTTTGCCACATTTCGGCCATGCTAACCCTGCCTTCTGAGGTGCTGGCAGTGCCACAGCTGTGTTGGTGGCCTCTTCCTCCTCCTCCTCCACATTCGCCTTGTGCTTCCGCTGAGCCCCCGGGGTCATTTGGGAATGCCCTCAGCAGCGCCTCTACCAGTGTGCGCTTGTAGTCACGCATCTTCCTCTCACGCTCCAGTGAGGGAATTAAGGATGGCACGTTGTCTTTGTAACGGGGATCCAGCAGGGGGGCCACCCAGTAATCAGAAGAAGTTACAATGTGGGCAACTCGGCTGTCGTTGCGCAGGCACTGCAGCATGTAGTCGGCCATGTGTGCCAGGCTGCCCACAGGCAAAGACAAGCTGTCCTCTGTGGGAGGTATATCATCTGTGTCCTCTGTAACACCCAGCCACGCTCCAGTGATGCCCACGAGCTGCGTTGGGTGCCACCCTGCTGCGATTCCTCCTCCTCATCTTCCTCGTCCTCCAGAACTGTGCCCTGGCTTGAATATTTTTGACCTGGCCTATGCTGGTGCAGGAACCCACCCTCCGAGCCACTTGCGAATGACTGGCCTGATAACCGTGGAAATGACCCCTCTTCCTCCTCCTCCTCCTCATCCTCCTGTGCCACATCCTCTTCCATCATGGCCCGAAGTGTTTTTTCAAGGAGACAAAGAAGTGGTATAGTAACGCTGAGAACAGCGTCATCGGCACTGGCCATGTTGGTGGAGTACTCAAAACACCGCAATACACTACACAGGTCTCGCATGGAGGCCCACTTGTTGGTGGTGAAGTGTTGCTGTTCCGCAGAGCGACTGACCCGTGCATGCTGCAGCTGAAACTCCACTATTGCCTGCTGCTGCTCGCACAGTCTCTCCAGGATGTGCAAGTTGGAGTTCCACCTTGTGGGCACATCGCATATGAGGCGGTGAGCGGGAAGGCCGAAGTTCCGCTGCAGCGCAGACAGGCGAACAGCAGTAGGGTGAGAACGCCGAAAGTGCGCACAGACGGCCCGCACTTTATGCAGCAGCTCTGACATATTCGGGTAGTTTTTTAGAAAATTCTGTACCACCAAATTCAGCACATGCGCCAGGCAAGGGATGTGCCTCAAACGGGCTCGGCCCAGAGCCGCTACGAGATTTCGGCCATTGTCGCACACCACCAGGCCGGGCTTGAGGCTCAGTGGCAACAACCACTCATTGGTTTGTTGTTCAATGCCCTTCCACAGCTCCTGCACAGTTTGGGGTTTATCCCCCAAACATATCAGTTTTAAAACAGCCTGCTGTCATTTCCCCCTGGATGTGCTGATGTTGGTGGTGAAGGTGTTATGCTGAGCGGATGAGTGGGTGGTCGAGGAGGAGGAAGCACAGTAGGAGGAGGAGGCAACAGGAGGCAAAGAGAAATGCCCTGCAATCCTCGGTGGTGGAAGGACATGCGCCAAATGGCTAGCCGGCTCAGGCCCACCTGCCACTACATTTGCCCAGTGTGCAGTTAGCGCGATATAGCGTCCCTGCCCGTGCTTACTGGTCCATGTATCAGTGGTTATATAGACCTTGCCACAGATGGCATTGCGCAGTGCACACTTGATCTTGTCCCCGACTTGTTTGTGCAGGGAAGGGATGGCTCGCCTGGAAAAGTAGTGGCGGCTGGGAACCACGTACTGTGTGACAGCCACCGCCATCAGGTTTTTGAAACTGTCCGTGTCCACCAGACGGAATGACAGCATTTCAAAGGCCAGGAATTTTGAAATGCTGGCATTCAGGGCCAGGGATCGTGAGTGGGTAGGGGGTACTTCCTCTTTCTCTCCGGTGTTTGGGAGATGGACAGCTGTAAGCTTCCATGGGACCATGTGGAAATGCTTGGGGACAGTGGCGGACGTGGTGGTGTTGCTGTCATATCGTCTGTTTGCTGGGTGGCAGGTGACACTGTCACTGTAGAGGTGGAGGAAGAGGCCGAGGCAGCAGCAGAAGAGGAAGCAGGAGGAGGCCGAGACCTTTCTTGGATTTTGAGGTAATTATTCCAATGCAGCTTGTGCCTTGAATTTAGATGCCTGGTCATGGGGGTTGTGCTCAGGTTGAGAACATTTATGCCCCAGCTCAGGCTATCATTGCACAGCTTGCAAACCACTCATGTCTTGGCGTCAGCACATTGTCTGAAGAACTGCCACGCGGGGGAACGCCTTTGAGCTGCCTTTGGTGTGCTAGGTCCCTGGGTACGGTGGGTAGTAGCAGGCCTACTGTCTAGGGGACGCTCGCTCCGCTTTTGCACCCTGCTTCCTCTTTTGCTGTGCTGGTGCCTCTGTGGGACCACCACCTCTTCCTCCAAACTCCACACGTCACTCGCATGACCCTCATTCCATGTGGGTTCTAGGGCCTCATCATCCTCCACATCATCTTCCACCAAC
This sequence comes from Glandirana rugosa, assembly GCA_018402905.1. Classification (NCBI taxonomy): domain Eukaryota; kingdom Metazoa; phylum Chordata; class Amphibia; order Anura; family Ranidae; genus Glandirana; species Glandirana rugosa. The sequence continues at coordinate 135,774 of BLSH010555220.1, read as the reverse complement.
CCTTCACCACTGCCCTCCTTGTCAGTCTGCACACTGAGGCAAGCTGCAGCAGTTGGCACCTGTGTTTCGTCATCATCAGAAATGTGCTGCGCTGGTGTTTCCTTGTCCTCATCCTGCAGCAGAAGTGGTTGGGCATCGGTGCACTCAATGTCTTCCACTTCTGGGGCAGCGCTATGTGGATGGCCCACGGAAAGCACACCAGGAGAGTCATCAAAAAGCATAAGAGTCTGTTGCAGGACTTGGGGCTCAGACTGCTTGGCTAATTTACAAGGGGCTGAGGTGAAAGATAGATGGCCATGGGGTTCAGGTGCCAACTCTGAGCTTTCATCAAGGGACTGGGAGGAAGACAATGTGAAGGAACTGGAGGCATTGTCAGCCACCCAATCTACTATCGCCTGTACTTGTTCTGGCCTCACCAATCATTGAGGGGCATTCGGGCCTACCATATACCGGTGAAGGTTCTGTTGGCTACCTGAGGAAGGTGTTTCCCTTGTGCGTGTAGCTGGCACACCTCGACCACGTCCTCTCCTTCCAACAGGAGGTTCACCAACACCACCAACACCAGCAGCACCAGCATCACCTGCAGCACCATGACCATGTCCCTTATTTGCTCTCCTCATTGGGCCCGCAAATGTACTATGTAGCCCTATGTAAGTATTTATTAATAACAATTAATACCTTTTTTTGGAAAGCACCAACGTAGCCGGACTTTTTATTTTGGTGCAAGAAATGCACTGCTCAC
>BLSH010555220.1:120064-134636 GCA_018402905.1 Glandirana rugosa | reverse complement strand
GCTAGAGATGCTAGTACGTGTTGCTAGTCTAACAACCTCATTAAACTCTAAAGTGTATGACGACGAAACTCAACGTCTAACGTCTAGTTTGAGACAGATTGTGTTGCTAGCAATGCTAGCATGTGTTGCTAGTCTAACAACCTCTAAGCAGAAGCCTCTACCTAGTGCAGTCAGACCGCTCAAAGCAGCAGTATGTGAAATCTCAAATTACTCCCACAATCTGATCGTTGAGTACGATCGCACAATCTGATCGTTGTGTACGATCGTAACGATCGTTGTGTTAGGCAAGGTTTGATCTGCAATGTGTCACTCAAAGCAGCAGTATGTGAAATCTCAAATTACTCCAACAATCTGATCGTTGTGTACGATCGTAACGATCGTTGTGTTAGACAGAGTTTGATCTGCAATCTGCAACTCAAAGCAGCAGTATGTGAAATCTCAAATTACTCCAACAATCTGATCGTTGTGCATGATCGTAGAGATCGTTGTTTTATGCAGAGTTTGATCTGCAATCTGCAACTCAAAGCAGCAGTATGTGAAATCTCAAATTTCTGCAATCTATCCCTCAGAGCAACAGCAGTAGTAATCTCAGGATGCAGGATCAGATGTTAAAATGTCTGCAATCTCTCCCTGACAAAAACGCCGAAAGCTTCCTCTCCCTACACTAACCCAAGAGCATGTGACATGCCGCACTGTGACTCCAGCTTATAAAGAGGCTGGGTCACATGATGCACTGGCCAATCACAGTCATGCCATTAGTAGGCATGGCTGTGATGGCTTCTAAGGGCAAACCAGTGAAACGCTTGTTGATTGGCTGCCCTTCAGCTATTCAACATGCGTGATCAACTACCAGAACCCAGAACCCGAACGTTTTTTGAAATGTCCGTGTTCGGGTCCGGGTCCCGGACACCCGAAAGTTTGGTACGGACCCGAACGTTACAGTCCGGGTTCGCTCAACACTAGTTATTATTAATTTGGAACCACTAATCAATATCAGGATAGGAGTTGCCTATCTATAAAATTCCTGGTCAGGTGGCGAGCTTTGCTTGGAGGGTTAATTACAGGTGACCCTGAGAATCCGAAACAAGGAGCTTGAGACGATCCGGGAATTTCTGATAATCAGCCGGCTGAGGTAAGCCTTTTGCTTCCATTTGAGTTATCAGACTTCCCTGATCGGTAAGGCATTTTCAGGACAAAGGGTACCTATTTTACACCCCTTAATCAAACTGTATAGATTGGTGGTTATATGTTATGGTGCCACTGTATACTGTCCATCAAAGTGTTATAGATAAGAAAGGGAAGAATAGTGCTGTTCACAGGTTATATATGAAGTACACATCTGTTAGATAAAGTAGTTTAGAGGCAAGAGGGTATAGGCACAAGTAGAGAAGAGAGAAGACTGCCCCGTCATGGGCATTACATTAAGTAAGGGAATGAAGGGTAAGAGACCCTCAAAAAATGCCCAGCGCAAGAGGAGCGCTATAAAATATATGAACCAAAGGTGCGGTTCACACCTATACTGAGCCCCTAGATAAATGGTTAGAGTGGACAGCAATCCACAATAGGTAACTGGGTTACCAAAGGACTAAGAATCATGCAGATTTAAACAGCTAGAGGAACAACAGCTATCTATGTGAGCGGAATGGATGAAGGGTGACAAACATTTAACACTAGACAGAAAGGGACATTTTGATGTTAAGTTGTGGGATAAATTTAGGGTCAGGCACTAAAACTAGTAAATTCTAAAACAGAAAAAGGAGAGTCAAAACAGAATACTTTATATGTTGTCAGAGAGGAAATATGGAATGAGAACTATGGCTGCCCGTCTGATCATAGAAGCTACAGTATGTGAAGTTTGGGATTACGGTACAAGGGATATCAGAACAAAATAAGGAAAGCATAATTTAGGGAGGTAAAACTCAATTTGAGAATGGAAATATTAAAGAGAGTTAAAAGAAAGCGATAGAATGATATGCATGTGTTGTATACAAATGGGAAAAATGTAAGCGATTTTAGAGAGATAATTGTGTATGTGTGTGAATGCTGGAACCTTTAGTCCCACATCATTACATAGTTACATAGTTAGTCAGGTTGAAAAAAGACACAAGTCCATCCAGTTCAACCAAAAAAAAAAACTTATATATATATATATATATATATATATATATATATATATACATATACACACACACATACACAACCAAATAATCCCATATACAATCCTTCACCCACAGTTGATCCAGAGGAAGGCAAAAAACCCCAGCAAAGCATGGATCCAATTTGCTATAACGGGGGAAAAAATTCCTTCCTGATTCCCTGAGAGGCAATCGGATTCACCCTGGATCAACTTTACCTAAAAATGTTAGTACCCAGTTATATTATTTACATTAAGGAAAGAATCCAGGCCTTTTTTAAAGCAATCAACTGTGCTGGCCAAAACCACCTCTGGAGGGAGTCTATTCCACATTTTCACAGCTCTTAGGGTGAAGAAACCTTTCCGTATTTGTAGATGAAATCTTTTTTCCTCTAGAGGTAGAGTGCCCCCTTGTCCTTTGTGATGACCTTAAAGTAAATAACTCCACCCCAAGTTCACTATATGGACCACTTATATACTTCTACATGTTGATCATATCCCCCCTTAATCTCCTCTTCTCAAGTGAGAATAAATTCATGTGTGCCCTGTGCAGCTGTGACCCCCCCCCCCCAAAGAATGTCCTGGATGAGGCTTTAGTGGCAAGGACACCCATGATATAACTACACATATATCATAACAAAATGTGCTGAGTTAATTAATGTAACAATAAACAATGTGACCACAATTATTTTGAATCTGTTTTCCAAACATGGTAAAATGAAGTTTACATTTAAACGCGCACATAGAAAAGTGCACAGAGTATAGAATTAAATGGAATATCCTTTGATAGTGGAAACAGTGCAAAAAGAAAAAGGGAAATTAAGTAAAATGTCCTCCTTTAAGGAAATATATCTGTGGATATATATTAGAATTAGGGTGTGATATTGAGATTATCACTGGAGTATTAATTTCTGATATGAGTTTAACAATTTTATTAATAATATAGGTATATTGTAATTGGTTTAAACAACCTTTGGTTGGAAATGAAATCTAAAGGCCTGGTAATACCTTGATGTGTGGTCCATGATGTGAGAGGTGAGAGTAATTAATAAAAATGTAAATATAACAGAACCATCACATCAAGTCCACACACCCTGCTAGGATAGATGCCACCTGCAGCCAACTGTTTTATAGTTTTTGATCTGGCCGAGGGCTTTCTGTTCTGTCATATACAGATTGTTGGTTCTTTTGTTTTTATTTATTTTTGAAATCCAAAGCAGAATGTGTGGATTGTGAAATGATCTGCCCCTTTCCCTTGTAAGTGCTGTGTTATAAGCAGAAGAATACTTTAGGAATTATGGACATCTCTGCATGACTCCTCGGTATTGTTATCATTTATTATGTTATGACATCAGGAAAGTTATGTCAGATGGAAAATAAGGACTTGTTATTTTGCTAAAGTTAACAACAGAGCAAGCAATGAGAAATTATTTTGCCAGGAAAGAGTTGTCTTTTTGAAACATGACATTGGAGCTCTTACACTAACAGCGTGATAGGAAAACAAGCCACAAACTGAGTGGAGGATTCGGAGTACCCAACTTTCAGGCCTATTATCATGCAGCCCAATTATCGCATCTAATTAAACTACACGCAACAAAGGAAACGCCACTATGGGTAGCTATTGAGTCAGTCGAAGCTGACCCCATCTCATTAGCTAATCTTCTCTGGTTACACCCATCCGACCGCAATTCCATAACCAACCCGATAACCAAACATTCCCTTACTATCTGGGATAAACTCAAGATAACCCACAAACTGCAATCCTCACACAACCCCCTACTATCTTTCTTAAAGAACCCGGCCTTCTACATGGGCATGGGAATCCCCGAATTCCTTTCAAAATTGGCTCAGGCTAGGCCTCATCCGCTTAAACAAACTAATCACGAACTCCATCTTTACTCCCTTCAGCACATTATGCGACATGCATCACCTACCCAGAAATGAATTATTCCAGTATATGCAGATACAAAACTTCTACACCCCCTTCCTTAAAGCTGGCTCGCCCCCTTTTCAACCCACACAATTTGAAAAATATTGTAAAGGTGACCAGCACGCTAGGGGCATCATCTCCGCTTTGTACCAACAATTAATGAACACACCTGACAGTCCACCTCCTTCTTATACTACCAAGTGGGAGCAAGAATTAGGACGCTCGTTAGACAACACCGATTGGTCCATTATTTGGGCCGCAACCGCCTCCGTCTCCCCCAACATTTTAGCATTAGAAACCAACATGAAAGTACTCTCACTTTGGTACCTAGTACCAGCTAGGATAGCTAAATTCGCCCCAACATATTCAGCATCATGCTTTCGTGGATGCAGCGAAACAGGCTCCTTCTACCACATTTGGTGGAGTTGCCATATTACTCAAGCCTTTTGGCGAGAAATTTTTGATCTCCCGTCTAAAACGTTCAAACTAACAATACCAATGGACCCCGCAACAGCTTTACTAAATTTAAAACCAGATGAGCTTACACGCACCCAATTCCAATTGCTAGTCCACTTAACCACAGCAGCCAAGCAGACAAGCGCGAAAGCCTGGAAATCCCCCTCCCTCTTGCTCTCTGAAGCAAAAGGGAGGATGAACAGAATGCTGGTCCACTCTAAAATGCAAGCCATCGAAAACAACAAAATCCACAAATTTGAAGCCAAATGGCGCCCGTGGATTAAACACAACCTACCCCCGGGATTCGATGAAACCCTCCTTCTGCCCTGGTGAAGCTGATAATGCCCCCTGACGCGCCCGCTCCCTGCAGCCGCAACACTGCCGATCCAATTCTCCTCTACCCTCTCAACTCTAACTTACTCTTACTCTTTCTACTCCTTCTTTTCTACTCTGATCTTTCTATTTTTTTATTAATTAATTAAGTTTGTTACGAATACAACACTATTCTGAATTTGCTCCTTACCACTCCTATCATATAAGACAACTCTCTAGAGAGACAAAGTTTAGACTTATGTCAGTTTCGGAAGATTCGACATCGAAGATGCGCTACATAATCTACTTTGCTGCATGCCTTGCCGCTAAATCACAATACATGACGGGCCGAATCCCGTGTATGTGCCTTTGACTTTTCAATAAAAAAAACATTGAACAAGGAAAACAAGCCATTGTAATATATTTATGCAAGTTGGACTCCGTAGTGAAGGGTTCACCCCAATATATCAGAGTAGTAGTAGCAAAGTGCTGCTACATGAAGTTTACAAAGTTACAGACATTATTTTGGTCAAATATGTAATTTTTAATGATCCCACATTTCTGTGCAGCAAATATTGCAAACAGCTAAATTAAATATTTGTCTAATGAAAGGTTTAAAATATGAATTTGTATTGTTGTTTATGTACAAATCTAACAATTAAAAATGTGTACATTTGAATCCAGCCACTTTATTTGCCTCTATTGGAGGAGGCTGGAGACAAAGAAAACCACATGTTACATGTGTCACTGCTGTGAGCCCAGTGCAGGACACACTCCCTGAAGACCCAGCTATTTGATTTTTTGTAGATTTGATCCTGGTTTTATACTGAGGATGGCAATGCCAAGAATGAGTATGCAGTTTATCCCCCAGAAGGATGCTCTGTAATCAAAGCCATTGGATCCTTCTTTCCCAGCTCAACAAGCAGAGCTCCATGCTTTATCAACGCCTGTGAGCTATCAAAAGTATATATATTTATATAGATAGTAGGAAAATTAGAGAGCTTTGGGTTCCATTAGAAGGGCTAGAAGTTGTTTTTACTTCGGCAGGTAAACCAATCAAGTATGCTAAGTTAATTGATTGGCTGTCTTCAGCCATCCATCTTCTAGCTGAGATAGCCATACTAACAGTAAAACTCACACATGGAAGCAGACCAGGCAACTAAGGATGCTGCATTATGGCCCCAGACACTTGCTGGGTCTGTGCAACTCACAGATTTCAGACTAGTTCTGGCCCAGTATAGCTGGGATTAATAATTCAACTTTAAGGACCCCAGAACGAGAAGAACAAGTGGTCCACAGGGGGCAACTTCTTATGAAACAGGACTTTGGAAAAAGGTGATCTTTTATGTCTGCCAGCCACTCTTTTCCCTCCAGCTTGACACATGGACCGTGTCATCAGTCACAAGCAGTTATGGCTGCCTTAGTAAATGAGTGCGGGATAGAGCCAGGGTTCTCCACAGTTGTTTTTATAACATACCACTTCTTGTTTTACCTGTTACCAAAGGTGTTACCAAAAGCTGAACTTCATTCCAGAGATTACAAAAAGATATATCCAGATGCCCAAGTCAGGATCTTACGAGTATGCATTTTGTTTGTATGGGCATGTTTTCTGGATGTCCAGTGGCAAATACTACTGCAAAGGCCACAGTAAAAAGTGTTATCAGAAGTAGTTTGTAAGTACAGAGTGCCAGATTCTACAGAGAGTAACAGAGGAACAATTATTATGGGAGAGTCCTTTCTAGAAGTTTTGAGGTTTTATTTTTACACCCCCTACCGTCTACAATGTAGTGGGAAAAGTAGAGTAAGAAACTAGAAAACTATTGCCTGAATGTTTTGCTATATTTTATTAAGCCCCTAAGGGGACATCAGACTCTCTCCCTATAAGATTTGGTTTGGGAGTGTGTTACTCACTTGCTTATTTTTTGTCTCAGCAGCTGAAGCCTCAACTAAAATCACAGAGAATGTTGCTGATCTTTTAAGATTTTTGACAGATTAGTTTATGTGTTTTCTCCCCAATTCCAGATCCTAATAGTTTAGAAGGATCTCATAAATGAAAGGCAGGTGACTTGTGTATTGTTAAGAGACATTTATATATAAGGAAATGTTTGGAGACCCAATACAGCGTCTATTCATGTACAGTTTTGCAAAAGTCACCTGGATCCACACCAGACACTGCAAAAATGACTAAATTAAAGAATCTCTGTGTTTGATTTGTTTCCCTCTTTGAATCACAGTCTAGGGTACTATTTATTCAAATGCTTTAATTGTAAGGGATATAAATATAGATATATTTAACGGGATTTGAAAAGTAGTTCAGCCACGTTGAAGTCATATTTGTCTTTTATACGTCTTCCATTTTATGTAGAATTGTCTGCGTTTACACTTGCTGATAAATCAGCATGCCAGCAATTAAGCTAGAAGGCCATTCTGGCCACAGGAGTGTACAGCCAATACTCTGTAAATATTTCTTATCAATCATTTGTTTTTCACAATGAAAAGTAATTTTGTAATGAAAAAGCTTCTCAGCTATTATATTCTCCACAATGGAGTTTTGCATTTTTGGCCAGGACTACCCCCATCTAAAAGCGTGTGGAGGTTCCAGGTTAAAGGTGATAGCAGGTATGGTTAGTGATCAAAATATTGATCAAAAGAGGGGAGATTGTAATGGAAATTTGTAAGTTCTGTATATAATTGTATTCTATTTTGTATGTATTGCACACTGCACTCATTGTGCAGACAGCACTAATAATGTTTTCATTACATGTTTGCATTCTTTCGAGCCCTGATTAGAATTAGTCTGCCTATGTTACGCCCCCTTGTTACCATACAAGTAGGATTGTAATATTAATGTGATACCTACGTAATCATGTGTATAAAAACCTTCAATTGCGTCATAATAAAGCAGAACAGTTATTTGGAAAGATGCTGAGTGTATCTTTTGTGTCTGTTCCCTACTGCAGTAGTTATTATTAATTTGGAACCACTAATCAATATGAGGATAGGAGTTGCCTATCTATAAAATTCCTAGTCAGTTTCATAATCAGTGCAATTGCACCTCAGCCTCATAAACTGTCTCTTTGGAACAGACTTGAGCCAGGAAACATGATGGCAGCTGTCAATGGTATGTAGGCATTCTTATCGGTGGGTTTAACCACTTCAGCCCCGGAAGGATTTCCAGCTTTAGGACCGGAGCCCTTTTTGCGATTCGGCGCTGCGTCGCTTTAACTGACTATTGCGCGGTCCTGCGACGTTGTACCCAAACGAAATTTGCGTCCTTTTTTTCCCACAAATAGAGCTTTCTTTTGGTGGTATTTGATCACCTCTGCGTCATTTCTGATCGCCGCTATAAACAAAAGAAGAGCGACAATTTTGCAAAAAAACCCAAATTTCTTACTTTTTGCTAAAATACAAATCCAAAAAAAAAATATAAAAAAAACATTTTTTTCACCGTTTTTGGCCGATTTATATTCTTCCTCATATTTGCGATAAAAAAAATCGCAATCGGCGTTTATTGATTGGTTTGCGCAAAAGTGGTCGCGTTTACGGATGATGAGAATTCATTTTTGGGGTTTTTATTTTTTTTTTATTTTTTACTAGTAATGGCGGCGATCTGCGATTTTTAGTGGTACTGCGATATTGGGGCGGACATGTCGGAACGTTTTGACACTTTTTTGGGACCATTGGCATTTATACAGCGATCAGTGCTATAAAAATGCACTGATTACTGTGTAAATGCCATTGGCAGTGAAGGGGTTAACCTGCAGGGGGCGCGCTAAGGGTTAACTATGTTCCCTGGGCGTGTTCTAACTGTATGGGGGCTTGCCTAGCTGGGGAAGGGAAGTGGTCACAGCCTTCACGTACAGAAAGGCTGTGATCACAGCCCTTCCCCCTCACACAGAGCGGAGGTCCGTGTTTACGTGCACGGACCTCCGCTCCTTCACTCCGGGGGGGGCATCGCGGGTGGCCGGCGGCAATCGAAGCCGCCGCACCCGCTCCCTGGCCCCCCCGAACACAGTGACCGCGCGCGCTCACAGTGGCTCTTTATCGCGGCCGCCGTCGTATGACGGCGTTTCGCGTTACAGAGCCACTCTGTCGCCGTCAATTGCCGATCAGCCGTCGGCAAGCGGTTAAAGAACGTTGTAGTTACAAATTTATCACTACTCACTGAAATGGTTAGGTCTAAATAGTTGATGGAATGCAAACGAGACTCGTAATTTAATACTATTTCCCTGTTGTTGTCATTTAAACAGGCCAAAAATAGATCTAGATCAGATAGGAGGAGGATGTCATCGATATACCTGGTCCAAAGGGTAAATTGAGGTAAATCTTGGGCATAGATGACATCCTCCTCCTACTTAGCCATAAAAAGGTTGGAGAGGCTGGGGCATATTTAGCCCCCATCACCACACCCCTTTCCTGTTTGAAAGACCTGTTATCAAACCAAAAGTAGTTGTGGATTGTAGCAACTCCAAAATTAAATCAACTTGTTCAGTAGGTAAATCATATTCATTGTCTAAATAATATTTGACCGCTGTTATAGCAAGCTTGTGAGAGATAATAGTATAAATGGATAAAACATTGGCTGTTACCAGCCACATACCCTCCTTTGGTGTGAATTGTGAGAGGAGGTTGATGATATGCCTGGTGTCCTTTACATATGACCTAGTTTTTTGTACCAAAGATTCGAGAAAAAAGTCAATGTACCTGCCCACCCGGGATGTCACAGAGTCAATGCCACTGACTATAGGAGTGACTATAAGAATAAAGTTACATTAAAACCAAGCACACCATTGTTTTTCTTGTGAAATTCCCAATAAGTTTGATGTGTCACATGACCCTCTTCCTATTGAAAAAACAAAAGTTGGATTCAAAATGGCTGACTTCAAAATGGCCGCCATGGTCACCACCCATCTTGAAAAGTTTCCCCCCTCACATATACTAATGTGCCTTTTTTCAAATATGGGGCATTAAACCCTTATTATGAAATTCACCCAGGGGGCTTTGGTAAAACACTTAGCATTTTTTCTCAATTCATCATGTTAATGTCACACTTTCCTCATATGCACAATTCTGGCAGTATTTTTTAAGCCAGGAAATATACCTTTGTTTTATATGTACATTTTACCCTTCGGAATGGCAATTGTCATCTTCTTTGTTTATATGATTGGGGATGACTTGAGGTTGCCCACTTTTAGAGGATAGATTTATTGCCCTTGGTTAAATATCTTGCCGTAATTTGCAGTTAATTCCCGTCTTCAAAATTGTGATAGCGGCCTATGGTTTACACCCATGGTTTAGACTGAGGCTTGGTTGTTATTGTTATTCATATAAGAGTGGTGCATCAGTACGTCGCCTGACCCCCAAGACGACATCACCTATGAGAGACGTGCTGACGTCACCACATGTTCAGAGGTCCCAGAAGGACAGGCGTTGGAGAGCCGGCTGGAGAATTTTCTTGTTCCTTTCCATGCGCATTGTTTTAACATTGATGTAAGTGCATTACCTTTTTTAAAGAATAAATGTAATACAGTTTTACACTATGACAAACTTTATTTTTCTTATATATGACATATGGCACGCTCCTTGAGTACCAACTGACACTTGTGGTTCTCGGGAACAACATCATACCTTGCCTGGGTTAGAAGCCAGATGCTTTGTTGACCTCCTATAACGAAGGAGTCAATGGTCGCTGGCAAGCAGTTTATTTATCAGGTGGTGGATATCACATTGGTGGCGTTATACTCTCCAAGGTGTTTGGATTTGCACTGTGGTGATATACATATGCAGAGTGATCATCTTCCACTCATGAACTGAATTTGGATCATTTTTTCATCGTATTTTATTTTTCATTTTTTAATCCATTGGATCTGGACTTTACTCATGTGATAACACCTATAGATTAGTGCAGCCAGTAGCTCAATTGCATATTGAACAAATTCCAGCCAGTGGTCCATGCTCAAGACTCAGTGGATGCTCAGTTGGAAAGGTCTCCAAGTCTTCTCTTGCCCCTAGATATTCCTGCACCACATAATGCAGACGTTGCCAATTGTTGCTTGAACCTATCAGCCCTGGGCACTGAGGACTGAATAATTTTAAAGGCATCAGTCAGCCAGCCACCTTCTCTACTGCTCTTCCTCTGACCGAATGAAGCATGAGAAACACGTTGTCCAGCACCAGAAATTGGTAGCCTTCCAGGGTCTGGAAAGGCGTTGCACAAACTTTTCTTCAAGGTGTCCTGAATATGTTTTATCCTCTTTTCCTTCTGCGAAGGCAGGATGAGCTCTGCAACTTTACCCTTGTAATGTGGATCATTAAGGGTTGCCAGCCAGTAATGATCCCTTTCCTTGATACCACAAACGCTCAGGTCTTTTCGCAGGTTTTGCAGAATCAGAGAGGCCATGCAGCATAAGTTTGAGGAGGAATAAGAGTCCTCTGGGTCAATGAGGGTGACATTGTCAGGAACTACCTCCTCCCAGCCATGTACAACTCCTTGGGTTTCTGGGGACTGAAAACCATCCCTTGAGGCGGTTGGTGGACAGGTTGAATTCCCACTGAATATCAGCCGGCTGAGCACTGGCATTGTATGACCACTGGAAATGACCACAAACTTTTCTGGCCTGCCTCATAATAAGCCTGGTACCTGGTCAAGAATCACTGCACCACCAAATTCAGGACATGTGCCAAGCATGCAACATGTGTCAAGTGTCCCTGTTGGAGAGCAGAGAGGAGGTTGATGCCATTGTTGCATACAACCATTCTTGGCTCAAGCTGCCGTGGCATCAACCACCTCTGAGCCTGCCCCCACAGAGCTGACAGAATCTCTGCCCCTGTGTGGCTCCTGTCCCCTAGACAGACCAACTAAAGAACCGTATGGCGTCTTTTAGCCTGACTGCTTGTGTTGCCCCTTGAACTCTTAGGGAGCACTGTTGGTACAGAGGACACCTCTACAGAGGAAGAAGAAGAGGAGGTGGTGGGGGAAACAGATGTGGCAGAATCACCACCATTTTTTGGAGGCATGGTGGCAGAACTAGCTCCAACACTGAACCCTGTCCTGCATCCTTCCCAGCTGCCAGCAGAGTTACCCACTGCGCCGTGATGGAAAGGTAACATCCCTGACCATGCCTGCAGGACCATGAGTCAGCGGTAATATGAACCTTGTTGCTGACCGCCCTGTCCAAGGAGGCCAAAACATTACCTTCCACATGACGGTAGAGAGCTGGAATGGCCTTACGTTTAAAGAAATTGCTTTTTTGAACCTGTCACTGTGGTACAGCACATTTCACAAATTCGCAAAAGGGGGCAGAGTCTACCAAATGAAAAGCAGCTGTTGTAGTGCTAGCAATTTGGCCAAGCTAGCATTTAGACACTGAGCATGTGGATGGCTGGGACAGTATTTTTTTTATGGTTCAGCAACTGACGTAGGGGAATTTGCCTGCTTAAATCAATTGGTGGTGTACTGCTAGCAGATTGGCTGCAAGTACTTGTGGCACCCATTGCTATACCTTCATTCCTCTCAGTGCAGGCTTTTGAGAGCACTGGAGGTTTAGTAGGGGTTTTGATCACAGATGAGGAGCAAGGAGAAGTCTGCCTTGTTTTATGATGTGGGTCTTTCAGGTGCTGTTGCCAACGGACTGCATGGAAGGCCATCATATGTCTTGTCAAGCATATGGTGCCCAAGTGGCTGCTGTTCTGGCCATGCTTGGTCCACTTCAGGCATAGATTGCAAACAGCAACGGTGCGATCTACTGTACAAGTGCTGAAAAAAGCCCACATCAATGAACTTTTGGAGGTCGGGGAAAGTCAGCAGCGCCCTGCACCTGTGGAGCTCTGTGTTGTGATGCAATAGGGTGGCTGCACTTAAGCTTTCCCCTGGAGGACATCCAGTCTCTTTGGAGTTGTGCCTCCTCCTCCTCCTCCTCCTCACTTTCCTCCTCTCTTCTGTCAGGCACCTAAGTACAGTCTGGGTCCTCATCATCCCCTCCCTCCTCGTCATTGGAGCAAACCTGGCAGTATACTGCAGCTGGAGGAAAATAACTGCTGGTTTCTTGTCCTTCTGAGGAACCCCATCTCTCTAGGCTCACATTACTTCCTTCCTCAACCTGGTAACCAACATTGGATCCTTCAAATTGCTGTGCATCCTCCATCAGCCTATAACCAACACTATGGTCGAATAATTATGATGACACCTCCATGAATGATGGTGTGGCTATGGAAGGAGTAACTGTGGACAAGTTTCCAGAGGAAAAGGCCACTTTGGCAGCTGTGTTGCAAGGCAAACTAGTATGAGCCTGTGTGACAGAGGATGAGGAGGATGAGAACGGCTTAGTTATCCACCCCACCAACTCTTCTGCATGTGGTGGCTGAATACCACGGCCAGCAGCAGAAAAAAGGACAAGCATGACCCAGCTGCAGAGGATGCACCATGTCTGCCCCCACCACTTTTCACTGTGGACACAGAGGCTGCATGCCCTCTTTTTGTGGCCTGTGGACATCTGCCTCTCCTTGGTGACCTTCCAGACATGATGGGGATTTGTTTTTTGACCACCGCACTACACTGTATTATATACTGTACACCGCCAAATGTACTGTATAAATAGTCTAAACTGATTGCACTGTATATATATATATATATATATATATATATATATATATATATATATATATACATATACAGTATCTCACAAAAGTGAGCACACCCCTCACTTTTTTGTAAATATTTTATTATATCTTTTCATGTAACAACACTGAAGAAATTACACTTTGCTGCATTGTAAAGTAGTAAGTGTATAACAGTGTCAATTTGCTGTCCCCTCAAAATAACTCAACACGCCGCCATTAATGTCTAAACTGCTAGCAACAAAAGAAAGTGAGTACATCCATAAGTGAATATGTCCTAATTGGGCCCAATTAGCCATTTTTCCTCCCTGGTGTCATGTTACCCATCAGTGTTACAAGGTCTCAGGTGTAAATGGGGATCAGATGTGTCAAATTTGGTGTCATCGCTCTCACTCTCTCATACTGGTCACTGGCAGTTCAACATGGAACCTCATGGCAAAGAATTGTTGCTCTACATAAAGATGGCCTAGGCTATATGAAGATTGGCAAGACCCTGAAACTGAGCTGCAGCACGGTGGCCAAGACCATACAGTGGTTTAGCAGGACATGTTCCACTCAGAACAGGCCTCGCAATGGTCGACCAAAGAAATTGAGTGCATGTGCTCAGCGTCATATCAAGAGGTTGTCTTTGGGAAATAGACGTGTGAGTGCTGCCAGTATTGCTGCAGAGGTTGAAGGGGTGGGGGGTCATCCTGTCAGTGCTCAGACCATACGCCACACGCTGCATCAAAATGTTCTGCATGGTTGTCGTCCCAGAAGGAAGCCTCTTATAAAGATGATGCACAAGAAAGCCCACAAACAGTTTGCTGAAGACAAGCAGACTAAGGACATGGGTTACTGGAACCATGCCCTGTGATCTGATGAGACCAAAATAAACGTATTTTGTTCAGATGGGGTCAAGCGTGTGTGGCAGCAACCAGGTGAGGAGTAAAAAGACAAGTGTGTCTTGCTTACAGTCAAGCATGGTGGTGGGAGTGTCATGTTCTGGGGCTGCATGAGTTTACCCTGTTATACAAGCTGTACACTCACTACTTTACATTGTAGCAAAGTGTCATTTCTTCAGTCTTGTCACATGAAAAGATACAGTATATATATTAGACTGTATATATATATATATATATATA
>BLSH010555220.1:99832-111349 GCA_018402905.1 Glandirana rugosa | reverse complement strand
ACGAGACTGTACGTGACACTCGACATTCCAGAATATATCTGTCCATACACCGAAAGGATTAGTTCAGGTCTTTGTTATATTGCAGCCATTTGCTAAAATCATTTAAGTTCATTTTTTTCCCTCATTAATGCACACACAGCACCCCATATTGACAGAAAAACACAGAATTGTTGACATTTATGCAGATTTATTAAAAAAAGAAAAACTGAAATATCACATGGTCCTAAGTATTCAGACCCTTTGCTGTGACACTTATATGTTTAACTCAGGTACTGTCCATTTCTTCTGATCATCCTTGAGATGGTTCTACACCTTCATTAGAGTCCAGCTGTGTTTGATAATAGTGATTGGACTTGATTAGGAAAGCCACATACCTGTCTATATAAGACCTTACAGCTCACAGTGCATGTCAGAGCAAATGAGAATCATGAGGTCAAAGGAACTGCCTGAAGAGCTCAGACAGAATTGCGGCACTTTGCTACAATGTCAAGTAGTGAGTGTACAGCTTGCATAACAGTGTAAATTAACTCAACACACAGCCATTAATGTCTAAACCATTGGCAACAAAAGTGAGTACAACCCTATGTGAAATTGGGCTCAATTAGCAATTTTCCCTCCCCGGTGTCAAGTGACTTATTAGTGTTATAAGGTCTCAGGTGTGAATAGGGAGCAGGTGTGTTAAATTTGGTATTATCACTCTCACTCGGCGGACCCCCCTGAGACCGAGCAGCAGCAGAGCTAGCAGACCGGACCCCCATGATCAAGAGGGGTGACAAGAGGGATCGGGAGGCAGCAAACTGACAGAGGCGGCAGGTGAGTGTATCTGCGGACTAGAGGGGGAGGGAGACTGACTGACAGGAGGGACGATGGAGGGACTGAAGGCAACTGACTGATTCCTGTAAAGTGTCTGACTTCAAGGGTAGGCTGTGCAGAGTGACACAGACACATACAATAAAGACAGACTGACAGTGTGAGTACCTGAGTATCTGGGAGTACCTGAGTATCTGGGAGTACCTAAGTATCTGTGATTACCTGGGTATTGTGATTACCTGAGTATTCTGGGAGTACCTGAGTGTTTGCGATTACCTGAGTATTCGTGGGTACCTGGGTATTGTGAGTACCTGATTATTCATGGGTAACTGGGTATTGTGAGTACCTGACTATTAGTGGGTACCTGGGTATTGTGATTACCTGAGTATTCTGGAGTACCTGAGTATTTGTGATTACCTGAGTATTCTGGGAGTACCTGGGTGTTTGTGAGTACCTGAGTATTTGTGATTGCCTGGGTATTCTGGGAGTACCTGAGTATTTGTGATTACCTGAGTATTCTGTGATTGCCTGAGTATTCTGGGAGTACCTGAGTGGCAAGGGCCTGAGTAGTTTAGGAGTACCTGAGTGGTGAGTACCTGGTTATTCTGTGAGAACTTGAGTATTCTGTGAGTATCTGATTAGGGAGTACCTGAGTACTCTGTGAGTGCCTGAGTATTCCATGATCACCTGAGTGGGGAGTACCTGTGAAATAGTGTCAGTACCTGAGCATAGGGTGCGGGAACCTGAGTATTGGGTGAATACCTGAGTAATATAGTGTGAGTACCTGGGTGTTCTGTGAGTACCGGAGTTGTGGTGTGAGTACCGAGTGCTGTAAGGACATGTGTACTGTGAGTATTAGAGGCAGGCAGCCAGCAGTTAGTTAATTGGATAGGGAATAATTCCCAGTGCCCACTATATCAATAGGTACGATGCCCAGCGGATGTGGAGAAGCGATTCGGTGTACATCTTGTGGCATGTATGCTTTCCTTGATCATGAGATCGAGGGCGAATACTGCTGTACAAAAGGTAAGAACGTTGTTTCCCTGGAAGCCCAGGTTTGGATCTGAGGAAGCAACTATCAACACTGAGACAACTCTCCATACTTAAGGAGAGTTGGGATCGTACTCGGCAGGTGCCGGCAGGGGCCAGCACAGAGGAGGATGGAGACATAGAGGTGCAGGCACCATAACAGAGTAGTTGGGTGACAGTTAGGAAGGGTAGAAGGGAAAGAGTCAGGGAGGCTGATCCTGGGCTGGAGCATCCCAATAGGTACACCCCGCTGTGTGATATTGCGGAAACCAGCCAGGAATCAGCATCGCTGGACCAGAGGGGTGCCCCTAGCTGCCAGAGGAGTAACTCCTCCAGCGAGGGTGGGGATGAAGCCAGTGGAAAGGTAAGACAGATTGTGGTGGTAGGGGACTCCATTCTTAGAAACACAGAGAGGCCAATCTGTCACAAAGACCTGAAGCACTGAGCGGTATGCTGTTTACCGTGTGCTTGGGTTCGGAACATCACGGATCGGGTGGACAGATTGCTGGGAGGGGCTGGGGAAGACCCGGCTGTCATGGTACATGTTGGCACCAATGACAAAGTTAGAGGTAGGTGGAGTGTCCTAAAAAAAGATTTCAGGGACCTAGGAGCAAAATTGAGGCTTAGGACCTCCAAGGTAGTATTCTCAGAAATACTACCAGTACCTCGAGCCACACCAGAGAGGCAGCGGGAGATTAGGGAAGTCAACAAGTGGCTGAGGAGCTGGTGTAGAAAGGAGGGTTTCGGGTTCCTGGAGAACTGGGCTGATTTCTCAATCGGTTACGAGCTCTATAGAAAGGATGGGCTGCACCTAAACGGGGAAGGTGCAGACCGGCTGGGAATGAGGATGGTTATGATGGAATGATGGAAAGTTAGAGGGGCTTTTAAGCTAGGCAACAGGAGGAAGGGTCCAGACTTAGAAATAGCCAGAGTGGAACAGAGTTCAGGGGGTAGTATTGGAGGGAGGAGTGATAGGCCGAATAAACAATTTAAATCCGAGGCGAGTGGTGTAACATATCCTATATGCAAAAGAGGATTACCCAGCAGGGGAACAGTACGTGTCCAGACAAAACTACGTGGCTTGTTCACTAATGCCAGGAGTCTGGCAGACAAGATGGGAGAACTAGAGTTACTACTGTACGAGGAGGAATTAGACTTTGTGGGAATTTCGGAGACTTGGTTCAATAGCTCTCATGATTGGCTGGCTACCATCCAGGGGTATTCCCTATATTGCAGGGACAGGATGGGAAAAAAAAGGAGGAGGGGTATGCCTGTATATAAAAAATGACATAAGAATAAATGTGAGGGATGACATTAGTAGTGGATCTGGGGAGGAAGTTGAAGCCTTATGGCTAGAGCTACAAAGGGAGGATAGCAGGGGAAAAGTAATACTGGGAATATGATATAGGCCCCCAAATCAGAGGGAGGAGGGGGAGGCAGACCTCCTATTGCAATTTGGAATAGCGGCTAGGATGGGAAGTGTTATTATAATGGGGGATTTTAATTACCCAGATATTGACTGGGAGGAAGGTACTGCACATTCAGCTAAGTCTCGCCATTTCCTAAATGTCCTGCAGGACAATTTCATGGGTCAAATAGTAAATGCACCAACAAGAGAAAAAGCATTATTAAACCTTCTGATCACTAACAACACAGACCTGATCACAGACGTGGAAGTAAGGGGCAATCTAGGAAATAGCGATCACAGGACAATTAGTTTCAGTATAAATTACACAAATAAGAAGCATAAGGGGAATACAAAGACGCTGAATTTTAAGAGAGCCAACTTCTATAAACTATGCTCTATGCTGGAAGATGTTAGCTGGGATAAAATTCTAGGAACAATGAATGCGGAGAAAATATGGGAGTGCTTCAAGAACATACTAAACAAAGGTATAAGCCAGTGTATCCCAAAGGGAAATTAATTTAAATTTCAAAATTACAAGGCTGAGGGGACCATATCAGATTTTCATATTTATAAAACACACAATAAGGAATGCAAAGGTGCAATCAGAGCAGCTAAGAACATGAAAAACACATAGCAGAGGATTGTAAAAGGAATCCCAAGAAATTCTTTAAGTATATAAACAGTAAGAAAGGGTGGTCAGATCATATTGGCCCCATAAAGAATGATGAAGGTAATCTGGTTGCAAAAGATGGAGAAATGGCAAAGGTGTTAAACTCATTTTTCTCCTCAGTATTCATGAAGGAAACAGGGGGCTCAATTATTCAGAACTACAATGCTGATCCTCACGGCACATCACGGGAAGTACCCTCGTGGCTAACTGAGGATAAAATCAGAAATAGGCTTGAAAAACTGAACACTAATAAGTCACCGGGACCAGATGGCTTACACCCGAGGGTCCTTAAGGAACTTAGCCAAGTTATTGCTAGACCCTTGTACCTAATCTTTAAGAGCAGTTTTCTGACTGGTATGATACCAGCTGATTGGAAGAAAGCCAATGTAGTACCAATATATAAAAAAGGACCAAGATATATCCCTGGGAACTACAGACCAGTTAGCTTAACATCAATAATTGGCAAGCTCTTGGAGGGAATAATTAGGGATTACATACATGATTATTGTAACGAGAACGGTATCATTAGTGGTAATCAGCATGGGTTCATGAAGGATCGTTCTTGCCAAACCAATCTATTAACCTTCTATGAGGAGGTGAGCTGCCATCTAGATAAGGGAAGGCCTGCAGACGTGGTGTATCTGTATTTTGGGAAAGCATTTGATACAGTTCCCCATAAATGTTTAATGTACAAACTAAGGTCCCTCAACATGGATGGATGGGTGAGCACCTGGATTGAAAATTGGCTGCAAGGGCGAGTCCAGAGGGTGGTGATAAATGGGGAGTACTCAGAATGGTCTGGTGTAGAAAGTGAAAAGTATAAATTAGCGGGAGAAGCCATAGCAGTGTTCTAAAATCATCTTCAAACTGTGTGTGAAAACTATAAATTAGCCGGGAGAAGCCATATCACTGTTCTACAATCATCTTCAAACTGTGTATGAAAAGTATAAATTAGCGGGAGAAGCCATAGCAGTGTTCTACAATCATCTTCAAACTGTGTGTGAAAAGTATAAATTAGCGGGAGAAGCCATAGCAGTGTTCGAAAATCATCTTCAAAGTGTATGGGAAAAGCCTATTGCAGGGGGATAGAGCCATATTACTGTTCTTCCAGCCGCATAGAGAGCCATATTATTGTTCTAAATTTTAGAACACTAATATGGCTCCATGCGCCTGCAATAGGCTTTTCACACACAATTTGAAGATGATTTTAGAACAGTGATATAGCTCTATCCCCCTGCAATAGGCTTTTCCCATACACTTTGAAGATGATTTTAGAACACTGCTATGGCTTCTCCCGCTAATTTATACTTTTCACACACAGTTTGAAGATGATTGTAGAACAGTGATATGGCTTCTCCCGGCTAATTTATAGTTTTCACACACAGTTTGAAGATGATTTTAGAACACTGCTATGGCTTCTCCCGCTAATTTATACTTTTCTCACACAGTTTGAAGATGGTCCACATCCACCTCCATTTTTGATTTTTTTATGTGATTTTACTTTAAAAATGCTTTTAAGTTATTTCCCTGTCCCCATTTCTTTGTAGGGCACTTGTCCGACCCTTACCCCCCATTTTCCTTCCTTTTGCAGACCTCTAGGACTTTCCAGGACTTTGTTACAGCCATTTTAGTGCCTAAAAGTTCGGGTCCCCATTGATTTCAATGGGGTTCGGGGTCCGGGTCAAAGTTCGGGTCCTGTCAGGACCTGAACCCGGACTTTGTCCCGAAGTTCGGCCGAACCAGCAGAACCCAAACTTCCAGAGGTTTGATCAACTCTAAAGATAATGCATTTGGGTACCAAGAACAAAAAAGCAAACTACTCACTAGGGGGTGAGCCTCTGGGGGAATCTAGAATGGAAAAAGATCTAGGGGTCCTAGTGGAGAACAGGCTCAGCAGTGGCATGCAATGCCAAGCTGCTGCAAACAAAGCTAACAAAGTGTTGGCATGCATCAGGAAAGGGATCAACTCCAGGGATAAATCAATAATTCTCCCACTATACAAGTCTCTGGTGAGGCCGCACCTAGAGTATGCCGTCCAGTTCTGGGCACCAGTCCTCAGGAAGGATGTACTGGTATTGGAAAGGGTACAGAGAAGGCCCACAAAGCTTATTAAGGGATTGGAGGACCTTAGTTATGAGGAAAGATTACAAGCACTGAACTTATTCTCTGGAGAAGAGACGCTTGAGAGGGGATATGATTTCAATGTACAAATACTGTACTGGTGACCCCACAGTAGGTACAAAACTATTCCATACAAGGGAGCACACAAAGACACGTGGCCATTCACTAAAAATAGAAGAAAGGTGGTTTAACCTTAACCGCTTGCCGACCGCTGATCGGCAATTGACGGCGACAATGTGGCTCTGTAACGCAAAACGCCGTCATACGACGGCGGCTGCGATACAAAGCCACTGTGAGCGTGCTCACTGTGTTCGGGGGGGGCCAGGGAGCGGGTGCGGCGGCTTCGATTGCCGCCGGCCACCCGCGATGCCCCCCCCCGGAGTGAAGGAGCGGAGGTCCGTGTAAGTAAACACGGACCTCCGCTCTGTGTGAGGGGGAAGGGCTGTGATCACAGCCTTCCTGTACTTGAAGGCTGTGACCACTTCCCTTCCCCAGCTAGGCAAGCCCCCATACAGTTAGAACACGCCCAGGGAACATAGTTAACCCTTAGCGCGCCCCTGCAGGTTAACCCCTTCACTGCCAATGGCATTTACACAGTAATCAGTGCATTTTTATAGCACTGATCGCTGTATAAATGCCAATGGTCCCAAAAAAGTGTCAAAATGTTCCGACATGTCCGCTGAAATATCGCAGTACCGCTAAAAATCGCAGATCGCCGCCATTACTAATAAAAAAAAAAAAATAAAATAAAAACCCCAAAAATGAATTCTCATCATTCGTAAACACGACCACTTTTGCGCAAACCAATCAATAAACGCCGATTGCGATTTTTTTTATCGCAAATATGAGGAAGAATATAAATCGGCCAACAACGGTGAAAAAAATTTTTTTTATATTTTTTTTTTGGATTTGTATTTTAGGAAAAAGTAAGAAATTTGGGTTTTTTTGCAAAATTGTCGCTCTTCTTTTGTTTATAGCGGCGATCAGAAATGACGCAGAGGTGATCAAATACCACCAAAAGAAAGCTCTATTTGTGGGAAAAAAAGGACGCAAATTTCGTTTGGGTACAACGCTGCACGACCGCGCAATTGTCAGTTAAAGCGACGCAGTGCCGAATCGCAAAAAGGGCTCCGGTCCTAAAGCTGGAAATCCTTCCGGGGCTGAAGTGGTTAAAAAGTGTAGAGGATTCTTTACGGTAAGAGCAGTGAGGATGTGGAATTCTCTTCCACAAGCAGTAGTCTCTGCTGGGAGTCTAGATAATTTCAAAAAACTATTAGATGCACACCTAAGGGACCACAACATTGAGGGGTATACAATTTAATACTGATATTAAAAACATACACATAGGTTGGACTTGATGGACTTGTGTCTTTTTTCAAATGATGTAACTATGTAACTCTCTCATACTGGTCACTGGAAGTTCAACATGGC
Organism: Glandirana rugosa; assembly: GCA_018402905.1. Taxonomy (NCBI): domain Eukaryota; kingdom Metazoa; phylum Chordata; class Amphibia; order Anura; family Ranidae; genus Glandirana; species Glandirana rugosa. The sequence continues at coordinate 103,880 of BLSH010555220.1, read as the reverse complement.
ACCTCATGGCAAAGAACTCTCTGAGGATCTGAAAAAAGAATTGCTGCTCTACAAAAAGATGGCCTAGGCTATAAGAAGATTGATAAGACCCTGAAACTGAGCTGCAGCACAGTGGTCAAGACCATACAGTAGTTTAACAGGACAGGATCCACTCAGAACAGGCCTTGCCATGGTCAACCAAAGAAGTTGAGTGCACATGCCCAGCGTCCTACCCAGAGGTTGTCTTTGGGAAATAGACGTATGAGTGCTGCCATCATTGCTGCAAGTTAAAGGGATGGGGGGGTCAGGCTGTCAGTGCTCATTAGACCATACGCCACACACTGCATTAAAGAAAGCCCACAAACAGTTTGCTGAAGACAAGCAGACTAAGGACATGGATTACTTATTTGGTTCAGATTTTGTCAAGCATGTGTGGTGGCAACCAGGTGAGGAGTACAAAGACAAGTGTGCCTACAGTCAAACATGGTGGTGGGAGTGTCATGGTCTGGGGCTGCATGAGTGCTGCCAGCACTGGAGAGCTACAATTTATTGAGGGAACCATGAATGTCAACATGTACTGTGACATACTGAAGCAGAGCATGATCGCCTCCTTTCAGAGACTGGGCCACAGGGCAATATTCCAACATGATAACAACCCCAAACACACCTCCAAGATGACCATTACCTTGCTAAAGAAGCTGAGGGTAAAGGTGATGGACTGGCCAAGCATGTCTCTAGACCTAAACCCTATTGAGCATCTGTGGGGCATCCTCAAATGGAAGGTGGAGGAGCACAAGGTCTCTAACATTCACCAGCTCCGTGATGTCGTCATGGAGGAGTGGAGCAGGAATCCAGTGACAACCTGTGAAGCACTGGTGAACCCCATGCCCAAGAGGGTTAAGGCAGTGCTGGAATATAATGGTGGCCACACAAAATATTGACACTTTGGGCCCAATTTGGACATTTTCACTTAGGGGTGTACTCACTTTTGTTGCCAGCGGTTTAGACATTAATGGCTGTGTTGAGTGATTTTGAGGTGCACCAAATTTCCACATTGTTATACAAGCTGTACACTCACTACTTAACATTGTAGCAAAGTGTCATTTCTTCAGTGTTGTCACATGAAAAGATATAATAAAATATTTACAAAAATGTGAGGGGTGTACTCACTTTTGTGAGATTCTGTAGGCAAGACACACTTGCCTTCGTACTCCTCACCTGATTGCTGCCACACACGCTTGACATAATCTGAAGCAAATACATTTATCTTGGGCTCATCAGACCACAGGACATAGTTCCAGTAATCCATGTCCTTAGTCTGCTTGTCTGCAGCAAACTGTTTGCAGGCTTTCTTTTGCATCATTTTTAGAAGAGGTTTCCTTCTGGGATGACAGCCATACAGACCAAATTGATCCAGTGTGCAGCGCATGGTTTGAGCACTGACAGGTTGACCCCCCCACCCCTTTAACCTCTGCAACAATACTGGCAGCACTCATACGTCTATTTCCCAAAGACAACCTCTGGGTAGGACGCTGGGCATGTGCACTCAACTTCTTTGGTTGACCATGGCGAGGCCTGTTCTGAATGGAACCTGGCCTGTTAAAGCGCAGTATGGTCTTGGCCATCGTGCTGCAGCTCAGTTCCAGGGTCTTGGCAATCTTCTTATAGCCTAGACTATCTTTATGTAGAGCAACAATTCTTTTTTTCAGATCCTCAGAGAGTTCTTTGGCATGAGATGCCTTGTTGAACTTCCAGTGACCAGTATGAGAGAGTGATAATACCAAATTTAACACACCTGGTCCCCCTTTTACACATGAGACCTTGTACCACTAAAGAGTCACATGACACTGGGGATGGAAAATGGCTAATTGGGCCCAATTTGGACATTTTTTTTTTCAATAAATTTTTATTGAGAGAAATGTACATATTACAGAGTAAAGACAGTACAATGGCTTGATAAAGCCATTGTGGTATTGTACTTTTTCTATTTAGGAATGAACAATAAAGAAATGACAAAAGACCAACATAACCAATGGGGTCATTGATCAAATAGATTTTTACCATCATAGTATACCCTAACTGGGGAAGGCTGGATGGTTGTCTATTACTTGAGAAGTTTGTTGATACTGAGTCCCTTGTATCCAGCGGGTGGGGAGGGTAAAAGGTGGAGATGAGAGTGAATAGGAAGGTATATGACAAGTATGAACATTGGTGATAGTAGAACTTGGTGAGAGTACATTGAGTCCCGCTGTGCATCGCAGGGGGTTTGGACTTCTCTAGACCTAAGTGCTTACTTAGATTAGCAGTCATGATCATAGAAAGATCTTAGGTCATCGTAACAGTAATGTAGTTGACCTTGAAAGAGATTCTGTTCCTCTTTCGAGAGAGATCGGTTGATAAATGCTTGCCACTTATTAAAAAATGTATGACTCTTCTTTAAGTTTGAAAAATCTGTAGTAAGTTTCTCTCTATATAGAGTGAGTCGGAGGTCCTTTTTTAGCTGGGGGGATGTAAGAGTCCAGTTTTTCAAGATCACTTTCCGGGCAGCCATTAACGTTATTTGAATCCAGGGATAAGGGTTATTTTCGTTTGTGGAGGACCAAGTAAGCAGTTGTTTGTCCCAGTAGCCAAAAATGAGAAGGAGGGGGTCTTTAGGGAGTTTCGTCATTGTGATACCAAAAACGAAGGATATGGTTTGTTCCCAGAAGGCTTCAATTAGTGGGCAAGACCAGAAGCGATGTGCTAATGTGGGTTTCGGGTGTTGGCATAGAGGGCACGCCATAGAACTTGGGATAGTTGGAGACCTCTTGAAGGGGATGTATGCTCGGTGCATCAGTTTGAGCTGGGTTTCTCTCCAGGCTTCGTTGGGGGTGAGTTTCAGGATTGAGTTGTATCCCGTTAGAATTTTGTGGAGGATCAGGAAAGTCAGAGTTCCATTTGGATGCAGCCTGTGTGGCCGATAGAGGGGCAGACGCGAACATAAGAGGTTTGTATAGTGTCGATATGGAGTAAGTTCCTTTGTCAAGGGATTTTTCTAATATGGAGGGTTTGAAGCGAGTTTTCCTCTCTTTGTCCGAGGCCTTGAGATAACTTATACACTGCAGATAATAGAAGGAGTGAGAGGGTGGAAGAGAAAATTGTTTCGCTAGGTCTTGGAAGGGCAAAGGAGCTCCTGTAGACGGGTTGCAGAGAGAGGCGAATTTGGTGAGGCTTCGATCTGACCATTCAATGTAGGCTTTTTGGGCCATCCCTGAGGGAAAATCAGGGTTCCCTTGTATTGGTGTACTTTTGGATATGGATATGGGCAGTTTTAAGCATTTTCTGGTTTCTCTCCAGGCAATGATCGTGTCTCTTAGTAGGAGGCTGTGTTTTAGTTCCTGATTGAGAAGATTGGGCTTGACGTGGAGTAGAGCTTCGAGTGATAACGGGTAAACCATTGCGGATTACAACTCATAAGACGTGTATTTAGAGGATTTGGATATCCAATCTAGACCTATACAATTTAGACAAGCCAGGTTGTACATTCTAGTGTTTGGTAGGTTTATCCCCCCCGCGCTCCTAGGCAGATAAAGTTTACTAAGGGCAATACGGGCCCTTTTCTTTTGCCAGATAAATTTGGATAGTGCCTTGTGTAATAACTAGAGTTGAGCGAACCCGGACTGTAAAGTTCGGGTCCGTACCGAACTTTGGGGTGTCCGGGACCCGGACCCGGACCCGGACTTTTCAAAAAAAGTCCGGGTTCGGGTCCGGTGTTCTGGTAATTTTAATGAAAAATTTTAAAAATGCTGTAAAAAAGCCCAGGAAGGTCCTAGAGGTCTGCAAAAGGAAGGAAAATGTGGGTAAGGGTGGGACAAGTGCCCTACAAAGAAATGGGGACAGGGAAATAACTTTAAATATTTTTAAAAAAATAAAAACATAAAAATGCAAAAATGGAGATCATCTTCAAAATGGGTCTGAAAAGTATTAATTAACATTAGAGGCCATAGAACTGTTCTAAAATCATCTTCAAACTATGTCCAAAAAGTATAAATAAGCCCAGAGTACCCATATCACTGTTCTGCAAAATGTG
>BLSH010555220.1:62923-76678 GCA_018402905.1 Glandirana rugosa | reverse complement strand
ACCCAAAGGAATAAATCTCACTTGGATGAATACAACCTTTACCATCTTCTTATCCAAAGTCTGGACTACGATTACGGGATAAATCCCTTTACGGACGCATTGAGATAAAGTGATACACTCTTAAATACTCATCTCAACTCGTTTGAAGATCTTCAGGCCCAAGACGACCAAGCCGGCTTGAAGCCCTGTTTCAGGTCCAAGCCCAGGCCCGTCTTGGGCTTGAAACAGGGCCTGGGGCTTGGGGTAATTTTAGTTACCCCTGGGCTTGAAAATCCGTGTTTTTACCGACATTTTATCAGGACCTTTCAGGATCTCCAGACGTTTTCCTTCCTTTACCCCCATTCCCACCCTGTTCACTGGATGTTTCGCAGACCTCTAGGACTTTCCAGGACTATTTTACAGCCATTTTTGTGCCTAAAAGTTCGGGTCCCCATTGATTTTAATGGGGTTCGGGGTCCGGGACAAAGTTCGGGTTCTGCCCGGACCCGAACCTGGACTTTGTCCCGAAGTTCGGCCGAACCAGCAGAACCCGGACTTCTAGAAGTTTGCTCAACTCTACTCATAAATTCTCACATAGTGAAATAGAGTTACGCAGGCATTTCCCTAAATAGGGCATTAGCATCAGGTCTGAAACCTATTCTTCTACCATTTCCAACATAAGTAGGTTCACTCTAAATAAGGAAACCCACTCTTCTACCACCTCAATGTAAGTAGGCCCACTCAACATAAAGTAACCAATCATAACAAAATGCGTTTCAGTTTGACCATTTCAATATATTGACTTGAAGTACCACACATATATTCTCTTAATAAAACATTAACCAAATCCTACACAAATAAAACCTATTTTACTGTGTTTAACAATCACATTACCCTTAGGTCCAAACACATAGTTTTATCTATTTTTTTTTTTAAATATTGTTTATTTATTCACTTATAGATATAACAAAACAAAGCCTCTGGGCATACCCCGGCTTATCGTGTATACAATAAATGGTCTATGAATCGACAAGTGCAGGAGCGGGATGTGGGTCTGAGGCAAATAAGAACAAATAATTGCAAATAATAAGAACAATACAAGACAATACAATACAATACAGTAAGTAAAAAGAACATAAAATAAAATGGATTAGATTAGAATGGAATTTCAGATAGAGTAGAGAAAAAAAAAAGAGAGAGGGTAAGTAATAGGATGGGTAGATAAGGAATAGAGAGAGGGAATGGCAGTAAGATAAGGATAGGTAAGGTACAGAAAGAGGGTACTAAGTGCCTAGATGGAGGGAGGGGGGAGGGAGTATGGGATAGGGAAGGGGGAGCTTGTGAGTGTGGATACTTAAGTGGGGATGTTGTAGTTAATAAGTGGGAAGAGGGGGAGGGGGGAAGAGGGGAGGGTGAGGAAACTGTTTCATTTAGTGTGTCAAATCAGGGAGGATGAGGGATGGTGTTTATATAACTTAACCATAAATTCCATTGGATATCAAAGGCTTCTCTTTTAAGGGCATTAGTGGCTAGGGAGCGTTCAAATCTGAAGTTCTGGTTTATCGAGTTGATGACTAGGGAGAGAGTGGGGGGGTCAGGGTCCTTCCATAGTCTAGCGATTACAGATCTGATGGTTAGGAGTATATGTATCGTAATATCTTTGGCAAGGGGGGGAATGTTATCAATGTTGAGATTGAGTAAAGCTAAGGCTTTATCAGGTGGGATAGTGGTTTGACTGACCTTGGATATGAGGTCGAAGACCTGAATCCAAAAGGTAGAGAGAGAGGGGCAGTCCCAAAATATGTGGATAAGGTTGCCTGTCATACCACAGTTACGCCAGCATAGGGATGATATGTTCGGGGCAAATGTGGCAATTTTCGCTGGTGTATAATACCAGCGTATCAGGATTTTAAACATGAGTTCCCAGTGGGCCGTGCAGTGGGAGAATTTGCGGATGGCTTGGATAGCAGTTTGCCACTCTCTAAGGGAGTACTGTCTATCGAGGTCCTTTTCCCATTTTAGTATATGGGCGTCTTTAGAGAACATGAGTTTGTCGTGGAATAAATTATAAAAAAGGGACGTGCCTCTGACCTTGGGATTGGAGGAGTTTAGAAAATCCCATGCCTTCTGGGGGATGTGGATAGTGGGCAGGGGGTGTTTGGATAGGAAGTGAGCGATGCGTGAGTAGCTAAATTGGGTATTCTGCTGAAGGTCATAAAATTTACGTATACTTTCCCACGATTTAATGGAGGGACCATAGAAAAATTTTTGGATTGTGTCTAGGCCTTTAGATATTAGATTATTGACGTTAAGATCCGGGATGAATGAAGCAAGGGCTTTGGTTGGGATGGGGGGGAGTTGTATTTGTAAGGCATCTGGATGGGATTTTAGTAAGTGTCTCCAAGCTCTTATGGAGTCTGCCATGATGGGGGGAAAACTAGAGAGTTTCCAAGGGATCCAGGAGTCTTTTAGGAGGAGGGAGGTCAATGGGCCTGATGGGGAGAGCTCTCTTTCCATATCGACCCATATGGGAGGGTTGTCTGCGTTAAACCATTGTTTCAGTTGTGAGAGTTTAATGGCCCAGTAGTAGTCCTGAATGTTAATACAACCCATCCCCCCCATGAGGGGTGTTTGTGAAGAGTTTTTTGTGGGCCTCTAGGTTTTTTGTAATTCCATATAAATGATGATACTAGTGAGGATAGTTTATGGAGGTAATGATGGGGGATAGAGATTGGAAGGGCTCTAAGAACGTACAAGATTTGGGGGAGTATCATCATTTTTATGGATGCCGATTTCCCCATCCAGGAAAGGTCTACCCCCTGGAAATGTTGGAGCTGTTGTTTTATTTTTTGTGAGAGTGCGGTAAGGTTAGTGTTGATTAGGGAGGGGAGAGTTGGAGTGAGTGTTATTCCTAGATATGGGATGGAGGTGTCAGTCCATTTGTATGGTAGAATGGATTGAAGTTTGTATTTTAGGGAGGGTGGGATGTTTAATTCAAGGATTATAGATTTGGTAAAATTCCCTTTGTAGTAAGAGGTGGCCGAGAATTCCAGAAGTATTTGGTGGATTCTTGGAAGGGAGGTGAGGGGGTTTGCTATAGAGAGAATGATATCGTTGGCAAAGAGGGTTATGGGGTGTTTAGTTGCACCTAGTTGTATGCCAGAGATTTGTGGGTCAGAGCGGATTTTTTCTGCAAGGGGTTCTATAATTAAGTTGAATATGGTTGGTGAGAGGGGGCACCCCTGTCTCGTGCTGTTAGAGATAACAAATTTTTTGGAGAGGAGGCCAGAAGTAAAGACTTGAGCTGTAGGTGCAGAGTACAGAGCAAGAATAGCTTGGAGAATGGAGCCCTGGAAACCAAACTTCTTTAATACATGTAACATATACTCCCAGTGGACTCTGTCGAACGCCTTCTCTGCATCTATAGACAAGAGGAGAGAAGGCGTTCGAGCAGAACTGGCCTGGTGAATAAGATTGAGGACACACCTGGTAGCGTCTGAAGGTTGCCTGCCCCTCACAAACCCCATCTGGTGTTTATCAAGGAGAGATGGTAGTGTTTGGGCGATTCGTAGGGCTAGTAATTTGGCAAATATTTTAATATCAGTGTTCAATTAGGAGATGGGCCTGAAATTTTCGGGGGTATTAGGCTCTTTCCCTGGTTTGGGGATTGTCACCACATAAGCCCTAAGCATTTCCTCTGGGAATTGGGATGTAGATATTGCTTGGTTAAACATCTGGAGCATGTGAGGAGCCAGTGTGTCGAAGAGGGACTTATAGTAATCATTGGTAAACCCATCAGGGCCAGGGGATTTGCCCAGGGGGAGAGAAGCCACAACTCTGTGTAGTTCTTTGATATCTATTGGAGCGTTTAGCTGTTCTAGTTGGGATTGTGAAAGGGTGGGGAGATTGATGTATTTCAAGAAGGAGTCGATTGACTCGTTGGTGGGTTGTGGGGTGCCTTTATCAATGTTGAGGTTGTAGAGAGAGCTATAAAAATTGGCGAATTGGTCAGCAATTATTTGGGGATCTGTTATTTTGTGTTTGTGTGTAGGGTGGATTAGGTGAGGGATTCTAGTTTTAGTACGGGCTGCTTTGATTCTATGAGCAAGGAATTTCCCTGCCCTGTTAGCTGATGCGTAATAGGTGAGTTTTAGGTTGCGGAGGGCGCCTTCATATTGGTAGTGGAGTAATGTTCTGAGCTTATCTCTGAGATTATTGAGTTTTTCAATTAGTATGGGCTGGGGTTTAATTTTGTTGGCATTTTCTAGGGTGCGGATCTCAGAGGTAAGTGTTTTGAATTGGGAGTTGCGGCTTCTCTTCAGCATGGCTCCTTGTTGTATGAGGAGTCCTCTCGTGACAGCTTTGTGTGCCTGCCACAGAGTGAAAGGATTGCTTACCGAGTTCCTATTGGAATCAAAGTATTCTACTGTGTTTTGTGTTATAAGTTTGGCAACTTCAGGGCTCTGTAAAAGGGAAGTATTGCAACGCCAGATAGGGTTTGTGGTAGGGGGAGCACCCTCGTCAACAGTTATTGAGACTGCAGCGTGATCAGACCATAATATATCATGTATGCTGGATTTGGAAACCTTTTGAAGAGTCCATTGGTCAGTGATGAACATGTCTATTCTAGAGTACGTATGGTGCCTGGGGGAAAAATAAGAATAGTCCCTTTCGCAAGAATGTTGACACCTCCATACATCATATAGCTGTTCTTTGTGGAAGAGAGCAGAGAGGTGGGGTTTTCTGTTGACCAGTTTGGACGTTGTATCCAATCGTGGATCAGAGGTGGCATTAAAGTCTCCACATATGATCATGTTTCCATATTTGATTTTGGAGATTTTCTTCAGGGTTTTACAGAGAAAGCGATGCTGGTGCATGTTGGGTGCATAAATTGAGGCTAGGGTGAAGGGGTGTGAATTAATGTCACAAGTTAGGACAACAAAGCGGCCCTCCGGGTCAATGAGTGAGTCAATTAAATGGAAGGTAACAGTCTCACGGATAGCAAGAAGGACTCCTCTATTCTTCTTTTGGGCCGAGGAGAGAAACACATGTGGGAAAAGTTTGTGGGTACATTTAGGAGTTTGGGAGGATTGAAAGTGTGTCTCCTGTATGCATAGGACATCTGCTTGCAGCTGAAGTGCTTGTTTCCACATAGAGTGTCTTTTGGCAGGGTGGTTTAACCCTTTAACATTTAAGGAAACACACTTGAACGTCCCGGATACATTTGGTTTTCTGGTGTATATGGTGTAAGGCACTTACTTTGAGAAAGATTGGAGAAAGGAGCAATCTCTTGGATGTCACGTTGTTCTGAAGGGCTGTTTCGCCTGTGCAGGAGATTGCTTGGAGGTCTGCTGATGCCGGACTGTCTTCTTGTGGTGGAGGAGATGTGGGTCCATTAGGCAGGTGAGTACCGAAGGAAAGGGGGGCAAGAGAAACAAGAAGAAAAAAAACAGAAATAGAACAAAACATATAAGGACTCTTGTGGGGGTCCTTTAGTACAGTGGTCGCCACATAACGTGCGATAGGTGTCAGGGGGATGATAACCATTCATGAGGTTATCCAGGGCCAGGGTTGGCTAACGTGGAATTGGATGTGGCAGCAGGGGCATTGAGGGACTCTTTCTGTTGTTTAGGGTTTTTTTTCCGAGTCACCAATTGCCTTTCTTGGGCCATGTGAGCAGGTACAGACATGCTGGGTTGGTTTTGGGAGGGATCCGACAGTATTCCCCATTGGCGGAGGAGGGAGAGACCCTGGTCCAGCGAAGTCACCACTTTGGTAGTCCCATTGCGTGTGATTAACAGAGTGGCTGGGTGTCTCCATTTGTGGGTGATCTGATGATTACGGAGGGCTTTAGTGATAGTCGCTAAGTTGAGTCTACTTTGCAATGTATGTCTGGAGAGATCGGGCAAGACGAGTATTGAGGCAAACTTTGATGATCGATTGTCTGGGTTGCGAGAGGCAAGCAGGATGAGTTCTTTGGCCTTAAAGAAATGCAGTCTGAGAATCACATCTCTGGGTGCCTCATCTGGAATGAAGGATGGCTTGTGAACTCTGTGGATCCTATCCATGGTGAGTTCAAGCGGTGTTAGAGTAGGGACCAGAGCGGAGAACAATTCTTGGGTGTACTGGAGGAGTTGAGAAGGTTGGACTCTTTCAGGTATCCCCCTTAGCTTGAGGTTATTCCTCCTGGATCTGTCCTCTAAATTTGCTAATTTGTTTTTTATCCAGTCTATCTCCTCAGCGTGAGCATTGTATGCATCTACTAATACATTGTGTGATGTCGTTTGGTCTCCCATGTATTTCTCTACATCATCTACCCTCTGTCCTAGGGCGTCTATGTCTGTTTGGCAGTGTCGTAGGGCTGAGCGGATAGTCTCTTGTATAGAGGACTTGAGAGAGGAAAGCATGTCCTTGAGTAGGATGTCAGAGAGGGGTTGGCCCGTGGTGGGATAGCTTGCGAAGGGTCCGGAGGAGCGCCATGCGGTGTCCCTGCTTGCGGCCTAGCCGCGCTTACCTCCATCTGGTAGGCCTCTGGCGTAGCTTCCGAATCTGCCATCCTCTGCCTCGATTTTGCTGGGCTGCGGGTGGACGGTGTGGAAGCAGTGGAGGAGCGGGGACTGGAAGGTAGCGGAGTAGCTAAGGCCTCCAGGGATTTGCGATCATTCAGCATCGCGGCATCTCTCCCGGCGCCATCTTGCCTGGGAGGCCTAGGCTGGGACGGGAAGAACCCCGTCAGTTTGCTCGGTTGGAGAGGTGGTTCTTTCCTCCTTCTTCCCATGTCAGGTGCCCGAGAGTGAGTAGATGTCGTGGAGAACGATTTGGGCTCGGAAGGCGCTGTGAGCCCCTGCTGCATGAATTAAATCCTGGCTGGATGGCGGAGCTCCGACATTAAGCGTCCATCTCAGAGCGCGCCAGCCACACCCCCCCAGTTTTATCTATTTTTTATTCAATATATATTTTCATTTAATATATTGAGTATAGTTTTCCATTTAATACATTGAGTATATTTTTTATATTTTTTCAATTCTTCAATTTTTTATTTTTAAGTTCATTCATTTTATTTACTTTTATTTTTATCATTCATTATCATTATTTATTATTTATTATTTATTTTTATTTTTGTTTACATTTTTTTGCCTAAGATATCTTTGCTCATTTCTCTCATTAACCACACATTCTCTTAGACCACACATACCTTTGGCATGCCTGTGTTCCAACATAATGTTTGTATGAAAAATATTTTTACGTGTATTTTTTAAATTTTTTGCTTGAATTTTAGATTGTTTTAATATTAGGTTTGCCCAGGGTTTGAACTAGTATCAATCCTAAGTGATCAGAGTATTCTGCAACATGCATAAAGTAATTAATAAAGGTTTTAAGGCATTGTAATTTAACTTTTATAACTTTGCCAGTTACGGCTCACAATGAAAGATGATGACAGGCACTGATGGAGATCCCAAAAATGGCAGCGACTCACATGACCTAGGGTTTCTAGGTTACAGTGGAGTACAAATGAGCGAGGATGTAGCAAGATGGCATCGCCTCTGATGATGTCTGATGATGAAAAGCGTAAGGGGAGCCAGTACTTCACGGCGCTACCTCGCTCTACAGTATCGGACACTAGCGTTGATCTCCAATGCACTCTTGCTGACTATGTAAACGTGAGTACGGGCAGGCATTGGCTAGCCAGGCATTTCCATACGAACGGTATTACACTATGGAGTTTTTTCTCTTTTTACATGCGGATATATGAACAGATGTCACTTTATTGCTACCCACTCGAGGGATCCCAATGAACACTGTGCTTGTATTCACACAGCAGAACCACGCTGAAAAGGCACGTTGGAGGCTGCAGACACACTGAAAGGTGTATGTTTACTTAGCCCTGAAAGCCACTGTATGGTAAACTATCAATGCACTGTTCAAATAAGTATAAGCACTGTTGTTCTTTATAACCTCAGGCTGGGGTTTTGCCGGTATATTGCTAGTTGCATAAGTCATTTTAATATTTTTAACAAATTGGCGCCTTTGGCCATATTAACAATCATATATCTTTTGCTGATTTGCACATCCTTTGTTGAATTGCACATATAGCACTGAGCAATTTTCCTTTTCTTGTTGCCATTGAATCGCAGAATTTGCACATCTATTGTTGAATTGCACATTAGCTACATTGCACTGAGTAATTCTTTTTTCTGTCATCATCGAATTGCAGAATTTTCACATTAGGTTTATTAAATAGTGCACCTATTTACTAACATTTGCACAATATATACATTCGTATAAATGATTTTGTAGAAACTGCACATTTATCTACTTGGCAGCGCCAACTCACCATATACTGTATATCACATTCTTTCATTTACACACTACTAAGGAGAGTTCTTGGTGGGGGTAGCAGCCAACCGGTAAGATACTGAGCACCATATATATATATATATATATATATATATTTTTTTTTTTTTTTTTTCACTTCACCCATTATATACACTCTGTATCTTGGCCATATTAACATCAATCCTTTACCTATTGTTTAAATATACCACAAATTTTACTGTATTAAGGCAGCGCCAACCCACTATCAGCATTTGTGTATTCATCGGTATCAAAACTGATAGCAGAATTGGGAGTATTGTCATATTACAAAGTAATTGAGACCAAATCATTCATTCTCCCATTAAGTGTCCCATAGACTCTACAAACTAACTTACAAGCTCATTTCCCGTACACTTGGTCCAAAGAATCTATAACGTACCTAGGACTAAAACTTACACCTCGAACTGCACACCTATACCGTGAAAACTACACAACCTTTCTAAACAACCTCAGTAAAGATCTGGAACAATTACCTAATCCTTATTTGTCATTAATGGCCACATTTAAAATGTTTAAATTACCACAACTACTGTATCTGTTTAGATCCTTGCCAATTCCCATACCACTATCTTATTTTTCTTCCCTTCAAAAATGCTTGGGAAGGTATGTATGGGGCAACAAAACTGCAATATGCTCTAGGACCATTCTCATGAAACATGAAACACCCAAAAGTGGGAGGCATGGGACTTGTTAACTTCAAAGATTACTATTATGCCACAATAGCAGCCGCACTAAGAGCATGGTTCTCACCCGAACAAAATACCCCTTGGCTGGCCATTGAAACCTCCCAAATACCAGGACACAACCTAGGTAACTGGCTACTCAGCTCACCCAAGACACGTAGACAACACTCAACACTCTCACCAATAATTATAGCATCAAATCTATCATTTCAATACCTCATAGCACAATCACAAGACAATAAACCTGGAATCAAAATTCCCCTCCCATTAGCTATACTACCCCACCTCATACCCAACATCTCTGTATCTGACTGGCAATCCAAAGGAATCAATCTAATAGCTGACCTATACCAATGTAACCACCTTAAACCATTTCCAACATTAAGAGACACTTACAACTTCACTCCTATAGATGACTACAAATACACACAAATTACCCATTGCCTTATCCATAATAACCATCTCAACATAGAAATACACCCGCAAATATGGAACTATCTTACTTTGCAACCCAACAAAGGAAAAGGCATCTCAAAAATCTACAACATACCAGGTAACAAACTGATCTTCCACAAAACACCTCCCCTGCTCCAAGGGAAGAGAACTTGGGACACCCCATACCTGAGGCACAATGGTAATGTGCCCTCTTGACTAGAGTTGATTGAACCCCCCGATGTTTGGGTTCGGTGGGTTTGGCTGAACTTCGGGAAAAAGTCCAGGTTCGGTACAGAACGTTATCCCGGACCCCGAACCCCATTGAAGTCAATGGGGACCCAAACTTTTCGGCACAAAAATGGCTGTAACAAAGTCCTGGCAAGTGCTAGAGGACTGCAAAAGGAAGTAAAATGGGGGTAAGAGTAGGGAAAGTGCCCTATAAAAAAAATGGGGAGAGGGAAATAAATTAAAATCAAATAAAAAAAAAAATGGGAAGGGGGGGTGGATGTGGAGTAGGAGCCTAGAAGTTGACTAGGCCGTGACCGTGGCAGTGTAGGTGGAAGTGACGGTGGTGGAGGAGTAGGAAGAGGTAGCCAACACTGTTTTTTTTTTTTATAATTGGGGTAGCCCCCAAAATATTGAGGCATATTCAAAAAAAGTATATGAATGGCTGTGTGAGTCCGGTCTAAATATCTATTCTGCACAAGGTACAGACAAGTCTTGTGGGATTCATGCCTGGTTCATTTTAATAAAGGTTAGCTTGTCCACTTTGGCTGTGGACAGGCGGCTGCACTTGTCTGTGATAACGCCCCCTGCCATGCTAAACAGATGTTCAGACAATACACTGGCTGCAGGGCAGGCCATCACCTCCAAGGCATAAACGGCAAGCTCAGGCCATGTGGCCAATTTGGAGACCCAGAAGTTGAATGGGGCAGACCCATCAGTAAGTATGTGTAGGCGTGTGCACACATACTCTTCCACCATGTTGCTGAAATGCTGCCTCCTGCTAAGACATTGCCTATCGGCTGGTGATGCTGTTTGTGGTGGCGGGCTGCTGACAAAGCTTTGCCACATTCCGGCCATGCTAACCCTGCCTTCTGATGTGCTGGCGGTGCCACAGCTGTGTTGGCAGCCTCCTCCTCCTCCTCCCCTGCCTTCGCCTTGTGCTTCCACTGAGCCCCCGGTGTCATTTGGGAATGCCCTCAGCAGCGCGTCTACCAGTATGCGCTTGTAGTCACGCATCTTCCTCTCACGCTCCAGTGAGGGAATTAAGGATGGCACATTGTCCTTGTAATGGGGATCCAGCAGGGTGGCCACCCAGTAATCGGCACACGTTACAATGTGGGCAACTCGGCTGTCGTTGCGCAGGCACTGCAGCATGGAGTCGGCCATCTGTGCCAGGCTGCCCAGAGGCAAAGACAAGCTGTCCTCTGTGGGAGGTATATCATATGTGTCCTCCGTATACCCCCAGCCACGCTCCAGTGATGCTCACGAGCTGCGTTGGGTGCCACCCTGCTGCGGTTCCTCCTCCTCATGATCTTCCTCGTCCTCCTCGTCCTCCAGAACTGTGCCCTGGCTTGAATATTTTTGACCTGGCCTATGCTGGTGCAGGAACCCACCCTCTGAGCCACTTGCAAATGACTGGCCTGATAACTGACTTCGCCAGCCTCTCCAGCACGTGCAAGGTGGAGTTCCACCTTGTGGGCACGTCGCATAGGAGGCGGTGAGCGGAAAGGCCGAAGTTCCGCTGCAGCGCAGACAGGCGAGCAGCAGCAGGGTGAGAACGCCGAAAGTGCGCACAGACGGCCCACACTTTCTGCAGCAGCTCTGACATATCCGGGTAGTTTTTTAGAAAATTCTGTACCACTAAATTCAGCACATGCGCCAGTCAAGGGATGTGCGTCAAACGGGCTAGGCCCAGAGCCGCTACGAGATTTCGGCCATTGTCGCACACCACCAGGCCGGGCTTGAGGCTCAGTGGCAACAACCACTCATTGCTCTGTTGTTCAATGCTCGTCCACAGCTCCTGCGCAGTGTGGGGTTTATCCCCCAAACATATCAATTTAAAAACAGCCTGCTGTCGTTTCCCCCTGGATGTGCTGATGTTGGTGGTGAAGGTGTTACGCTGAGCAGATGAGGAGGTGGTAGAGGAGGAGGAAGTGCAGTAGGAGGAGGAGGCAACAGGAGGCAAAGAGAAATGCCCTACAATCCTCTGTGGGGGAAGGACATGCACCAAATGGCTAGCCGGCTCAGGCCCACCCGCCACTACATTTGCCCAGTGTGCAGTTAGCGAGATATAGCATCCCTGTCCGTGCTTACTGGTCCAGGTATCAGTGGTTATGTGGACCTTGCCACTTATGGCGTTGCACAGTGCACACTTGATCTTGTCCCAGACTTGTTTGTGCAGGGAAGGGATGGCTCGCCTGGAAAAGTAGTGGCGGCTGGGTACCACGTACTGTGGGACAGCCACCGCCATAAGGTTTTTGAAACTGTCCGTGTCCACCAGACGGAATTACAGCATTTCAAAGTCCAGGAATTTTGCAATGCTGCCATTCAGGGCCAGGGATCATGGGTGGGTAGAGGGGTACTTCCTCTTTCTCTCCAGTGTTTGGGAGATGGAGAGCTGTAAGCTTCCATGGGACCATGGTGTGGAAATGCTTGGGGACGGTGGCGGACATGGTGGCTTTGCTGTCATATCGTCTGTTTGCTGGGTGGTAGGTGACACTGTCACAGTAGAGGTGGTGGAAGAGGCTGAGGCAGCAGCAGAAGAGGAAGCAGGAGGAGGCCGAAACCTTTCTTGGATTTTGAGGTGTTTATTCCAATGCAGCTTGTGCCTTGAATTTAGATGCCTGATCATGGGGGTTTTGCTCAGATTTAGAACATTTATGCCCCGGCTGAGGCTATCATTGCACAGCTTGCAAACCACTCGTGTCTTGTCGTCAGCACATTGTCTGAAGAACTGCCACGCGGGGGAACGCCTTTGAGCTGCCTTTGGTGTGCTAGGTCCCTGGGTGCGGTGGGTAGTAGCAGGCATACTGTCTAGGGGACGCTCGCTCCGCTTTTGCAAACTGCTTCCTCTTTGGCTGTGCTGGTGCCTCTGTGCGACCACCACCTTTTCCTCCAAACTGCACACGTCACTCGCATGACCCTCAGTCCATGTGGGGTCTAGGACCTCATCATCCTCCTCCCCATCATCTTCCACCCACCCTTCACCACTGCCCTCCTTGTCAGTCTGCATATTGAGGAAAGCTGCAGCAGTTGGCACCTGTGTTTCGTCATCATCAGAGACGTGCAGCGCTGGTGTTTCCATGTCCTCATCCTGCAACAGAAGTGGTTGGGTCTCTTGCATGTCTTGGGGCTCAGACTGCTTGGCTAATTTACAAGGGGCTGAGGTGAAAGGCAGATGGCCATGGGGTTCAGGTGCCAACTCTGAGCTTTCATTAAGTGACCGGGAGGGAGACAATGTGAAGGAACTGGAGGCATTGTCAGCCACCCAATCTACTATCGCCTGTACTTGTTCTGGCCTCACCAATCATTGTAGACAGACTTTTTATTTTGGTGCAAGAAATGCACCGCTCACACCAACAGCTAGAACCTCTCCCTTTAGAACTAGGAGATGATTTTTGAACAATAACCTGTCCCTCTAAGCAACAGCTGGAACCTGGCCCTATAGGAGTAGCCGATGATTTTTGAACAATAATCTGTCCCTCTAAGCAACAGCTGGAACCGGGCCCTATAGGAGTAGCCAATGATTTTTGAACAACAATCTGTCACTTACAGCAACAGCTAGAACCTCTCCCTTTAGAAGTAGGAGATCATTTTTGAACAATAATCTGTCCCTCTAAGCAACAGCTGGAACCTGGCCCTATAGGAGTAGCCAATGATTTTTGAACAATAATCTGTCCCTCTAAGCAACAGCTGGAATCTGCCCCTGTAGGAGTAGCCGATGATTTTTGAACAATAATCTGTCACTTACAGCAACAGCTAGAACCTCTCCCTTTAGAACTAGGAGGTGATTTTGAACAATAATCTGTCCCTCTAAGCAACAGCTGGAATCTGCCCCTATAGGAGTAGCCGATGATTTTTGAACAATAATCTGTCACTTACAGCAACAGCTAGAACCTCTCCCTTTAGAACTAGGAGGTGATTTTTGAACAATAATCTGTCCCTCTAAGCAACAGCTGGAACCTGGCCCTATAGAAGTAGCCGATGATTTTTGAACAATAATCTGTCACTTACAGCAACAGCTAGAACCTCTCCCTTTAGAACTAGGAGTAGCCGA
>BLSH010555220.1:44685-62913 GCA_018402905.1 Glandirana rugosa | reverse complement strand
AGTTTGGGACGTAATGTCTTGCTAGACTGACGTGATCCATCTCCGAAGACCTCTCCCTTTAGAACTAGGAGATGATTTTTGAACAATAACCTGTCCCTCTAAGCAACAGCTGGAACCTGGCCCTATAGGAGTAGCCGATGATTTTTGAACAATAATCTGTCACTTACAGCAAAAGCTATAACCTCTCCCTTTAGAACTAGGAGATGATTTTTGAACAATAATCTGTCCCTCTAAGCAACAACTGGAACCTCTCCCTATAGAACTAGGAGATGATTTTTGAACAATAATCTGTCCCTCTAAGCAGAAGCCTCTACCTAGTGCAGTCAGATCGTTCTGTAATGCAGGGTTTGATCTGCAATCTGTCACTCAAAGCAGTATGTGAAATCTCAAATTACTCTACAATCAGATTGTTGTGTAATGCAGGCTGAGGTCTGCAATCTGTCCCTCAGAGCAACAGTAGTAGTAATCTCAGGATGCAGGATGAGATGTTAAAATGTCTGCAATCTGTCCCTCACAAAAATGCTGGCAGCTTCCTCTCCCTACACTAGTCAGAGTCTCAGAGAGCATGTGACTGCAGCATCAAGTGACTCCAGCTTATAAAGAGTCTGGGTCACATGATGCACTGGCCATTCACAGCCATGTCATTAATAGGCATGGTTGTGATGGCTTCTAAGGGCAAACCAGTGAAATGCTTGTTGATTGGCTGCCCTGCAGCTATTCAACATGCGTGATCAACTACCAGAACCCAGTACCCGAACCCGAATGTTTTTTGAAATGTTCCGGACACCCCACAGTTCGGTACGGACCCAAACGTTACAGTTTGGGCCCGCTCAACACTACTCTTGACATCTTCTCGAGCCACCATATCTGCAAACTTAAGAGAGTTATCCTTCAAATTAACACTTAGAAGGTACCTAACCTTCACAAATACACAAATTCGACCCCTCTGCCTCGCATTTATGCTGGAGAAATGGTGGTCAACCAGAGAACCTACTACACTTACTGTGGTCATGCCCCCACATAGTAAATATGTGGCAATGCATATATTCCCTAATTGAAAATATCACAGACTTACAGCTAACCATATCACCTGAACTGGCCATTCTAAATATTGGCATGGAAAACATCCCACACAATATGTGCACCATAATGGCTCACATAATGCTCGCCACCAAATTGTCAATCACAAGAAACTGGAAAACACCTGACATCCCAACCACCCAGGAAATAAAAAAACCTAGTACACCTGCACGGCACATGTTCGCCGCTTGTCAAAACAACATAGACTCAATGGGTCTCATGGCTTACATGGTACAAACTTAGGACAAATTCCTGAGCATCTTTCTCCTCAACCTCCACACACCAGTGGGGATGGTCTCTTCCTTCCGGACATCTAAAGATCCCAATGGGGGTGTCCATGGGGAGGAGACCTCTACCTCACCACTCTCCCTTTACCACTGCTACTACCCAAGGGACTGTGATGCATTGTGATACCATTTCCTGAATGTGAATAATGTATTTTAATGACCAATCTCTTGTAAGTAAGTGGAACGATGTATACTAATCTAACGCTTTCTTCCCCTCTTCCTTTCTATACTGTTAAATACCTTTGCAAAATTCAATAAAGATATTGAAACATAAAAACATATGCCCCTACCTCTGAGCTAAACACCCCATATCACAAGTGCTGGAGGATGCAGGCAATTAGCAAAGCCTGGACACAGGACTGAAGACTCCACCCCATCCAATACTATTGGGAGCCTTCAAGCTTCCAGCCTAAATCTAGAATTACCAAATACAGAGTGGATTTATCTGCTACAGTTTTCTCTGCTCACAAAATATCTGCTGCCACTTCTCAAACTGACTCTTTTAGAGTTCTGTGTTCATTTTAAATCCATTTATATAATGGCAAGGACCTCTTAATATCACTATATATTTATATACACTATATTACCAAAAGTAATGGGATGCCTGCATTTACACATACTTGATCTTTAAAGGAGTTGTAAAGGCAGAAGGAATGTATCTTAATGGATTCTATGCATTAAAATAAAAAAAACTTTTGTGTGTAACAGCATCCCCTAATTGCTTACCTGAGCCCCATCTCTCCAGCGATGCCCACAAATATCTAAGCCATCCAGGACACTCCTCCTGATTAGCTGAGACACAGCAGCAACACCATTGGCTCCCATGACTGTCAATCAAAGTCAGTCAGCCAATCAGGGGAGAGAAAGGGCAGGGCTGGGTCGGGCTCCATATCTGAATGGATACGCAAAGCTCTGATTTGGATTGGGTGCCCCCATAGGAACCTGTTGGCTGTGGGGGCACTCGGTAGGAGGGAGGGGCAGGAGCAGAAAAGAGGGACCCGAGAAAAGGAGGTTCCAGGCTGTTCTGTGCAAAACCAACTGCACAGAGGAAGTAAGCACAACATGTTTGTTATTAAAAAAAAAAACAAGACTTTACAATCACTTTAATGGTATCCCAATCATAGTCCGTAGGGTTCAATATTGAGTTGGCCCATCCTTTGCAGCTATAACAGTTTCAACTTTTCTGGGAAGGCTGTCCACAAGATTTAGGAGTGTGTCTATGGGAATCTTTGACCATTCTTCCAGAAGCACATTTGTGAGGTTAGACACTGATGTGAATGAGAAGCCCTGTCTCACAGTCTCTGCTCAAACTCATGCAAAGGTGTTCTATCAGGTTGACATCAGGACTTTGTACAGGCCAGTCAAGTTCCTCCTCCCCAAACTCACTCATCCATGTCTTCATGGACCTTGTTTGTGCACTGGTGAGCAGTCATGTTGGAACAGGAAGGGGCCATCCCTAAACAGTTCCCACAAAGTTGGGAGCATAAAATTGTCCAAAATGTCTTGGTATGCTGATGCCTTAGAAGTTCCCTTTACTGGAACTAAGGGGCCAAACTCAACCCCTGAAAAACAACCCCTCACCATAATCCCCCCTCCACCTAATGATTTGGACCAGTGAGCAAAGTAGGGTCCATAAAGACATGGATGAGTGAGTTTGGGATGGAGGAACTTGACTGGCCTCCACAGAGTACTGACCTTAACCTGAAAGAACACTTTTGGGATGAATTAGAGCATAGACTGCAAGTCAGGTACGGACTAAGACTGGGATGCTATTAAAGTTTATGCGTGTGTAAAGGCAGGTGTCCCAATAATTTTAGTAATATGTTGTGTGTTAGTGTATATATGTGTGTGTGTGTGTATATATATATATATATATATATATATATATATATATATATAGATAGATAGAGAGAGAGAGAGAGAGAGAGTATCTCACAAAAGTGAGTACACCCCTTCCATTTTTGTAAATATTTTATTATATCTTTTCATGTGACAACACTGAAGAAATGACACTTTGCTACAATATAGTGACAATATATGCTACAATATAGTGAATGTACAGCTTGTATAAATGTGTAAATTTGCTCCCCTCAAAATAACTCAACACACAGCCATTAATGTCTACACCTCTGGCAACAAAAGTGAATACACCCCTAAGTGAAAATGTCCAAATTGGGCCTGAAGTGTTAATATTTTGTGTGGCCACCATTATTTTACAGCACTGCCTTAACCCTCTTGGGCATGGCGTTCACCAGAGCTTCACAGGTTGCCACTGGGGTCCTCTTCCCCTCCTCCATGGCAACATCACGGAGCTGGTGGAGGTTAGAGACCTTGCGCTCCTCCACCTTCTGTTTGAGGATGCCCCACAGATGCTCAATAGGGCTTAGGTCTAGAGACATGCTTGCCCAGTCCATCACATTTACCCTCAGCTTCCTTAGCAAGGCAGTGGTCTTCTTGGAGGTGTGTTTGGGGTGGTTATCATGTTGGAATAGTGCCCTGCGGCCCAGTCTCTGAAGGGAGGGGATCATGATCTGCTTCAGTATGCCACAGTACATGTTGGCATTCATGGTTCCCCCAATGAACTGTAGCTCCTCAGTGTCGGCAGCACTCATGATATCCCAGACCATGACAAACCCACCACCGTGCTTAAAGACACACATGTCTTTGTACTCCTCCCCTGGTTGCAGTGACACACGCTTGACACCATCTGAACCAATTAAGTTTATCTTGGTCTCATCAGACCACAGGACATGGTTTCAGTAAACCATGTCCTTAGTCTGCTTGTCTTCAGCAAACTGTTTGCGGGCTTTCTTGTGCATCATCTTGAGAAGAGGCTTCCTTCTGGAACGACAGCCATGCAGACCAATTTGATGCAGTGTGTGTCGTATGATATGAGCATTGACAGACTGACCCCCCACCCCTTTAACCTCTGCAGCAATGCTGGCAGCACTCATATGTCTATTTCCCAAAGTTAACCTCTGGATATGACGCTGAACATGCGCACTAAACTTCTTTGGTGGAAAATGACAAGGCCTGTTCTGAGTGGAACCTGTCCTGTTAAACCACTGTATGGTCTTGGCCACCATGCTGCAGCTCAGTTTCAGGGTCTTGGCAATCTTCTTATAGCCTAGGCCATCTTTATGTGGAGCAACAATTATTTTTTTTCAGATAACACCAAATTTAACATACCTGCTCCCAAGTCACACCTGAGACCTTGTAACACTAACGTGTCACATGACACCGGGGAAGGAAAATGGCTAATTGGGCCTAATTTGGATATTTTCACTTAGGGGTGTATTCACTTTTGTTGCCAGCAGTTTAGATATTAATGATTGGGTGTTGTTTTATTTTGAGGGGGCAGCACATTTACACTGTTATACAAGCTGTACACTCACTACTTTACATTGTAGCAAAGTGTAATTTCTTCAGTGTTGTCACATGAAAAGATATAACAAAATATTTACAAAAATGTGAAGCATATACTCACTTTTGTGAGATACTGAATATATATATATATATTCTATATCTATCTATATATATTTTTTTTTTTCTTTATTAGTTTGCTCTTGGAATTGCCTCAAAATAGCATTTTTTCTTAGCGGAAATGCACTTCCTGCCCTTCCACTTCCCAGTGCTCTGTGCCATAGAAAATTCCACATCACTCTTAAGCGGCAACATACGTCATTTCCGGTTTTGCACTTTCTTCTGGGAGATCTTGGTCAGCTTGGCATGGCACCGCTCCTGTAACATTTAACATTGGCGTCTGTGAAAAATCTTGGTCAGCTTGGTATGGCTGTGCCATGTTAAGCTGACTAAGATTAAACCCCACTCCACATGGGCGAGATCGTCAGTTGCATGCTGGGTAGCCAGCATGCACGAAATCCAGGAAGAAGGACACTGTGGCTTCAGATTCCCACACTAGAGATGGCCGCGCTGTGCAGGAACTTCGCAAAGTAGGAAAACAATACTGCACAAATAGAAAACTGGGCATAGTTTACAGCATACATTTGTTATATTGCAGGAGGCATGAGTTTTCTAGGGATTATCTTAAAAGTCATATTTTGGCCAGAACTCTGCTTTAACTACTAATTCAGGGAAATTAAGTTTAAACTATAAAAAGTTTGATATTACAATGTCTATCTAACTGAATAGCAACTTATGTACCTTCAACTGGGTTTTACATTTTAGTTCTTATTAAATTTAGAAAACAACACAATGAATTATGAAAAACACATTTTTTGGAAAATGACTAGAACTAAAGAAAATATTTTGTTAATTTCAGTAGTAGCTATTGTGTCTTCTTACAAGTGTTTGTTGATGTGCCCAGCATTTTATATTTAAATGTTCCTGTTTTTGACACATTTGACTTTTTTTAAAAAACGTTAGCCATACATTAAAAATCCAGTCTACGGGTTTCTTTTTTTTACTTCATGTTTCATGTCATTGATTTTGTTTTTGAAAATCAGGCAAGCAGATTACAACTGTTGTTACCCATGATTGATGTAACTCCTGTTGCTGACTTGGGGCGAAAATTGCTCTGGAAATATGTTCTATTTTTTTAGAATTGCAATCAGTACAGTGCACCTGGCATTTGCCATGCTATTTACCAGTGCAAAAATGATGTTAAAGGGTAAATTTATAGAAAAGCTAAAAATTTCAACTTTTCTTTCAATAATTCCCGATCAAGACTTGTCTTTCAAATGTTAACAATGAACAGGTTATTTTACTTCTAATGGCTGTGTTTCAGCAGATTAACTTCAGAATGATCAGTTGTTTACCATCATCCACATAGAGCAGAGTAGGTCACTGACAAATCTACTGGTGTGTAGATAGCAAATTATGTAGACAGATGAAGGATGTACTATATATGCATATACAGTATATCGTGAGGTTACCGAAGTATGAACAGTAAAGCACCACTATGACAGTATGACTGGTGGCCTCTTTTAAAGAGGGGTTCAGTCCCAGACAACCAATCAGTGGCTATGCTTTGGCAAAGATAATGCATTTTAACAAAAGCGTCCCGGCATCATGGCTGTTTTTGGTAAGCCACAGTCAGAGGGAGTCCTAAGCTACTGACATGTATTAAACACACACTTTTCTTTTTTTTTTGAACTTTCAATTTTTATTGAATTTTTAAGGTAAACGTACATAGTTCTCCAATAATATTCCAAAACACAGCGCCAGCCCCTGAGTCTAGATGACTCGAAACAAATCATACTAGTACATACCGTTCCTAAAGTGCAAATATTGCTCATAAACAAATTGTATTAAACAATATACCACCACTTGTCTGTATATAAACAAATCATATAATATAATACTCTGTGCTGATACAACTCAAACTCAGACAGGGCGGCTGCTGCAACTCAGGTTGAAACCTGCAGATAATATGTATACAAAAATATCAGCGCCAGCCCCTGAATTACTTTAAAAGTCCACCAAAGTTCATGAATAAAGTGCAAATGGTGCTCTTGAATAAAGTGCTCCAAACAAGTGCTCATAAAGTGCTTCAATGGTGCTTAAATGAATATCCAAGTGACATGGTGAATGGTGATACGTGACCCCCTATATGGACCGCACTCACCAGATGCTGTTGATCCACTGCTTTTCAGTCAGTGGATCAAATAAGGCTGTAGGGAGTGTTAATCCAATCTGGACCATATACTGGACAATCCAGAGCCTCAGGTACTCAAAGAAAATAGAAAGAATCCATAGTGCAAACTGCTAATGTATAAATTTATTGCGCATATACTAAAATCTACTTACAAAATCCATCAATAAAATGAGCATCGGATCAAACAGTAAACGTGTTGAAGGTAGTATGGCGTGCGTTCCACCTCTCGAAAGTTCTCCAATAGATGTATCAAATGTTAACAACAATATATATAACATTGTATAATAACTTGTATAATTGTGTAAATTTGCTGTCCCATCAAAATAACTCAACATACAGCCATTAATGTCTAAACCGCTGGCAACAAAAGTGAGTACACCCCTAAGTTAAAATGTCCAAATTGGGCCCAAAGTGTTAATATTTTGTGTGGCCACCATTATTTTCCAGCACTGCCTTAACCCTCTCGGGCATGGAGTTCACCAGAGCTTCACAGGTTGCCACTGGAGTCCTCTTCCACTCCTCCATGACGACATCACAGAGCTGCTGGATGTTAGAGACCTTACGGTTCTCCACCTTCGGTTTGAGGATGCCCCACAGATGCTCAATAGGGTTTAGGTCTGGAGACATGTTTGGCCAGTCCACCACCTTTACCCTCAGCTTCTTTAGCAAGACAGTGATCGTCTTGGAGGTGTGTTTGGGGTCGTTATCATGTTGGAATACTACCCTGTGGCCCAGTCTCCAAAGGGAGGGGATCATGCTCTGGTTCAGTATGTCACAATACATGTTGACATTCATGGTTCCCTCAATGAACTATAGCCCCCCCCCCAGTGCCGGCAGCACTGATGCAGCCCCAGACCATGACACTCCCACCACCATGTTTGACTGTAGGCAAGACACACTTGTCTTTGTACTCCTCACCTGGTTGCCACCACACACGTGTGACACCATCTGAATCAAATTAATTTATCTAGGTCTCATCAGACCACAGGACATGGTTTCAGTAATCCATGTCCTTAGTCTGCTTGCCTTCAGCAAACTGTTTGCAGTCTTTTTTGTGCATCATCTTTAGAAGAGGCTTCCTTCTGGGATGACAGCCTTGCAGACCAATTTGATGTAGTGTGGCGTATGGTCTGAGCACTGACAGGCTGACCCTCCCCACCCCTTCAACCTCTGCAGAAATGCTGGCAGCACTCATATGTCTATTTCCCAAAGACAACCTCTGCATGTGACACTGAGTACTTAACTTCTTGGTCGACCATGGCGAGGCCTGTTCTGAGTGGAACCTGTCCTGTTAAACCGCCCTATGGTTTTGGCCACTGTGCTGCATCTCAGTTTCAGGGTCTTGGCAATCTTCTTATAGCCTAGGCCATCTTTATGTAGAGAGACAATTCTTTTTTTCAGATGCTCAGAGAGTTCTTTGCCATGAGGTGCCATGTTGAACTTCCAGAGACCAGTATGAGTGATTGAGAGCGATAACACCAAATTTAACACACCTGTGCCCCATTCACACCTGAGACCTTGTAACACTAACAAGTCACATGACACCGGGGAGGGAAAATGGCTAATTGGGTCCAATTTGAACATTTTCACTTTGGGGTATACTCACTTTTGTTGCCAGCGGTTTAGACATTAATGGCTATGTGGGGAGTTATTTTGAGGGGACAGAAAATTTGCACTGTTATACAAGCTGTACATTCACAGCTTTACATTGTAGCAAAGTGCCATTTCTTCAGTGTTGTCACATGAAAAGATTTAATAAAATATTCACAAAAATGTGAGGGGTGTACTCATTTTTGTGAGATACTGTATATGGCATACAATGCAGTACTGTACTCCAGTTTCAGGTGAGGCAAATATTAGTTACCATTAGAGAAATCTCCGGCTAGGGTCAAGCTAGCCTGGTGGGGAACCCTTCCTGTTCAGCCAATTACTCACTCCAAACATTTCTAACCTTCTTGCTCTTCATGTCTATCATTGCTAACATACTTTCAAAGTGATAGTTATGTCCCACAATTTTTTTTACATCTGAGAGATTTAGGGCCTCAGGGAACTTCCAATTTCTGAGAATTAGAAGGCGGTTCGCTAGTAATATGTGAGAAACCACTATCCTTTGCCATGGGGGGAAGGTGCCAATGCCTAGGTTGAGTATTGCTAGAGTTGGATTGGGTTTAGTTAAAATTCTGGTGCAAGCTGAGATTAAGTGGAAGACCTGGTTCCAGGGGCTGGTAAGGTTTGCACAAGACCACAAGGAATGTATGAGGTTCCCAACAAGTCCACAATTGCGCCAGCAAAGTGGGCATAGATGAGGGGAAATTTTTGCCAGTCTGTAAGGGGTGTAGTACCAGCGATTGGTAATTTTCATGGTCAGTTCCTGATGGCTGGAGCATCAAGATGACTGGGAAAACGTATGGAAGGCTGCTCACCATTGGGAAGGAGATAAGGAATCTTTGAGATCCCTTTCCCACTTAATCAGGGGGTCGGATTGACTAAATGTTATTTTGTCCTGCAGCAGGTTATAGAACAGGGAGACACCTTTAGATCTGTGGCTTGCTGATAAGTAGAACTCCAATGCTTTTGGGTGTAACATAAACTTAGGTATAGGTTGTTTTGTCAGGAAATGTAAAAGTCTTATACAAGAGAAAATTACTTTGTTGTGAAGCCTATATTTTGTAGTTAATTCTTCCAGGATGTACAGGGTGCTCCCCTCTACGAGGTTCGTCAAGTGGCATATGCCATGTAGAACTAGGATTCTTGTTGAGAAAGTAGGAATTAGGGTTTCAAAAATTTGAATTCGGAGAGGAGACGGGTAATGAGTGTGCTGTGACATCCTCGACTTAGTGAAATGTCTCCGTGCATGGAGAGAAGCCTGCACAGGGAGAGGGAGATTTTTAAGGGATAATGGTTTCCACATATCAGATAGTAGGAGTAAAGGTAAGTCCCAGCCTGGGGCCAGAGCCTCTTCTATCCTGACCCAAAGAGGGGTCTCCTCTGAGGGGAACCAGTGTCTAATTTGGTCTAGATGTGCCACCCAGTAGTAGTCTTTTAGATCTAGTACTCCTGCTCCGCCAATCAAGATGTGTTTAATTAGGTTTAAATTGGAGTATCTGGCTCTTTTGCCCAGCCAAAGGAATTTCTTAAGGCACCTCAGCAAAGATGTTATATAATAATTTGAGGTGGGGATGGGCAGGGATCTAAAGATATACAAAATGCAAACATCTTAATCGCAACGAGTTTTCCATACCATGAGATCTCATATTTGGCCATCCGGTCTAATTCGTTTGTTATTTTGGAAAGAAGAGGTTTAAAATTGGCAGAGGGTAGGGAATGTGAGGAGGCAGTGAGTATTGAATCCCCCTCTGTGCTCCAAGTGAAGGGGAACATCTTTTGAAGGATGGCTTTAGCAACTTTTGGAACCCCCAGGTTGAGAATTAGGGACTTTGAGGCATTGACCTTATAATATGAAATGTTATCAAACTGTATTAGAATTTTATAGGCTATCTGTAGGGATGACAGGGGGTTAGTTAAAAAAAGGATAATGTCATCCGCAAACAAATTGATTTTGTGAATGGAGTCCTGGAACTTAAACCCAGTGATGTCTGGATGGGACCTTATTTTCTCCACTAAAGATCATGAGATTGAAAATTATAGGTGACAATGGGCATCCTTGCCGAGTGTCGTTAGAAATTGTAAATTGTTTGGAAAGTAGACGTGTTAACCTGAGCTGATGGGTTTGAATATAAAGCCATGATGGCCTAAAGTATTAAACCTTGCAAACCAAACTTCTGTAACACCATATTCATATACAACCAGTTCACTCTGTCGAACGCCTTCTCTGCATCGCCCGCCAGCAGCAGAGAAGGAGTTTGAGTTGTCTCTGCAAAATGAGCAATATTAATGACTCTCCTAGTTGTGTCTGATGCCTGACTTCCAGACATAAATGCTGTTTGGTCTCTTTTATTCAACGAAGGAAGTACTTGCATCAGGAGCTTAGCCAGCAGTTTTGCATATATTTTGACATCAGAGTTTAGCAGATGGAAATTGGCCGGGGGTTACCGGGTCTTTCCCGGGTTTCGGCAATATGACCTCTTAGGGTCTCAGCATCTCAGAGGGGAATCTGGAGTTTTTGGCTGCTGTATTAATGACAACCTTTAGGTGGTGTGACAAGATGTGACCAAAAATCTTATAATATTCATTAGGCAGGCCATCAGGGCCTGGAGATTTACCGCTGGGTAGAGAGTTGATTGTTCTAGCTTTTCCAGAGACAGTGATTGGGGCGTTAAGTTCCCTAAGCTGATCTTCGGAGAGAGTTTCGAGTTTGAGAGAGGTTAAAAAGTTTTGAATGCTTAACAAGGTGGGCTGTGGGGTGTTAGGATCATCCTGGAGGTTATATAAAGCACTATAATAATTGGCAAACTCATCCACTTTCTCCTGAGGGTTGCTAATTTTATGTTTGAGAGTGGGGTGAACAAGAAGGAAGATTCTTGACTTCAATTGCGTGGCTTTTATTCTGTTTGCCAGATATTTCCCATTCTTGTTGGCCCCTTCATAGTGGTTGAGTTTGAGTCATCGCAGATGTTTGTCATACTGTTCGGTAAGATGGGCCCTTAGCTCCCCTCTTAATTTTGTGAGGGAATTAGAAGTGGAGGGGGATGGGTTGGTCTTGTTTTGGGATTCTTGTGTGTGAATTTCTGACAGTAGGCTGTTGAGTAAGCTTTTTTACACCTGGCCCCTTGTTGAATGCAGATACAGTACCTCTAATGAAAGCTTTATGGGCATTCCATAAAATAAATGAATCTGATACGGAATTCATATTGGTGGAAAATAATTTTCTGAGATGCTATGAGACAATCCCAGATGGCACCTTCTCATGCAGTAGCTTAACATTACATTGCCACATAGTATAATAGCAGCATGGTCAGACCAAGTAATATCTTGGATAGAGGAGGAGGACATTTTCTGCAATAACCACTTGTCCACCACAAATAGATCAATACGAGAGTATATATAATGTCTGAAGGAGAAGAAGGTGTAATCTCGTTCATTAGCATGTTGGCACATCCAGACATCATTCGCCTCCTCAGCATGAAATAACCCTCTTAGTGAATGTGAACACCTTTGCTGTGGTGTGCTAGAGTCCACTACTGGATCTACCGTCATGTTAAAGTCTCCTCCTATCAACAGTTGCCCATTCTTAACCTGGGAGATACGTTTGAACAGTCTTTGTAGAAATCTTAGCTGGTGAGAGTTTGTGGCGTAGATTGATACCAAGGTGTAGGGTTTAGAGTTAAAGTCACCTGTAATAATGATGTACCATCATCTAAATGTGAGGACTTCAGTTGAAAGGGGACAGACTTACTAATGACAATCATAGCTCCACCCTTCTTCACCAAGGTGCTGGCCAGAAAGATGTGAGGATAGTCTCCGTGGGAGCATTTGGGAGTTGCAGCTTTGGGGAAATGCATTTCTTATACACATACAATGTCTGTTTTAGCCTTAGAGGCCACTTTTCACAGTGAAAAACATTTTGCAGGATGGTTTAGACCTTTAACATTAAGGGAGATGCATTTCAATGGCATAGGGACCTGGTCAGTAGATGGAAGCTTTGCTGGTCTGGGTAGCAAGAGCCTCCTTCAGGATGGTGGAATCCGGAAGATGCCAGGTGCAGGGCCGTAGATGGGGAAGAGCCCTTGGGACATAAGAAAAGGAGTAGGGTGATGTAAATGTTGTTTGAAGTTTACAGTTAGTTGTACTCGTACTGCAGAACTGGTAAAGTGGAGAAACAGGCAAGCAAAATGATATGAAACACAAAACAGATAAAAAAAGTTATCCCTAGTGGGAATCATGCCCAGCTTTGCTGCACTGGTTTCAGAATGGGGGATAAATAGAGAGAGGAAGCAATTTAGTGGCCACAGGGTTATTTTGTGGTTTGTAGGTTGTGGCCCAAGCCTCCAGGTGAGGATTTCTTATACGATCTCTTGTGCGAGACCACTTGCCACTCTTGTTCCAGGGGTTCTGGATGCATTTGGGGAGAAGGAGGTGGTGGGAAATCAGATAGTATTCCCCATTGACAAAGGAGGGTCAGCCCATTTTCCAGTGTAATTACATTAGTCGATACTTTGTTGTAAGTGATAGTGAGGGTGGCTGGGTGTTTCCACTTGTGAGGGATTTTTTTTTTTTTTTCAATAGATTTTTATTGAAGAATATATCATATCCAAACATACAGATACAATGAATATATTAAAGTCTAGACCGAAGGAGGTCTAAGGCATTTTACAAAGCTTAAACAAATGTTAAACAAAGAGTGATAAAATACCCTCCGAGAAGACCCCGAGCCTATTGTGGGCTAGGCCCCTGTCTAATTTCAGAGGTGTTCATGAGCGACCCCTCCCCAGCCCCCAAGGACCACGCCCCAATTGGGAACATACTGTGCAGTGGCCCCGAGGGAGGGGAGGGCCCACCCCCCCCACGCCCTGCCCTTAGTAAGACATACCTGGGTGGGGTCTCCTCGGCCCGCGAAAAAAACACAACGCTCCGCTTGGAGCAGCCATCCCTAAGGAGAGGGGTTCATGACCCCCCCTCCAGGCATGGCTAGGAGGCCCCGGGCCTCCTCCGGAGAGCTAGAAAATACGACAACCAACATGTGAAACTAAACGAATCCACTGGCTTACCGAGCGAATGAAAAGGGACCCAGGGAGCCCAAAAAGGAGGAGCCCTAAAGGTCAAACCTCTTCCTGCTGACAATATATACTGAATACTGACTACCCTTCCATCGCTCAGCGTAAACCGTGTCCCATAGAGGACATGATTAACAGGTCCAGAGAGAGAAAAGGGAAAAAAAAAAGGAGAGAGAAGAAATCAGGTAGATGGAGAAAGTGGAGAGAGAAGGGTAAGAGGTAGGGGAAAACAAGAGGAAAGAGGTGTCAGGAAGGGGTGAAAGCCCACTATCAGGTCAGCGGTCCCCACCCAATACAGCATATTCTATGTCCGGGCCAAAAAGGCCAGCCAGGGTTCCCAAGTTGCGTCATGTTTCTCTTCCAAGTCTAGGAGAATGCTAGCCGTCTTCTCTTGGGTCATAATCCAAGAGATTTTCCTCTTAGTCTGAAGAAAAGAAACAGAGGTTTTTTTCCAGGCTCTAGCCACCGATAACTTGGTGCCTGCCAGGATGAAAGATATGAGTCGTTTGGATGATTTCGGTATAGTTGAGCCAAACATATTAAGAAGGGCCGTCTGGGGGGAATTTAGAATTGAGAGGCCCGTAACTTTCCTTATTAAGTGAAAAATTTTGTTCCATAGGCCCCTAATCTTGGGACATTCCCACCAGATGTGAATCATGGACCCAGTCATGCCACAATGGCGAAAGCAAAGAGGAGAGGAGCTAGGGAACATCCTGGCAAGCCTCAGAGGCACTAAGTACCATCTTGTTAAAACCTTAATGTTAGCCTCAATTATGGCGGTGTTACATAGGCCCTTCGAGGAGGCCAAAAAAGCTCTATGCCACGTCTCAGGGCTCAGCTCCACTCCGAGCTCCTCTTCCCAATCCCTCATATATTTGGTTTTGCCAGTAGAGGAGGCCAGGGCGCGATAAATAACCGAAATGCCCCCCCTCTGTTCCGTAGGCTGACCACACCACTGTTCATAAGCTGTAAGCGGTAGAGGGGAGCTGTCATTCCTGCAAAGGGACCTGATGAAGTGATATATCTGCATATGCCTGAATCTTTCCGTACTGGGCATGTCTAATTTGCTGGTGCAATGAGTCGCCGTAAGGGGGCCCCTGGAGTTAACAAAGTGGCCGATTCTGTACATGCCTTTATCCAGCCACCAGCGAAAGGCTGAGATGTCCAGCCCCGGAACAAAGAGGGGATTGTGGAATAGATGGGATAGCGGATGCCAGGAGGAGACTAGCGAGGGAGAGGACTTCAGGCTGTCCCAGAGAGAAAAGGAATGGGATAAGGTAGGGGCTAATATCGGGGGTCTCGCCTTTGGGGGTTGCCATAGTAAGAAGTCTATGGTATGATTAGGGATAGCAAGCCTTTCCATCCGAGCCCAGTCTGGGAGGGAATTTTTAAAGTATATGGAAGAAAGTTGGGCTAGTTGTGCTGCTTGATAATACCATGTGAGGCTGGGAAGGTTAATTCCCCCCTGATCCTTGGGCCTAAACAGGGTTTCTTTGCTCATTCTGTGTCCCTTTTTGCCCCAAATGAAGCGGATGACCTTAGATTGGAATAGTTTCAGTGGGGCCCTGGGGATCGCTATAGGCAGAGACCTGAAGAGGTACAATATTCTGGGTAGAAGATTCATCTTCACCGATTTAACTCTCCCCAGCCATGAGATCCTTAGCTTCTCCCATTCTTTTAATTCCAATTGGAGTTTATGATACATAGGGGGGAAATTCGCTGAGTATAGATTAGCTATGGAGGGTGTTAAGTGCACCCCTAAGTAGGGTAGCGATGCGGAGTCCCACCTAAATCGAAAATTGTTTTTAATGGAGTCAACCATGCGGTCTGGGAGGTTGATGTTTAGGGCCACGGATTTGGAGTAATTCACCTGTAAACCGGATGCCAGGCCAAATTTATCAAGGATCCTGCAAATCACAGGAATAGAAACATGTGGGTCCGTGAGGAAAAGGAGGACATCATCCGCGTACAAGGCGCATTTATGAATTTGATCCCCACAGGAGACCCCATGAAAGTCTGGGTCATCCCTAAGAGAGATGGCTAGGATCTCAATGGCCAAGGCGAATAAGAGGGGAGAAAGAGGGCATCCTTGCTGTGTACCTGATCTAATAGGAAAGGGGGAGGAGTGAAAGCCTTGCATTTTAATTTTGGCTTCTGTGAAGGAATAGAGGGCGCTGATTGTATTCATGAATGTTTTTCCAAAGCCCCAGCGTTGTAGGACTTGAAAAAGAAATGGCCAGGAAATCGAATCGAACGCTTTTGACATATCAAGAGATAGGAGTAGACCCTCCTGAGGGGGGCCTCCATCCCATCCTGATTGAAGGAGAGATATGACATTGATTGCCCTTCTGATCTGGTTCGGGCCCTGTCTTCCTGGAATGAAGCCCACTTGGTCCCTATGAACATATTGCCCTATGAAGTTGGAAAGGCGGTTAGCTAATATTTTCGTTAAGATCTTAAGATCGTTGTTGATCAGGGAAATAGGGCGATAGTTCTCAATTATGCTGGGGTCCTTATTGGGCTTGGGAAGAACTGATATAAATGCGGAGTTTAGATCAGAATTCAGTGGGTGGCCCTCCCGTAGATAGTTGAAGAAGCGTGCCATGTAGGGCGCGAGCGTGTCCACAAAGTGCTTATAATATGGGACGGCAAACCCGTCTGGGCCAGGAGCCGAGCTGGGTCTTAGTGACTTAATAACTTGTCTAATCTCCTCCTCCGAGATAGAGGCCTCTAGTTCGTCCCTGTGCTGTTCTTTTAGAGAGGGGATATGTAGGGAGTTTAAGAGTGATCTGGTCTCATCCTCCTGCTCCTGTAAGTCCCCCTTATAAAGGTTCCCATAGAATTTCTGGAAAGCAGCCAGGATTTTCTGGGGATTTTGGGAGAGTGAGCCGTCCTGAATTTTAATTTTGGGTATGGCTTGTATTTTCATTTTAGGAGTCAATCTGTGAGCTAGCATAGACCCAATTTTATCTCGGTGGAGATAGAATTTTCCTCCTTCCCACCTGAGTTGTTTTTCTGCCCTAGTTGTGAGGGCGAGGTTCAGGGCTGTACGAGCTTTCTCTAGCTTACCTTGTGAGGAGTAGGATGGTGAGCCTTTATAATGTGTGCTGGCTTGGAGGAAGTCTTTCTCTAGCTGTTTTATCTCTATGTGTTTAGCTCTCCGCAATCTTGAGGAGAGTTGTATTAGTGACCCTCTAATTGAGGATTTATGCGCTGCCCATAGGGTCAACGGAGAGACCTCCTTAGTGTCATTCAATTGGAAGTATTCCTGAATTGCTTTGTTGATTTCTGTGGCATGGGCAGGATTACTAAGTAAAGAGGAGTTCAGTCTCCAAGAAAGGTCTCTGAGCAGCGTCGGTTCTGTGAAGTAGTAGGACAAGACAAGAGTGGTCTGAAAGAGCAGAGTCTTTAATGAATGCTTTGCTAACCCTGGGGATATGAGTGCTGTGTATGAAAAAGTGATCTATTCTAGCAAATGTCTGGTGAGGGTGAGAGAAATGGGTGTAGTCCTTAACGGTGGGATTCATTTCCCTCCAGATGTCCACCAGGCCTAGGTCAAAAATTTTTTTGGCTACCTTTAGGCTCTGCCTCGATGGGTTAATATGATCCCTGCCCGAAGGGCGCGACTTGTCAAGACTCTTGTCAAAGGCCGTATTTGAGTCCCCCCCATATATCACAACTCCAGCTGCGAAGGAGCTGGTGGCAGCGAAGAGGGAGTCAAAGAATTTTGCTTGTCCCTTATTCGGGGCATAATATGAGATGAATGTATATAGTTGATTGTCCAGGAGGCCCTTAACCACTTAAGGACCGGAAGGATTTCCAGCTTTAGGACCGGAGCCCTTTTTGCGATTCGGCGCTGCGTCGCTTTAACTGACAATTGCGCGGTCGTGCGGCGTTGTACCCAAATGAAATTGGCGTCCTTTTTTTCCCACAAATAGAGCTTTCTTTTGGTGGTATTTGATCACCTCTGCGTCATTTCTGATCACCGCTATAAACAAAAGAAGAGCGACAATTTTGCAAAAAAACCCAAATTTCGTACTTTTTGCTAAAATACAAATCCAAAAAAAAAATATAAAAAAACATTTTTTTTCACCGTTTTTGGCCGATTTATATTGTTCATCATATTTGCGACAAAAAAAATCGCAATCGGCGTTTATTGATTGGTTTGCGCAAAAGTGGCCGCGTTTACGGATGATGAGAATTCATTTTTGGGGTTTTTATTTTTTACTAAAAATGGCGGCGATCTGCGATTTTTAGCGGTACTGCGATATTTCAGCGGACATGTCGGACCATTTTGACACTTTTTTGGGACCATTGGCATTTATACAGCGATCAGTGCTATAAAAATGCACTGATTACTGTGTAAATGTCAATGGCAGTGAAGGGGTTAACCTGCAGGGGGCACTCTAAGGGTTAACTATGTTCCCTGGGTGTGTTCTTACTGTAGGGGGACTTGCCTAGCTGGGGAAAGGAAGTGGTCACAGCCTTCATGTACGAGAAGGCTGTGATCACTTCCCTTCCCCCTCACACAGAGCGGAGGTCCGTGTTTACATACACGGACCTCCTCTTA
>BLSH010555220.1:34304-44675 GCA_018402905.1 Glandirana rugosa | reverse complement strand
GGTAGGAAACACGTAGCAAGCATGTGATGGACCAAGGAACGCTCGCGTGGATTATTCTGGTTTCCCCAACCCTAGAAAAAGAGTGCGTTGTGAGTTAAGAGAACAAGTTTCCATGACTTTCTAGGACTCCCGGCGAAGAACAATCAATTGGTGAACGGCTGGCGGCTAGCCTCTAACTGCCGCCGTTTCACCGAGACATTGCGTTTTGCGGCAGTATGCTGCCGCCGACGCTATGTCTCTATGACACTCGCGCGCGCGGCGGCCTCCGCGCGCGCGCGCTGATCACTTCCCTTCCCCCTCACACAGAGCGGAGGTCCGTGTTTACATACACGGACCTCCTCTCATTCGCTCCGGGGGGGGCATCGCGGGTGGCCGGCGGCAATCGAAGCCACCGCACCCGCTCCCTGGCCCCCCCCGAACACAGTGAGCGCGCGCGCGCGCCTCCGGCGGCGCGCGCGCTCACAGTATCTCTGTATCGCAGCCGCCGTCGTATGACGGCGTTTTGCGTTACAGAGCCACTTTGCCGCCGTCAATCTCCGATCGGCGGTCGGCAAGTGGTTAACTAACAAGAAGCGGCCCTCAGGATCTTTCAGTACCTTTGAACAAGAGAATTGAGTGTTGCGTGAGAAAAAGATCCCAACCCCTTTGGTCTTATTAGGTGCGCTCGCAAGGAACCAGGTAGTGTACGAACGATGCACAAAGGATGGGGAATATGAGGCGGGAAAGTGCGTTTCCTGCAACATGACCACGTCCATCTTCTGAGCAGCGTAGTACTGAAAAGTTTTTTTCCGCTTAACTGGGGAGTTCAGTCCCTGAATATTGTGTGAGGCTATACGTAATCGGTTGGTGGTGGTGTGATCAGCCATGGAACCTAGTAAGAGGGGGACATCCCGACCCCCAATCGCTTACCTGAAACCTAGAAGGGGAGAAGGAACACCTGGGAGACCCGAAGGAGATGAGTCCTGAGCAGGGGTACCTGAAAGGTGGAGATTCCATACCCGACACCAGGAGAAAGAGGAAGAGCCTGAGGAGAAGGGGAGAGAAAAGATTAGTATGAGGTTGATAGCGAGTGGAACACAGAGGCAGTGTGAGTATGAGTGGCATACTCCAAAGGTGAAGTAGAATCATCCCCACTAAAAGTGGGAGCGTCCTGACCCAGATAATGCAAATGTGCATTCACCAAGGGCAGGAGGAGGCGCTAGCAACCCTTCCAGGCAGCGCGCTCCCAGTACTAAGCTCAAAGAAACAGCAAAAATAGTAAGCATAAAAAACATAAGTAACATCTAGTGAATATAAGTTCCGACCGGAATCAAGTGACAAAGTCACCTTAACTGAATTGTGGAGTTATTGTGGTGCATGACCCAGGCAAAGGTGATGCAGCACCCTAACCCCTCAAACAGGAGGGGGACACACAAAACACAATGAAAAACCAAAAAGGGAGGATGGGGAAAGGCGATCTCCATGAAGCTAACAAAGTATGGACATAGCTGCTGCATGTAGACATATGTGGGAAGGACCCCCCGGGTGAGGAGAAAGTCCCTCATAGTCCATCGGAGTACCGGTCACTAACAATTTTTGGGGGTGTAGAGGTCCAGAAAAAAGTCCGAGCCCCTCCTCCCTACCGGAAAAACAAAAGCATCGTTGTAGGGCAGTTCGCCACATCTCAGGGTGAGAAGAAAATTCAGGATTAATGGGCAAAGGAGTCGACCAAGGATGAAGACATGAAGACCATTTCAGGGTGGTAGGCCTTCCTTGGCCTTCTTGAGCTTAGGCTTTTGCCAAAGAGTGGTGAGAGGACTTGAGGGAGGGGGGCGTTTGGACAGGCCCGTGGCAGAGGTTTGCATTGGGGAGGGGGGATCTTTGGATAGAATCCCTAGATGCTGCAGGAGCCTCTCTCCTTCCTGAAACGATGAAAATCTGTGAGTTTTGTTTTGGAAGTCAAATTTCAGCCCAAAAGGGAATTGCCATCCATACTTGATTTCTTTCTGAGACAACAGAGTGAGGAGTGGTTTTAGGGACCTCCGTTTCTGTATAGTGTAGGGAGAGAGGTCGGCGAAGATTTGCACAGAGTGACCTAGAAGTTTGAGCTGGGGGATGGCACGTGCTCTCGTCATGATCTCCTCTTTGGTGCTGTAATAGTGGGGTTTTACCACTATGTCTCTCGGGAGACCATCCGAGCGGAGGGGGCCCAGGGCCCTGTGGGCCCGATCTAGCTCCATCTTATGAGGTTGAATGTCCGGTATGAGAGATTTCATTAGGGTGTGAACCGCTTCGTGAATATTTTTGACTTCTTCAGGTAGACCTCGTATTCTAAAGTTGAGTCTCCTCGACCTATTCTCTAGATCATCAATCTTCGCAAGCGCCCCCTCCAGGCGAGTGTGAAGTTCCTGGATGATGTTAGAGTTCTGATTGACTCGGGTGACAGTAGAGTCCACTTTTGTTTCCATTTCTTCTATGCGGGTCCCTAACATATGCAGGTCTGATTTGATCTCTGATGTTATCCTTGTTGCTGTCTGGGCCAGGCCTCTGTCAAGGAGTGCAGCGAACTTCTGGAACATGAGAGACATGTCTTGAGCCTGGGAAGGATGAGGATCTATGCCCCTAGGGTGCAGGGCATGAGTGACTTGCTCCGAGCTAGGAGACTGAAGAATCTCCTCTATGGTGTGGTTCAGCAGGGAGACAGTGGATGCTGGTGAAGGAGGCATGGAGGGATCCACGTCGCCCCCTATGGGGGCATGGTGCGATGTGTCATCCCACACTGGGGAGCCCGGAAACTCTGAGGGTCCCCCTTCTGAAGCTTGTTGTTCAAAAGGCATGTTGTTAGAAGGGGTCTGTCCGTATTGAGATTGCAGGTTGCGCTTGACAGTTTTGGCCCACATGCAGTGTGAGAAATCAGTGGTACTACAGTGCTGTGAGAATGGGGCTGATTTACTCCCCCGAGGCTGAGGGGGCTCTTGTGTATGCTCTGGCAGGTTATGGAGGCCGAAGAGGAGGAGAGGGAAAAATAAATGCTGTCGGCAGGGAAATGAGCTTGCTAGATCAAATGTTGAAAGGGGGGAGAGTGCCAGGAGATCCGAGAACAAAAATAAGCTTTCTCCTAGTGAGGCCGGTAGTTCGGGTCCAAGGTTCTCATGAAATCAGTCACTTAGGTGTACTTTATCTCCCAGTCCGGATATCGGAATGCTAGAGGCCCTTCTGTCCGGCAGGCAGAGCCCGGCTGGGAGTGAGGGAGCCTGTGAGGGAAGGCCGCAGCAGATGAGGCAGCGTCTGAGGGGGTCACACCGTCAGGGGGCCCGTGCTATAGGGAGCTTTGGGTGATAAGGGACCCTGGGAGGGCTGGATCTGAGGATACTTCTGCGAAGCTGCGGGATTGAATGAGTGTGAGACGTTAGCACCTTACCGCCGCCATCTTAGGAGCCGCGGCCTCGGTGTCCTGCTTCGGTCTCCGGCACTGAGCCTTCTCCCAAAATGTCCCCGGACCCTCCCGTGATGGTCCTTGGTGTGAGGGTGAGGATGTTGAGGCGCAGATAGGAAGCTGCTCCCGGTCGGAATGCTGCAGGGAACGCTGGCTGCTGGAAAGGCGCGGAGCTCTGGTGTTAGGCGTCCATCACGTCCATCAACCAAGTTCTTACGCCGCTGCAGAGTGTGACAGATCTGGAAGTAGTTGTATGGCAGAGTATTTTTCTGGAAGGTGATCGGCCTGGCGGAAGGCATACATAATTCTTTCTTTTGCCTGGTAGAAGTGCACCTGCAGCAGAACATCTCTGGGCACATCGGCTGAGATGAGCGAAGGTTTAGGCAGTCTATGTATTCGATCAATAGATAGTTCTAAACTTGACAAGGCAGGGGCTAGAGTGAAGAATAACTCTTGTGCATATTGTGGGAGCTGAGTGGAGGATACAGACTCTGAACTGCCATGAATCTTCCAGGTATGCCACATTGTCTTTCAGCCATGCAATTTCTTCAGAATGAGCAGCGTGGGCATCCACCATTGTATTAAAGAATGCAGTTTATGTTCCTAAGGAGGTTTCTACTCTATCCACTCTTTCTCCCAGCTCCTGTACTTCAGCTTTGCATTGGTGGACACATGTCAGGATATTAAGGGGTCTGCGTGTAGGGCCTGGTTTGAGGCCTTTGGTTGGTGTGCAGCACTCACCTCCATATTAAGATCCTGTATTGGCCTAGTAGGGGAGACAGTGTGTGGCTTGGACTTTGCTGGGCTTCTTGTCAATGTGGAAGAGCTGCCAGAGGGTCCCGGCTGCCATCAGTTTGTTGGAGACTGAGGCCTGCAGGCTTGAAAAAGCAATTAACTTTGTAGGGCATCGGCAGCTCTTTCCTCCGTTGGGTCATCCCGCTAGGTCCCTGGCACAGGATGGATGCGATGTGGGGTTTCTGGTAGAGTTGATCAAACCCGTGGATGTTCGGGTTCGGTACCTAACTTGACCCGAACTTTATCCCGAACCCCATTGAATTCAATAGAAATAACCCCAACCATGTCACATAAGTCTGCCAACATCCCAATCGGTTAGAGACACAAGGTACTCCCCCAGTACATGTAGCAGGACTTTTAAGGCAGTACAAACATACAAGGGATAACATACATGATTAAAAAACATATTGGCATGGACTAATGCAA
The DNA here is from genome assembly GCA_018402905.1 of Glandirana rugosa. NCBI lineage: Eukaryota > Metazoa > Chordata > Amphibia > Anura > Ranidae > Glandirana > Glandirana rugosa. The sequence goes on along the minus strand of BLSH010555220.1, from coordinate 40,039 downwards.
TCCGAGATATATACATGAAGAGATGTAATTCATGTAGGGATGTGATATCTTCATGGGCGAAGGCCCGACATGTTTCGGGATGGGATACCCTTCTTCAGGGGCCATATATCATACCCATATACATTTTCACACGCCAGGAAGTAGGAGTCATGCCATAATGACCAAGACCACTGCTGGAAAAGAATTCCCCCAGGAGGGGAGGGGACGACCGGGACACAGGAGCCCCCCCTATCACCACACGAGGAGCAATCTGATGGACCACAAGGACCCCCTGCGACACGGCAAGGCCGGAAAAGCAGGAGGGACCCCTCCCATGGGGGCACTGCAGAGCCTTCAGATGGAAGCACACCAACACTCAGGTGTCCTGAGGAGGCAGGGGGTCCTTGTGGTCCATCAGATTGCTCCTCGTGTGGTGATAGGGGGGGGCTCCTGTGTCCCGGTCGTCCCCTCCCCTCCTGGGGGAATTCTTCTCTATCCGTCATATCTTTTCCAGCGGTGGTCTTGGTCATTATGGCATGACTCCTACTTCCTGGCGTGTGAAAATGTATATGGGTATGATATATGGCCCCTGAAGAAGGGTATCCCATCCCGAAAAATGTTGGGCCTTCGCCCATGAAGATATCACATCCCTACATGAATTACATCTCTTCATGTATATATCTCGGATTGTATTAGTCCATGCCAATATGTTTTTTAATCATGTATGTTATCCCTTGTATGTTTGTAACTTTTGTGTATTTTGCAATAAACTGTGTTAATTTTACATATTTCTTGTTGGATGTACTGCCTTAAAAGTCCCGCTACATGTACTGGGGGAGTACCTTGTGTCCCATTGAATTCAATGGGGACTCAAACTTTTCGGCACAAAAATGACTGTAAAAGAGTCCTGGAAAGTGCTAGAGGGCTGCAAAATGATTTTAGAACAATAATCTTCCCATTACAGCAACAAAAGGAACCTGACCCTATAGAACTAGGAGATGATTTTAGAACAATAATCTGTCCCTCTAAGCAGTAGACTCTACCTAGTCCAGTCAGATCTTTCTGTAATGCAGGATGTGATCTGCAATCTGTCGCTAAAAGCAGTATTAGTAGTAATCTCTACCTATCTATCTATCTGCAATCTGTCCCTAAAATCAGTAGTAGTAGTAATCTCTACCTATCTATCTATCTATCTGCAATCTGTCCCTCACAGCACCAGCAGCATCCTCTCCCTACACTACCCAGAGAGCATGTGACATGCAGCACTGTGACTCCAGCCTCATATAGGGGCTGGGTCACTTAATGCACTGGCCAATCACAGCCATGCCATTAGTAGGCATGTCTGTGATGGCTTCTAGGGAAAATCACGTTTGTTGATTGGCTGCCCTGCAGCTATTCAACATGCATGATCAAATACCCAAACCCAGAACTCGAACCCAAACTTTTTTTTAAATGTCCGGGTTCGGGTCCGGGTCACGGACACCCCAAAGTTCAGTACAAACCCAAACTTTACAGTTCAGGTTCGCTCAACTCTAGTCTTTGGGGCTTGTTTTGGCTCGAATGTCGACGGATTATCCTGCGGCCTGTCAGAGCCTCCTTAGAATGCGTTCATACTCGCTCGCGGTTGCTAAGCCCGCCATCACACTCTTTCCTTTTTCTTTCAATATATTTTAATTGAGGAAAAAATTGGTACAAAAACATTACAGGTACAGTACAGTATCAAAAGGCCCAGAACAAGTGGACCCGGCCATATAATATACTCTCGGCCATATGAAAATGAAAACAGTCTAATCCCTCCATCCATACAAGCCTAGTCCCAGGCTGCCTCCATGGGAGGGGGGTAGGGAATTCACGGCAGGGAACCTGAGTACACCCCACACGGCACCCAAATTGGGAGCAGACTGTGCCGCAGCAGGAGAAACAAATCTGCCCTGCCCCCCATCAGGCAGCCAAGGGAGTAGTAGCTACAACTGGGAAAACTAATCAATAAGAGACCTTCACTCTTGAGAGGGCCAGGTGGCCTCCCGTGTGTCGAGGCCAAGGCCATAAATCATCCAAGGAGCTAGATGGTATCACCCCGACAGTGGAGTTACTGGCGGTAAGACTGCCCTCTTTGAAAACAGAAACCAGGAGGCAGTTCAAGTAGCAGTAAGGATACAAACTTAGTATGAAGGAGGAGGGAAATCATTAAATCTGAGCAACCTTAGTAAAGGAGAGAGAAAAATCAAGGAAAAAAAGGAAACTGTGTCAAGTGTCCAACGAACAGAGGGTTACTGTTACCTGAGAAGAAGCTCAGCAGAAAGAAGAAAGGGGGAAGAGGAGTGAGATGAAGAATATAGAAAGAGAAAAGTGGAAGGGGAGGAAAAGCAAGAGAGAAGGAGGGTGAGAACACGAAAGTTTATGGTGTCAGAGAAAGAGAGGACCCAAAGCCCGACAGGGTGTCCCGGGCATTAGGAGGCTAGATTAAGCCCGAGCCACATGAGCAAGCCAGGGTTCCCAAACCGCGTCATGTTTCTTAACTGTATCCATAAAAATAATTCTTAAAACAGTGTACCAACTGCACTATGCTGGGGGAGGACTTGAAGGACTACTTTAAACTGAACTCGACACCTGATGTCTCCCCCATGACCCTTTGGGCAGCCCACAAACCAGTAATGAGGGGCAAGATTATTTCCTACTCTTCTAAACTTAAGGAGAAGAAACATGACTTAGATAGGCTGGAGCGAGACTTCGCGAGGGCCCATAAAAAGAACCCTTCCACTCAATCTCGCTCTCAACTCGAAGCGGGAAGAGCTACCTTAAATCTCGCTCTCACCACTCAAGCGGAGAGACAGATTTAATGGTCTAATGCCCATTTTTATACTCAGAAAGACTTTATGGCCCCAAATTAGCCTCGAGATTATCCCCAAAATGTCATTCCTTTGCTTTTCCTAAAGTAAAGGTCTCTGCAGGGACCCTGTTGCAAAATCCTCATAAGATTTTGGAGTCTTTTAGGAACTTCTATGCTGGGCTCTATACATCTGAGGCCTCAGATCCCCCCTCCTCCCTACATCCTTTCCTAGACAGAATTTCCCTGCCCTCTCTTAATAAGGAACATATTCAGTTGCTGGAGAACCCTATCTCGGAGGCAGAGGTGTTGGAGGTCAATAAGCATCTTAAGAAGGGCTCGGCCCCAGGTCCAGATGGGTTCTCCACTGGATACTACAAACAATTTGGGCCCATTTTGGCCCCCACCTGACAAGCTTCTTTAATTCTCTCCAGGAGGGAATGATAGTGTATGAGGACCTAAATACTGCCAACATCTCTGTTATCCCGAAGCCAGGCAAGGACACATTGGAAGTGAGTAATTACAGGCCTATTTCGCTAATTAACAATGATCTTAAAATCTTAACTAAAATCCTAGCCAATAGAATGTCCTCCTTCATAGGGAAATATATCAACAAAGACCAGGTTGGTTTCATTCCTGGAAGACAAGGTCCCAATCAGATTCGCAGGGCAGTGGATCTCATCTCCCTCCTCAGATTGGGTTGGGATGGTGGTCCTCCGCAGGAAGGGATGGTCCTGTCTATAGATTCCTCCAAACTCTCAAAGCTTTATACTCCAAACCCAAAGCACGCATTAAGTTAAATAACTTTTTCTCAGACTCCTTTTCAATACATAGGGGCACGAGACAGGGCTGCCCATTGTCGCCATTGATTTTTGCTATTGTCATCGAAACCTTGGCTATTGGTGTCAGGGACCATCCTGTGATTGAGGGGGTGAGATGTGGCCCACATATGCACAAATGCGCCTTATTTGCGGACAATTTGCTACTTTTTGTCTCGTCCCCCCTGGTCTCAATCCCAAAGTTTCTTCAGTTACTGCAGGAATTCAGTGGGGTTTCGGGTCTAAGAGTCAACTTGTCTAAATCGATGGCCCTTAATGTTAACCTTCCTGAAGGGGTAGTTAATCAACTCAAGGGCCTTGCCCACTTTTCCTGGCACTCAGACCATATACCCTACCTGGGTATACAACTTTCTTCTAGCATTGACAGCCTCTATAACACCAACTACCCTCCCTTATTGAAAAAGCTAAAGGAGGATCTCACAAATTGGGGAAAGCTGGGCTTCTCCTGGTTAGGTAGAGTGAACTCAGTTAAAATGACCCTCCTCCCTAGGATTCTTTACTTTTTCAGAGCTCTCCCAATCCAAGTCCCCAAATCTCATTTACACAAGCTTCAATCCCAAATCAAAAAATTCATATGGAGCAATAAGGGGTATAGGTGTCCAGCTGAGGTTCTTCTCAGACGCAAAAATCAGGGCAGGCTTGGGGTCCCTAACTTGGTGAAGTACTACCAGGCAGCTCAACTAGCACAATTTTCCATCATCCATGTACTCTCTAATAGACCTGATTGGGTCACGATTGAGAGACAAGCAGTCCCTCATAACACTCTTGATTTTTTGGTTTGGGCCCCCCTAAATCCAGACCCCCTATTCTCTCCCCTACATTATCCCATTCAATAAGACTTGTAGACTCTCTAACTAGGCTGTACAACTTGATCTCCCCCATGTGTCCCTTACAACACCTTTTCAACAACCCTCGCTTCCCTCCGGGTCAAGATATCAGGGCCTTCGCATGGTGGACCAACAAAGGTCTGTTCAGAATAGGCCATTTCCTCTCCTCCTCAGGACCCCTACCCCTGAAGCATTATAAAGACAATTTGGAGATGCCCCCAGTAGAAGAATTCCGTCTAAGACAAATCAATCACTTCTTGGCCTCTATGTGGAAGGTCTCCTCAACACAAATAGGCATTACTCCTTTCGAGAAATGGTGCTCGGATATCTCCAATCAGAAGGGGGGTATCTCCCTAATTTACTCTTCTCTGTCAGATCAGAAAGGGAAACCCTCATACGCTAAATTATGGGAAGGGGATTTGGATATGTCCTGGGATGTTGATACGTGGTGTTGCCTTTTCCTAAATTCCTTCAAAGGTATAGTTAATTCTCCTCTGCAGGAGGCTAGCGCAAAAGTGATACTTCGGTGGTACTTGGTGCCGGTCCGCCTATCTTTAATGTTCCCGGGTGCTTCTCCACTATGCTTTAGGGGCTGCAATCTACAAGGTACTTATCTTCATATCTGGTGGGAATGTCCTAAGGTAAGGGGTTTTTGGAATAAGATATTCAGGGGGGGTGTGGCCTGAGGAGAGGCAAGGTGGACGCTTCTTCACTGAGCTCTGCAGCACCTCTCTCCTATCCAAGGCCATCTAGCCCAACGGAGGACAGGTGAGATACCACATTCACCGGGTTATGAAACGTACACGATCAGGGGACACCTACCCGGACGTCTACGGTCTCTTTCTGCCGGACCGAGAACCGACCCCCTGTCCTGACTGACCCCTGTCCTTAGTGACCTCCGACCCCAGTGGATTGCAGGTTCTCCACCGACCCTATATCCACTCAGGGGGGGCCCAAAACACCATAGAGTGGACAGGAGGCAACCCGATCTACCGGAACCTATCCTCTCTCCACGACGTCTCGAGTCACTTCTTCGCAGGTGGAACGGAGAGGAGTCCGGTGTGGGGGGGACTTATAGAATAAGGTTTTTGGGGAATGGAATCCTGTAAGGGTGGTCTATACTTCTATTCATGGAACATCTAACGTCGGGGATTTCGTATCACCTCTTCGTGGGCCCTTGTAATTTCTATCCGCCTGGCCGTGGTTCATGGTGGCTTCATAGTGAAAACGCGATCGGAGGACGTCTCCTCTTAATTGATATGG
>BLSH010555220.1:13035-24790 GCA_018402905.1 Glandirana rugosa | reverse complement strand
TTATGTAAACAAAATGTTATATCCACACCTATTATTAACTTTTTGGATGTTTTAATACCTTGTAATCTGTGTATCTTTCAATAAAAACTTTTGGAAAAAAAAAAAAAAAAAAAGATATTCAGCATGATAAGGAAAATCTCAGGAGTTTCAATTCCACAGGCCCCAGAAATTGCCCTCTTAACTAGTAGGCCGGATGTCTCTCTTTAAGTTAACCCACTTCATCCTGCTGGGAGCTAAGCTTACCCTTGCAAAGGCATGGAAGAAGCCCTCAGTCTCTTTTAGTGCGGCTAAGAGGAAGATCTCATGGATAATGACCCAAGAAAAGTTTGCCAATATTCTTCTTGACACTTCAGCCAAATTTGATCAAGTATGGGCCCCCTGGAAGTCTTACCTCAATTTAATGGATTAAATGGCAATTTTATTCTCTGAGCATTCTTAACCTTGTTCTCTCCTCTTCCTCTACTCTTCTTGTTTCATATTTCTCTTCTTTCTTATTTTCTGGTTATTATATGTTGGTACACCTAAATATCCATTAATGCTGGTTTACAATAGAGCATTACTTCTTATTGTCTTCCCTTTGGAAACCTTTAGTCAGCTTCCAAGCAAAGTTAGGATGTGTAGGGGTCCCCCCCTCATGTCGCTGATACTCCCAGAGTGCTTTTGGGCCCTCGGGACACAGTTTTGATCCCTCTTGGGGTGTCCGGAGAGGAGCCCTGCTCTTTGCCCACTTAACACGCTAGGCTCTAAGGGTGGAGACACTTGTGTTATCCTTCCACAATATTTTTGTCAGGATGCCTTTTGCCAGTTATATGGTTTACCTTGTTTCTTTATAAGTGTACTTTTTTTGATGATCTTTTGTACTTCCTATTATGTGATTTCAATAAAATATTTGAAACGAAAAAACAGTGTACCAAAAATAATAAACTGAGTGTAGCAGTGCTAAAGCACCACTAAAAACATGGTGCCGGCATAACAATGATTAACCACTTCCCGACCGCATGCCGCGTTTTCACGGCGGCAGTCGGGATGCTGAACGCGAATCGCCGTAAAAAGGCGGCGATCTGCAAACGGCCACTAGGGGGCGTGCGCGCCCTGAGGAATGTGCCCGCGGCTCGGGCAGACCCGATGTCCGCCGGCGAGCCGCGATGAGCGGCCACAGGGAGAGAACGGGGAACCACCGATGTAAACACAGCGGTTCCCCGCTCTGTTAGTAGGGGCATGAATGATCTACTGATCCCTGTCACTGGGATCAGTTAGATCTCTCATGCCCATGTTAGCCCAACCCCCCCACAGTAAGAACACACCTAGGGAACACAGTTAACCCCTAGCTCTCCCCCCCAGGTTAACCCCTTCCCTGCCAATGACATTTATACAGTAATCAGTGGACATTTAAATTTCTGATCGCTGAATAAATGTCATTGGTCCCAAAAAAGTGTCAAAAATGTCCGACATGTCCGCTGCAATATCGCAGTACCGCTAAAAATCTCAGATCGCCGACATTACTATTAAAAAATAAAAAAAAATAAAAACCCCAGAAATGAATTTTCACCATCCGTAAACGCGGCCACTTTTGCGCAAACCAATCAATAAACGCGGATTGCGATTTTTTTTATCACAAATATGAGGAATTATATAAATCGGCCAAAAACGGTGAAAAAAAATGTTTTTTTATATATTTGAATTTTAGCAAAAAGTAAGAAATTTGGTTTTTTTTTTCAAAATGGTCGCTCTTCTTTTGTTTATAGCGGTGATCAGAAATGACGCAGAGGCGATCAAATACCACTAAAAGAAAGCTCTATTTGTGGGAAAAAAATGACGCAAATTTTGTTTGGGTGCAAAGTCGCACCACCGCGCAATTGTCAGTTAAAGCGACGCAGCGCGGAATCGCAAAAAGTGCTCTGGTCCTAAAGCTGGAAAACCTTCCGGTTGGTAAGTGGTTAAAAAACAATCTATGCAAATAGTCCAAAAGTGCTCAGTTAATCCTTGGATGCATATATTCATATGGTCTTCAGAGCTTATATCCACCACCACACCTTGTGATAAAGTGGGGCTTCCCCCCTATATGGAGAGACTCACTAAATGATGGTAAATAAATCGCCCAAAATCATGTGTAGATATCTCTGTAGCTGGTAACCCAAAGCTCTTCCTCCGTAATAACCATATACCGCATCCAGACCCCCTATCCTCTCCCCTACATTATGCCATTCAATAAGACTTGTAGACTCTCTAACTAGGCTGTACAACTTGATCTCCCCCATGTGTCCCTTACAACACCTTTTCAACAACCCTCGCTTCCTTCCGGGTCAAGATATCAGGGCCTTCGCATGGTGGACCAACAAAGGTCTGTTCAGAATAGGCCATTTCCTCTCCTCCTCAGGACCCCTACCCCTGAAGCATTATAAAGACAATTTGGAGATGCCCCCAGTAGAAGAATTCCGTCTAAGACAAATCAATCACTTCTTGGCCTCTATGTGGAAGGTCTCCTCAACACAAATAGGCATTACTCCTTTCGAGAAATGGTGCTCGGATATCTCCAATCAGAAGGGGGGTATCTCCCTAATTTACTCTTCTCTGTCGGATCAGAAAGGGAAACCCTCATACGCTAAATTATGGGAAGGGGATTTGGGTATGTCCTGGGATGTTGATACATGGTGTTGCCTTTTCCTAAATTCCTTCAAAGGTATAGTTAATTCTCCTCTGCAGGAGGCTAGCGCAAAAGTGATACTTCGGTGGTACTTGGTGCCGGTCCGCCTATCTTTAATGTTCCCGGGTGCTTCTCCACTATGCTTTAGGGGCTGCAATCTACAAGGTACTTATCTTCATATCTGGTGGGAATGTCCTAAGGTAAGGGGTTTTTGGAATAAGATATTCAGCATGATAAGGAAAATCTCAGGAGTTTCAATTCCACAGGCCCCAGAAATTGCCCTCTTAACTAGTAGGCCGGACATCTCTCTTTAAGTTAACCCACTTCATCCTGCTGGGAGCTAAGCTTACCCTTGCAAAGGCATGGAAGAAGCCCTCAGTCTCTTTTAGTGCGGCTAAGAGGAAGATCTCATGGATAATGACCCAAGAAAAGTTTGCCAATATTCTTCTTGACACTTCAGCCAAATTTGATCAAGTATGGGCCCCCTGGAAGTCTTACCTCAATTTAATGGATTAAATGGCAATTTTATTCTCTGAGCATTCTTAACCTTGTTCTCTCCTCTTCCTCTACTCTTCTTGTTTCATATTTCTCTTCTTTCTTATTTTCTGGTTATTATATGTTGGTACACCTAAATATCCATTAATGCTGGTTTACAATAGAGCATTACTTCTTATTGTCTTCCCTTTGGAAACCTTTAGTCAGCTTCCAAGCAAAGTTAGGATGTGAAGGGGTCCCCCCCTTATGTCGCTGATACTCCCAGAGTGCTTTTGGGCCCTCGGGACACAGTTTTGATCCCTCTTGGGGCGTCCGGAGAGGAGCCCTGCTCTTTGCCCACTTAACACGCTAGGCTCTAAGGGTGGAGACACTTGTGTTATCCTTCCACAATATTTTTGTCAGGATGCCTTTTGCCAGTTATATGGTTTACCTTGTTTCTTTATCAGTGTACTTTTTTTGATGATCTTTTGTACTTCCTATTATGTGATTTCAATAAAATATTTGAAACGAAAAAACAGTGTACCAAAAATAATAAACTGAGTGTAGCAGTGCTAAAGCACCACTAAAAACATGGTGCTGGCATAACAATGATTAACCACTTCCCGACCGCATGCCGCGTTTTCACGGCGGCAGTCGGGATGCTGAACGCGAATCGCCGTAAAAAGGCGGCAATCTGCAAACAGCCACTAGGGGGCGTGCGTGCCCTGAGGAATATGCCCGCGGCTCGGGCGGACCCGATGTCTGCCGGCGAGCCACGATGAGCAGCCACAGGGAAAGAACGGGGAACCACCAATGTAAACACAGCGGTTCCCCGCTCTTTTTGAATGATCTACTGATCCCTGTCACTGGGATCAGTTAGATCTCTCATGCCCATGTTAGCCCAACCCCCTCACAGTAAGAACACACCTAGGGAACACAGTTAACCCCTAGCTCTCCCCCCCAGGTTAACCCCTTCACTGCCAATGACAATTATACAGTAATCAGTGGACATTTAAATTTCTGATCGCTGAATAAATGTCATTGGTCCCAAAAAAGTGTCAAAAATGTCCGACATGTCCGCTGCAATATCGCAGTACTGCTAAAAATCTCAGATCGCCGCCATTACTATTAAAAAAAAACAAAAAAAAAACCCAGAAATGAATTCTCACCATCCGTAAACGCGGCCACTTTTGCGCAAACCAATCAATAAACGCGGATTGCGATTTTTTTTATCACAAATATGAGGAATTATATAAATCGGCCAAAAACGGTGAAAAAAAATGTTTTTTTATATATTTGAATTTTAGCAAAAAGTAAGAAATTTGGGGTTTTTTTTCAAAATGGTCGCTCTTCTTTTGTTTATAGCGGCGATCAGAAATGATGCAGAGGCGATCAAATACCACTAAAAGAAAGCTCTATTTGTGGGAAAAAAAGGACGCAAATTTTGTTTGGGTGCAAAGTCGCACCACCGCGCAATTGTCAGTTAAAGCGACGCAGCGCCAAATCGCAAAAAGTGCTCTGGTCCTAAAGCTGGAAAACCTTCCGGTTGGTAAGTGGTTAAAAAACAATCTATGCAAATAGTCCAAAAGTGCTCAGTTAATCGTTGGATGCATATATTCATATGGTCTTCAGAGCTTATATCCACCACCACACCTTGTGATAAAGTGGGGCTTCCCCCCTATATGGAGAGACTCACTAAATGATGGTAAATAAATCGCCCAAAATCATGTGTAGATATCTCTGTAACTGGTAACCCAAAGCTCTTCCTCCGTAATAATCATATACCGCATCCACCATCCAATGTTAAATTACTATTCCTTGCAACAAATGGGGCTAACATAGTGCGTTATCTTTTGATAAAACATTTTATTTAAATATTTTATTAAACAACACACAAGTATCAATCCCCCCCTCTGGGGTGCGCACTCACATTAAAATGTATAAAATAAACGTTGTATGTAACACAGTTTGTGACATAAGCTGAAGATCGTCCCTCTCACCGCTCACAGTGATTGCTGCCCAGTGATGTTCCCGGGCGGGGAGCGTTACAGCTGTCTGTCTTTCAGAGAGGCCGTGAACTCACCCACTGACGCGTTTCATCATCACTTCGTTGGAGGGTGTGGCCACACGACACAGCACAACTCTTGTATAGGACAACAATGGAGCTGTTTCTCCCAGAATTTACTCTTTAAGTTCCGCTGCATTGTTGATCCACACTAACCATCATACTTTATAATATACAAGCATTTGCCAGCCATGAATAGCTTAATGGGATACCCCTAATCTTACTGGCCAGTGGATTTCCCTGTTCAAACCTGCTCTCATTAATTGAGCAGAAACAGTATCAGGAATCACTCTTTGATTGGCCATAAATTAGAGACAGTAATCTGCCCAATCTAGATCGCTCCATGTATGGACCCGTTCATCCAAGAATTTCACCTATGATAAATGCTATAAAGATCAAATCCAGCAATTTAGCACCCCTAGATATCCACAGCTGGCACCACTCATTATTTTAGCTTCAATAGAAGTTAAAGTAGATCATTGTTATGCCGGCATCATGTTTTTAGTGGTGCTTTAGCGCTGCTACACTCAGTTTATTATTTTTGGTACACTGTTTTAAGAATTATTATTGACATTTATAACAGCAGCTGAGGTCTCCAGTTCTAATCTTTAAAGTTGGAGCGGCTGATTTTGTCACTGGCATTCATAAAGCACTGATTGCCTGATTGATTGCTCCCTAGAGGGAGTATTCTTGTGGTTTTTGTTAGTCTATCCATAAAAATACTTGCTGTCTTTTCTTGCGTCATAATCCAGGATATTTTTCTCTTGACCTGGTGGAAGGGCTGTTTCCAGGCTCTAGCTATCAAGATTTTGGTGCCCGAAAGTATGAAAGTTATAAGGTGTTTGGATCATTTCGGAATTTCGGGGCCCATCTTGTTTCGCAAAGCTAGTTGCAGGGTTTTTGGAATTGGAAGGCACATGACCCTCCTGATCAAATGGAAGATTTTGTTCCAAAAGCCCCTGATCTTTCCCACCAAATGTGGAGCATGGAACCCACTATACCGTATTGGCAGAAGCACAAAGGGGAAGGGTTCGGGAAGAGTTTGGCTAGTCTGAGGGGAACCAGGTACCATCGTGTGAGAACCTTTAGATTTGCCTCAACTATGGCAATGTTGTATAGGCCCCCCATGGAGGACGTAAAGGCCCTGTGCCAAGCCTCCTGATTCCAATCAGTGCCAAGCTCCTCCTCCCAGTCCCTCATATATCTAGTTTTGCCAGAAGAGGAGGCCAGGGAGTAATAGATTACCGATATGCCCCCCTCTGCTCCATGGACTAACCGCACCGCATATGCTGTTAAAGATAGAGGGGAGGATTTATCCTTCCAAAGGGACCTGATAAAGTGGGTAATTTGTTGGAGCCTGGATTTCTCTGTCACAGGCATGTCTAGCTTACTTTTACAGTGTGCCATGGAAAGGGCGTCCTTGGAGTTTACAAAATGACCAATTCTATAGAGGCCTTTATCCAGCCACCAGCGAAAAGCCATAAGGTTCATCCCAGGGGAAAAAAGTGGATTGTGGAATACTGTAAGTGGGAGAGTTGTCGCCAACGGGAAGTTAAAGGGGAGGTGGATTTGATGCTGTCCCAAAGGGTGAAGGAGTGAGACAAGGTAGGGGCCAATATTGGGGGTCTCACCTTGAAGGGACGCCATAACAGAAAATCAATGGTGTGGTTAGGAATAGCTTGTTTTTCCAACCGTACCCAATCAGAATGGGCACTCTTAGAGTAAATGATCGAGACTTGGGCAAGTTGAACCGCTTGATAATACCACAGCAGATTTGGTAGATTTAGCCCTCTTTGCTCTCTGGACCAGAACAGGGTTTCTCTGTTTAATCTATGGCCCTTATTGCCCCAAATATAGCAGATGATCTTAGCCTGGAAGAGGATCCCTGTGAATCGGTATAGGAAGGGACCAAAAAAGATAGAGGAGTCTGGGTAGTAAGTTCATTTTGATGGAATTGATTCTTCCCAGCCAAGAAATCCTAGCTTCTCCCACCCCTTCATCTCCAAGGACAATTTGTTAAACATAGGGGGGTAGTTTGCTGCGTAGAGGTTGTCTATAGAGGGTGTTAAGTGGACCCATAGATAAGGAAGTGAGGTCTTTACCCAGCCGAAGGCGAAGTTGTTTTAAGGGAGCAAACTAATTGATCTGGTAAGTTAACGTTGAGGGCCACAGATTTGGAATAGTTCACGTACAGCCCAAAAATTTGCCAAAATCATCCAAGGTCCTGTAAATAACTGGTAAGGAGGTGTGGGGTTCCAAAATGAAGAGCAAAACATCATCTGCATATAAGGCACATTTGTGCGTCTGGTTGCTGCAATTAACCCCGTGAATATCCGGATTAGTTCTGAGGGCAATTGCCAGGACCTTAATGACCAGGGCAAAATTCAGAGGGGATAATGGGCACCCCTGCCGTGTGCAGGACCTAATAGGAAAGGAGGCGGGGTGGAAGCCTTGCAGTTTGATTTTAGCTTCAGGAAAAGAGTAAAGGGCACCTTTTATGTTAAGGAAGGACTGTCCAAAATCCCAGTGCTGTAGAACCGGAAACAGGTATGACCATGAGACCGAATTGAAGGTCTTTGACATGTCTAGCAATAATAGGAAACCTTCCTGGTGGGGGCTATTATCCCAGCCAGACTACAAGAGAGAGGTGATGTCTATTGCCCTTCTGATCTGGTCCGTGCCCTGCCTCCCCGGTATGAAACCTACCTGTTCCCTGTGGACGTAAAGCCCTGTGAAACTGGAAAGGTGGTTTGCTAATATTTTCGTCAGAATTTTAAGATCATTATTAATCAGAGTAATTCTCAACAGCACTGGAGTCTTTATTAGGTTTAGGCAAGACTGTGATGAAGGCAGAGTTTAAGTTGTCGTTTAAAGGGTGTCCTGCACAAAGGTGATTGAAGAATCGGTCCATGTAAGGAGCTAGCGTATCCGCAAATTGTTTGTAGTAGGGGACCGCAAAGCCATTGGGGCCTGGGGCAGAGCCGAACTTTAAGGACTTAATGACCTGCATGATCTCCTCAAGAGAAATGGGTGCCTCTAGTTCATCCCTATGATGATTTTTAAGAGTGGGATGGGTAAGGAGTGCAGAAATTCCTGTAACCAGTCAGCTTGTGGGGGTTTCAGCTCCGCGGTTTACAACTTATAGAAGTCATGGAAAGCATCCAGAATTTTTTTGGGATTTTGGGAGTGAGTTCCATCTTGCATTCTGATTTTGGGAATTGAGTGAACTCTTAATTTAGGGGCTAATCTGTGTGCCAGCGTGGACTCTATTTTGTCACTATGTAAATAGAATCTCCCTCCTTCCCATGTAAGATGTTTCTCTGCTGTAGCCGTAAGGGCAAGGTTCAGGACAGTGCGTGCTGCTTCAAGCTTACCTAGAGAAGAGGAGGAAGGGGATTCTTTGTGTCATCTGTTGGCCAGAAGAAACTCATTTTCTAGTCTGTCTACGTCTAGCTTTGTGGATCCTGGAAGCTAATTGGATCAGCTTTCCTCGAATTGTGGATTTATGAGCAGCCCACAGGGAGGTTGGAGAGATGCCATCTGTATCATTCAAGCAGAAGTATTCTTGAATAGCTAAATTAATCTGTGTGACATGTACTGGGTTACTAAGGATCGAGGCATTCAGCCTCCAATGAAAGGACTTGCGTGTGGCATCCGTTCTGTGTAGGACTAATATCAGGGAGGAGTGGTCCGACAAAGCAGAGTCTCTAATGAGAGCTTTGGAGACCCTGGGGAGCTGGTTGGTGTGGATAAAGAAATGGTCTATTCTAGCAAACGTGTTATGGGGCTGGAGAAATGGGTATAATCCCGGACTGGGGGGTTCATTTCCCTCCATATGTCCACTAGTCCCCTATTGAAAACTTGCCTGGCTACCTTTAGACTCTGCCTTGAGGGGTGAATCTGGTTACATCCGGGGGGACACGATTTGTCTAGACCCACATCAAAGGCCGTGTTTGAATCCCCACCGTATATGACTGTTCCTTCCACCAAAGGGTTAGTTGCTCGAAAGAGGGAGTCAAAAAATTTAGATTGTCCCTTGTTCGGAGCATAGTAGGATATAAATGTGTAAAGTCGGTTGTCTATAAGGCCCTTAAGGAGTAGGAAGCGACCCTCCGGATCTTTCAGGACAGTACTGCAGGAGAAGTGCACATTATGAGAGAAGAAGATGCCAACCCCTTTGGTTTTATTTGCTGTGCTCGCCAGGTGAAAGGTAGGGTATTTACGGTGTATAAATGAGGGTGAGTATGAGGATGGAAAATGTGTTTCCTGCCGTAGCACCACATCTATCTTTTGGGCCGCATAGTGCTGAAAGGTTTTTTTCAACTTCATGGGTGAATTTAGGCCCTGAATGTTGTGAGAGACTATGCGTAAAGGAAGATTGGAGGAACTGTGATCAGCCATGGAGCAGAGAGAGAGGTGTGCAATCCCCAATCGCTTACCTGGGTCCCGGAGTGAGATGTAGGAAGGAGGACGATCGGGTGGAAGCTGAAGTAAGAGTTGTGGGGCCTGAGGGGCGATGAGTCTGACTCCGAAACCAAGAGAGAAGGATGAGGCCTAAGAAAGATGAAGAGCAAAGAGTGAGAAGAGGAAAGGGACAGGAAAAGAACAAGGTGAGATGGGAGTGTGAGGAGAATACTCCAAATAACAAACAATGTGTAACCCACTAAAAGTGGGGAAAACTGTTCCGGAGAACAGAATTGGTCATTCTCCGTGGACAGGGGGTGGCGCAAAGCAACCATTCCAAACATTGCGTCCCCTATATTATGAGAACAAATAATGCATAAAGTCATCAAACATAGAACCATCCGGCACCATGTGACCCTCGGCAGGACATCCCGCAATCGAGCACGTCTATAAAGTGATGGAGACCAGGTGGGCATCCTTCCTTTAGTTAGTGCAGCTCCTACCTGCCCGATGGGATGCTAAATGCTAAGCTGGCGTCAACTAGGCTGGGATCCTGCCAGGAGTCACATGGAGGGAGAACCTCTAAAGGTTAATAACACTGATGATAGCAAACTTTCATCAAAAGATTTAGAGTCAAATATGACACAACCGGTTAAGTGGGCCTTAGCGGCGGTCCAGAAGAACCCGTCTCCAGGGTAAAAGACAAAGAAAAAGGGAAGAGTGCAGTCCGTCAGCCCTTTTCTAGGTGGAGCTCCTTCCTTGGCCTTCTTAGGTTTGGGCTTCTGCTAAAGGGTGGTGAGTGGGCTTGAGGGGGGCGGTCTCTTAGAAAGGCTTGATGAGGAAGTTTACAATGGTGAGGGAGGGTCTTTGGAGAGGATCCCAAGTTGCTGAAGGAGGGCTTCCCCTTCTTGGAATGTGGAAAATCTATAAGTCTTGTTTTGGAAGTCGAACTTTAGCCCAAAAGGGAATTACCATCCGTATTTAATGTCTTTCGGAGACAAGACTGCGAGTAGTGATTTCAAAGATCTCCGTTTCTGGATGGTGAAGGGGGAGATGTCTGCATAGATTTGCACTGAGTGTCCCAGAACTTTGATTTGGGGATTAGAACGAGCTCTTTTCATCACTTCCTCTTTGGTGCTACAATAGTGGGGTTTCACTACTATGTCTCCAGGGAGACCATTGGGGTGAGGAGGTCCAAGAGCCCTGTGTGCCTGATCCAGATCTATTTTGTGCGGGCGAATGTCCGGGATGAGGGATTTGATCAGGACTAGTGTTGAGCGAACCCGGACTGTAACGTTCGGGTCCGTACCGAACTTTTGGGTGTCCGGTACCCGGACCCGAACACGGACATTTCAAAAAACATTTGGGTTCGGGTTCTGGGTTCTGGTAGTTGATCACGTATGTTGAATAGCTGCAGGGCAGCCAATCAACAAACGTTTCACTGGTTTGCCCTTAGAAGCCATCACAGCCATGCCTACTAATGGCATGGCTGTGATTGACCAGTGCATCATGTGACCCAGCCTCTTTATAAGCTGGAGTCACAGTGCTGCATGTCACATGCTCTTGGGTTAGTGTAGGGAGAGGAACCTGCATCCTGATATTACTACTGCTGTGCTGTTGCTCTGAGGGACAGATAGCAGAAATTTGAGATTTCACATACTGCTGCTTTGAGTTGCAGATTGCAGATCAAACTCTGCATAAAACAACGATCGTTACGATCGTACACAACGATCAGATTGTTGAAGTAATTTGAGATTTCACATACTGCTGCTTTGAGTTGCAGATTGCAGATCAAACTCTGCCTAACACAACGACGTACACAACGATCAGATTGTTGGAGTAATTTGAGATTTCACATACTGCTGCTTTGTGTGACACATTGCAGATTAAACCCTGCCTAACACAACGATCGTTACGATCGTACACAACGATCAGATTGTGGGATCGTACACAAGATCAGATTGTGGGAGTAATTTGAGATTTCACATACTGCTGCTTTGAGCGATCTGACTAGGTAGAGGGTTCTGCTTAGAGGGACAGATTATTGTTCAAAAATCATTGCCTACTCCTATAGGGCCAGCTGTTGCTGTAAGTGACACATTATTGTTCAAAAATCATCTTCCTCTACTAAAAACTTGTTATTACACAGTGAATGTCGTTGTCGACCG
>BLSH010555216.1:575668-598207 GCA_018402905.1 Glandirana rugosa | reverse complement strand
GTACAATGTTGCATGACTGAGTAATTGTCATTCAAAGTGTGAGAGCGCTGAAAGCTGAAAATTGGTCTGGTTGTTAAAGGGGTTTAAGTGCCCAGTGGTCAAGTGGTTAAATATTTTTTAAAAAATAAAAACATAAAAAAAGCAAAAATGGAGGTGAATGTGGATCATCTTCAAACTGGTTCTGAAAAGTATGGATTCCAGATGTTTGCAGAACAGTGATATCAAATCACTGTTCTGCAAACATCTGCAAACTGGGTTTGAAACTATAGCAGAGCGAAACCATATACCTGTTCTTCTCTATGCTGTAGTTTCACACACACATTCCAGATGTGTGCAGAACAGATGCTCAGTTATTAGCGGCTATATTAAAATTGACACACAGACTATACAGATGTGTGCAGAACAGATGTTCACTTATTAGCGGCTATATTTAAAATGACACACAGACTATACAGATGTGTGCAGAACAGATGTTCAGTTATTAGCTGCTATATTAAAAGTGACACACAGACTATACAGATGTGTGCAGAACAGATGTTCACTTATTAGCGCCTATATTAAAAGTGACACACAGACTATACAGATGTGTGCAGAACAGATGTTCAGTTATTAGCGGCTATATTAAAAGTGACACACAGACTATATAGATGTGTGCAGAACAGATGTTCACTTATTAGCGGCTATATTTAAAGTGACACACAGACTATACAGATGTGTGCAGAACAGATGTTCACTTATTCCCGGTTATATTTAAAGTGATACACAGACTTTAAAGATGTTTGCAGAACAGATGTTCACTTATTAGCGGCTATATTAAAAGTGACACACAGACTATACAGATGTGTGCAGAACAGATGTTCACTTATTAGCTGCTATATTTAAAGTGACACACAGACTATACAGATGTGTGCAGAACAGATGTTCACTTATTCCCGGTTGTATTTAAAGTGACACACAGACTTTAAAGATGTTTGCAGAACAGATGTTCACTTATTCCCGGTTTCATTTAAAGTGACACACACATTTTCCAGATGTTTGCAGAACAGTGATATGGGTTCTCCCGGCTTATTTATACTTTTTTGACACAGTTTGAAGATGATTTTTGAACAGTTATATAGCTTCTACTGTTAATTAATACTTTTCAGACCCAGTTTGAAGATGATCCACATTCACCTCCATTTTTGCTTTTTTTATGTTTTTATTTTTTAAAAAATATTTAAAGTTATTTCCCTGTCCCCATTGTCCCATCCTTACCCCCATTCCTTCCTTTTGCAGACCTCTACGACTTTCCAGGACTATTTTACAGCCATTTTTGTGCCTAAAAGTTCGGGTCCCCATTGATTTCAATGGGGTTCGGGGTCCGGGACAAAGTTCGGGTTCTGTCCGGACCCGAACCCGGACTTTGTCCCGAAGTTCGGCCGAACCCGGACTTCTAGAAGTTCGCTCAACTCTAATTATAACATTAGCAGGCACTTAGAAATATGTGCCCCCTCATGGAAAGATTTACTAAAGTTGGACATAGATGGATAGAATGGGTAGAAATCCAAGGAAAATACACTTTTTAAAACATTCTCAGAATATTTGAATGTCGTTCAAATGATTTTGTTTGCATTTAACATTTGATTTTGAAATGAATTAACTTTACTGAATGAAAGAAACATTTTTTATCCTCCTCCTTCAAATTACTTGTCATTGCCATTGAAAACAAATGTTGATTTGAACCACTAATGATTAGAAAAACAAACTTTCTTAGAACATTCTTTTCCTAAGAATTTTAATTCAAAATTCTACCCATCTTTGGCCAGTTTAGGGCTGAATTGTTAATGGCCTCTACGATTTTTTCTCTTTACTCCACATAAACTGAGGGTTGACAATATTTATCTTTGTCTAATGTCATGTTAAAGAGATCCTTTCATGTTTCTAACTCTAGGTTCACACCTATGCATTTTTTAGTGTGTTTTGAAGTTTGCAGAAATGCACTACAGATCATTTAACATGGATTCCTATGGTACACGTTCACATCTATAAGTTTTTCAGCCGGTGCATTTTTGGAAAGGGTCAGGGACTTTTTTTTCCTGCAGCAGATTGTGTTTTGCATGTAATAGACTTCAATGGGCCAGCACCAAAATCTCGCTGCGTCCTTAATAACTGATGAGTCATCAGCTGTCAGTAGACTTCTCTCGCTGACAGCTGCATGTGAAAACAAGAATTGCCGGCAATAAGAAAACAGCAAAAAACAGGCCCTTTGGGTCTGGTATGGATTTTAAAGAGGAACCCCATGCCAATTTTTTTTAAAAAAATGGCATGGGGTCCCCACCAAAATCCATACCAGACCCTTATCTGTACATGCAGCCTAACAGGTCAGGAAAGAGAGGAAACAAGTGAGCACCCCCCCCCCCCTTCAGAACCATGCCAAGCCACATGTTGATAGGGACAAGGGCCTCTTCCCCATAACCCTGGTCGGTGGTTGTCGGGGTCTGCGGGTAGGGGGCTTATTGTGGAGTAATAGGGTGCCCTAGATCCCAGCCCCCCTATGTGAATGGGTAGGGGGTACCCCTACCCATTCACCAAAAAAGTGTATAAAGACACTACATGAGTTTTTGACTAGTCCTTCATTAAAAAATAAAAAAAAATGCCTGCTGATGTAGATCCATTGTTAATCACATTGCCTGCCACACCGCCGGACCCGCTGTCTGTCTGCTCTGCCGTCTGACAGTTCTTAAATAAGGGACGGGGCCACCTGTATACGTCACCCTGTGGCACCGTCCCCCTGTGGCACCGTCCCCCTGTGATGTCATTGATTGGTGCATGCTAGCCCACTGATGTCACAGAGAGGCAGTGCCATCAGGTACCATTGGCGGGTGGCCCCGCACCTTAGCTATTTAAGAACTGTCAGATGGTGGAGCAGGCAGATGCCTCCCTCCATTTTTTTTTTTTTTTTATACATTTTATTCAATGGATTAGAAAGATACACATACAGAGCAGTTCAGTGACTGAAGAAAAGTCACTGAGATATGGACATTTATTTACATTTTTCAAAACAACCACAGAATAGATTATATTGGAAGTGGCTTATAGTAAAGCAAGAAGCCTCGAAGTGTTCAGGCAAGTCACTGAGGGAAAAGCGCCCTTTGGTCTGAAGGGATCAGGGTCCGTTTCTAGCTGTAGGATACGACCAGTGGAGGAACTGGACACCCAGTGACCTGCTGACCCCAGGAGATGAAGATAAAATCATACCAGCTGGGTAAAGAATAGTATGTATCTTAAAAATAAGGAGGAATATATAAATTGTTAATAGTTTAAATCGTGAAGAGCTGGATGGAACCAAGATAAACATAAGGATTTGAGGCTGAGCCTTGAACACAAGGGGGGGGAGGGAGGTAAGGTAGTTTATTGTTGTAAACCCTGAGTGCATTGTGAGGAAGCTGGTCGTGACAGCTTGGGCTTTTAATCTTCTCCGTCATATAGAGTTTTGAGGGTTTGATGGAAATGGTGGGATGTGTCCCGAAAGGAAGTTTTTCTTTAGGTAGAGTTTTGTCCATGTATTTCTGCTATCTCTTGTAGAACTGAAGACTGCTTGTTGGGTGGGAGAAATCTGTGGTGAATCTTTCCCTGTACAACAGTAGCAGGAGCTTCTGTTTAACCTGTGAAATTGGTTAAAGAGGGCAGAATCCAATTTTTCAAGATGGACCTTCGGGCTGCTAAAAGTGTGATTTGTATCCAGGTTGTTAGGTTGGCGTGCTCATTGGAAGACCAGGAAAGAAGTTGCTTGTCCCAGTAACCAAAAATGAGCAGAAAGGGGAACTTGGGGAGCCTATTAAGTGTAGTTCCAAAGATAAAGGTAATATCTTGATCCCAAAAAGTTGATATGCATGAGCAGGACCAAAGGCGATGAACGAGGGATGGTTTTGGTTGGGAACATATGGAGCATGAGGTTGAGGTTGGGTTGTTTTTAACCTTTGTAAAGGGGATACATGCTCAATGTAGCAGTTTTAACTGAGTCTCTCTCCATATTTCGTTTGGTAAGAGCTTGAGAATAGAGTTGCAACCTTTAAGTATCTTGTCGGTGACATCTTGTTCAGGGAAGTCTTTGTCCCACTTAGCTTAGAAAGGTGGAGATGTTAGCACCTGCGGCTTGTATATAGCGGAGATGGAGTGTGCATTTTTTCCTAGTAGTTGGTCTATAATTCATGATTTAAAGCAAATGCTTTTCTCTTTGCAGGATGCTTGCATTTAAGCTTAGGCATTGATGGTAGTAGAAGGCATTTGAAGCGGGTAGGGAAAAACTTTGTGCAAGATCTTTGAAAGGAAGGGGAGCGCCAGTATCTGGATCACAAAGGGAGACAAATTTTGTTTTTCACAATGTTTGTAAGCTTTGTATTCCATCCCTGAGGGGAAATTGGGGTTTCCTTGGATTGGTAGTAGTCTGGATATGAATGGTGATAGCTTAACACATTTGCGGGTTTCTCTCCAAGCTAGTATAGTGTCCCTTAGGAGGATGTTTTGTTGCAGATCTGGACGGAGTTGTTTCAGTTTAGTGTGGACCAAAGCTGCTAGGGAGTAAGGGTGGACCGTTGCAGCTTCAATGCTGGAGGAAGAGTAGCGAGAGGTTGTAGATGCTCAGTCCAGAGCCACACAAGTTAAATAGGCCAGATTATGCACTCGGATGTTAGGTAAGCTAATACCCCCTGTGCTCCTGGGGAGAAACAACTTGTTAAGGGCTATACAGGCCCTTTTTTTTTGCCACAAGAATTTTGATAAAGCATTATGTTGGATATCTGGATATCCTTATGTTTAAGGAGCAGAGGGATAGTTTGCATAGGATACAATAGTCTAGCAAAGTTGACCATTTTGTAGAGGTGGCATCTCCCCAGGAGTGAGAGGGGGAGGTCCATCCAGTTCTCCAGCTCATGCAGTATTCTATTAATTATAGGTGGGTAATTAAGTGTGTATATAGATAAGGAGGTTTTACCAATTTTTATACCCAGATAAGTGATGTGTGATTACGCCATAGAGAAGGGGGAGTTGGAGGCCCATACAGAGGTTTGAGATTTACCTAAAGGTAATATTTCACTTTTACTAAAGTTAATACGGAGGCCCGAACATAGCTTAAATTCCTCACATAATTCCTTGATGGTGTTTACATCTGAGGCCGGGTTAGCGGTAAAGATGAGTACATCATCGGTAAAAAAAGAAAAGGGGATTTCAGAACCCAAGATTGGGATGTCATGCAGTGGGGCCTTGTACATTAGATGTCTGGATAGGGGTTCTATGGCTAGATTGAATAGCAGGGGACAACGGATAATAACGGAAACCCCCTGCCTCGTATCTTTGAAAAGTCTGAAGTTGTTGCTTAGGAGACCTGCTACTACTAATTTGGCTGTAGGGGAAGAGTGCATTTCTTTAAAGAGGTGGATAAAGGGACCATTAAAGCCTTATATGGTTAAGACTAGAGAGATCAAGTTGAAATTGACATTGTCAAAGGCTTTTTCTGCATCTAAGGCAATGATGGATGGATGGATGGATCTTCCCACCGAGTGCGAATTTGCAAAGTCCAAGGCCATCATTACCTTACGTATGTTGAGAGTGGCAGTTCTGCCTTTGACAAAGCCAGACTGGGTGGGATGTATTAAAGATAGAAGTATATCTCCTAAACGAGTGGCCACTATTTTTGAAAGGATTTTCACGTCTAGGTTGAGGAGAGATATTGGGCGGTAAGAGCCCGGTTCCAAAGGGTCCTTTCCCTTCTTCTCAAGAAGTTTAATGATGGCTTGGTGACCTGTTGGAAGATATGGGCCTCCCTCCCAAATCTGATTGTAGACCTTTAGTAAGGTCTGGCTTAGGATGTTACGCATGTGAAGCTGACAAGGCCTAGGGCTTTGGCTGGAGCTAAGTTTTGGATAGTGAGTAATAGTTCCTTTTCCAATATAGGGGCATTTAGGGTTGTGAGCTGGGAGGGGGAGATTTCTGGTAGATTTAGGTTATCTAAGAAATGTTGTGTTCTGTGGGCATCGATAGGATCCAGGGCATAAAGGGAGGAGTAAAAATCTAACATTACCTTGGCCACTTCCTGGGTTTGAGATTTGACATTGCCTAATGGGTCTTGTAGGGACGTAATGTGCGTGGGCTTGTGGGGACCTTTACAGAGCTGTGATAGGAGCTTTCCTGGTTTGTTTCCAAATTTTAAGAAAGTGGCGTCAGATTGGGCTCGTTTAGTGAGCTCTAATGTGTCCACCCAATGGTCAAAGTCGTATTTTGCCAGTTGCCATTCTGATGTGTTCGTGGGCGTGTTAAGTAAGACTAACGCTTGTTGAGCCATTTTAAGCCACTGGCTTGCTTCCCTGAATTTGGTTAATGTGTATTTTTTAAAGGAGGAGGAGTATGAGATAATTCGGCCTCTAAGAAAAGCTTTGCCAGTAAAGGTTTTGCCAATTTAGGTTGTCCTGCTGAGCTGCATTGGTCATAGAAAAATCATCCCATGCTTTAGAAATGTATGCCAAAAAGTCCCCGTTTTTGGCTAGATATGCTGGGAAACGCCAGAGATTGTGGTTTAGGTTAGGGGCAGGGTCCTGAATAGTAAGGGACACTGGGGTGTGATTCAAGATCACTATTTTGTGTATCTCGGTTTCTGTAGCTAAAGGAATAAGATTGTCAGTGCTGAAAATATAGTCAATCCTGGTGAACAGCTTGTGTAGGGTGGAATAAAATGTGAATTCCCTGTCAGTGGGGTGGTGGAGTCTCCATAGGTCGGTTAGTTGGAGAGAATCTATTGTGGAGGAGAGATGAGTCAGATTTGTGGGTGGAGGAGATTTGCCCTATGTGGGGGATGTTGGGGTATTTTAGAAGATGTGTAGCTAGATCTGTGAAAAACTGTTTCCCTGGGTTGTTTGGGGGGCATATACACTAGAGATCAGTAGATTTTTGTTCCCCCAGCTAATTTTTGCCATGACAATGTGGCCTTGGGTATCTGTTTCAACTGAGATAACTTTGCAGCGGATGTTCTTTCAAATTAAGATAAGGACCCCAGCCTTGCATCCTACGGCCTCAGAACCCAGGACTGTTCCTACCCATAACTTCTTCATTCGGTGGAAATCTAATTGGGACAAGTGAGATTCTTGGATTAGGGCTACGACCGTTTTCAGCCTTTTGAGATGTCGGAGGATCTTTAGTCTTTTGATAGGGGATCTAAGCCCTTTAACATTCCACGTTGTGATTTCCAAATAGGGGATTTAGTGAGGGTACGTGGGCAGTGGATATGCTTCAGTAAGGGGTGTTCTGGGCTTGAACAAAAGCTATTATGTTTTATATACTGATTGGTCTTTAGGGGACTGGAAGTGATGATTGAGGAGGTTATTGTCTTCATTTGGAAGTAGTGTGTGTACAACTGTGGGGGTGGGGAGGGGAGTAACATAAACCATAAGAAAAAACATATAGCAAACCAGTAACAGTGCTGTGACTTGTCTTTTTTCCACATATTATCACTGCATTGAACCAGCTCCCAAGTGCAGTAACCCTAAGTTGATGGGGTCTTGGTGCCCAATTGAGATTTAAGTGCCTGATTCAGTGCCTTCACAGAGGGTGAGGGAGTGGATGTACATGTGGAAAAGGAGCAACAATGTTATAGCAATAAAGATCATTGCATGGCTTATAAGAGGATTACAGATTCTAGATAATAATTACAATAAGCATGGAATTACTGTGACATTTCAGTATGGCTGTGGAGGTTAGGCTGCATCCTATAGTTACCAACTGGTTGTTGAGTGTGGTTATAGTCCCGAGGAATGACGATCAATCAGGAAGTTCTGTAAAAATTGCACCTGTTGGTTTGAAGCGTTTTGGGGGAGTCCTTCCTTGGGTTCATTTGATCTAGAGGACACGGTGAAGTTGTCTCCCTTGCAGCTACACTTGCATAGTTATCTAGATTAAGAGAGTGTGCGACATGCTCAGCTTCCGAGGGATCCTGGTATGAGAGCTGGTTTCTGTTTGGTGCCTTGAGGCGTAGAATGGCAGGGATGGCTAGTGTGAATTTGATATTCCGCTTGTAAAGTTCTGAGCAGATTGGTTAAAATGCCTTCCTTCCTCTCGCTACATCCACTGAGTAATCTGTAAAAATAAGAATTTTTGCACCATCTATGTGTAATGATTTACTTTGGCGATACATTTGTAGTATGGCATACTTTTCAGCGTAGTTTAGGTATTTTGCAATGATAGGAAACAGAGAAGCACGGTCTTGCTTAGGAGGGCTCAGGCGGTGAGCACGTTCTAATGTGCAGGGACCTGGGAGACCTAGGGCCTCTGGGATCTTTATGGCACAGAAATTTGCCAAGGCTGTGGTTTAAAGGGATTCCGGGACCCCCACAAATCGGAGTTTACACCTCCTGGACTTCTTCTTTAAGTCCTCCAGCTTCTCAATCATTAGTCTGATTTGTTTGTCCTGGGCTTGACCAGACTTTTGTGCTTGGTAAGCATCATCTTCTAGGCTATTTATGCGCTGTTCTGCTTTGGTAAGCCACAATGCATATTCTTTTAATCCCTTGTTGATCCTCTGCATTCTTGCTTGAACAGCTTTTTTTCACCGAGGCTGCTATGGTGGGTGCTAGCAGGGCTGCAACTGCTTGTGCAATAAGCTCGGTGTCATTTGAGCCTGCTTGCGAGGAGGGCAGGGAGGGAGCTTCACTCACCTCCATTCCAAATGTCACCGCCATGACAGCTGGTGTGGTGTGCTCGGCCATTTCTGAACTGCGCTGTGCTTGTGAGGATCAGAGTTATCCCTTCTCCAAGTAGCGGTCCATCAGCTGGGGTGAGAGCTCCTTTGCGAGCAGGCACTCAGAGGCTTCTAGGGCTGATTTTTAAGCTGATGTGTGAGTTCGCTGCGGGAGCCGAGATGGAGTGCAGTTACTCCATGGGGCGCTGGAACTGGAAGTCTCTTTTTTTATTTTTAATAAAGGTCTTGTCTGTGCAGTGTCTTCTCTCACTTTTTAGACTTTTTTAATGAATGGGTAAGCCATGCACATTCACATGGGGAGCGGGATCTGGGGGCCCTTGGTTAAAGGGGGCTTTCAAATTCTGTTAAGCCCCTTGCCTGCAGAACCCCACAAGCACTGGCCAGGGTTGTAGGAAAGAGGACCTTGTCCCCATCAACATGGGGACAAGGTGATTTGGGGTGGGGGGGCAGAATAACCCCTGCCCCAAAGCACCCCTCCATGTTGAGGGCATATGTCCTGGTATGGTTCAGGAAGGGGGGCAATTACTTGTCCCTTTCCTTTCCTGACCTGCCGGGCTGCATGCTCGGATAAGGGTCTGGTATGTAATTTGGGGGATCCCCATGCCATTTATTTCGCCAATTTTTTTATTGCTGGCAAGTTTTTTTTTCCTTACAGGGAAGCCCACTGACAGCTAATGACCCATTGGTTGTTAAGATGGTGGCTGGTTTCCCAGCCCACTAAGAGTAAAAAACAAAATGCAAAACGCATGAAAACTGCATGCAAAAATGCATCAACAACACGCAAAACGCACCACAAAATGCGCCTGAAAACCACATTGATCGCATAGATGTGAAAGTAGGGTAAATGTTATAATTCAACAGTTTTTGGCAATAGAAGACAGTATACACTCATCTCTCTAATGTCCCATTTTTTCCTACCCCCCCTCCATTCTAGGGCTTCAGCCTCAGAAAGCCTTTTCAGCACTCAACACTGGGAGTTTTGGATACCTGTGTCCCCTGCTGTGCATTGGTTCCATACTTCATACCTCACATCACACCTCAGCATTAACATAGGGGTTGGAGGATGGAGCCACAGCACTCCCAGAAGTGTTTGAAAGTTTAATTATGGGTTAATTATGGGAAAGTCAAAGTGGTACACATATGCTGTCTTTTATTGCAAAGTTTCTAAATTGGTGAATTCTTTTTCTTTAAATAAAATCTGTATTTTTTTTATAAAATTACTCCATTCAAGCCTAGAGTAAGTCTATAGTAGAATGGGTGCAGGGTAGGAGTTGGCTCAGAGGCAGGGGGCATTTGCCCTCTGGGTCAGTACAAATAAAATACATGGCGGTTTGATTTACTATAGGAGCTGCAGCTAAAGCTCTTTTAGTCAGGTTGTTTAGCAGCCAGTCATCTCCACCCCCAGGGCAAAAACTCACAGTCCTTTCCCATATTAGTGAGTATAGAAGGCAAAAAGGTTGCTGATCATACACCATTGGAAGAAGAGGTAGATCAGGAGCTGATTGTTGATATAAGAGAAGAATGAAGATGCAGACAGGTGTAGGAAAGGGGTAGAGAACAAAAACCATGAGAGAAGGGGCCCCAATTCCAGGGTTACTTTTAACTCACACTCAATCTCACTTTCAGATCACCCAGGGACAGTTTTATACACTACTCCATATTTATATTTAGCATTAAGTCCATATCCTGAAACTCTCCTTTTGTCAGGACAACATTTGGAGGGGTTTTACATCCCTTACAGGAGACAAACATATTTCCATTGGTTCTGTACTCCGATCTTCCATTCTTCACTCTCTTCAAGTGTATGCAGATCAAATCCATGACTCTTAAAAAAAATTACACTCACCGCCATAGTGAAGTAGGAAGGCAAGTAGGTGGGCAACATATGCAACCAGTCCAACTGATTATTTACTAACTTACCAATAATCTGCAGTACATAGAGAAGTTTCAGAAGTCTGGGTTTACTAATAATCGTCAGCATTCTGTGCGTGCTACAGTGCCTGTAACTTCCCAATCTGAGGCTTTCCCTAAATGATTTATACACGTTGCTAAATAATATTGTTCATGTTGTTACTTTGGCTACTGACAGGAATACCAGTCCCTGGATATTTTTTTTTTTTTTAACAGAAACTTTTATTATAAGTTACATCCATTACAGACATTGAAAATGAAATACCTTACAGTGTACAATAGTCACATTTAGAACCAGTACATATCCAGATTGCTTGCCATATGATTGGTTAATTCCAAAGTTTAAACTCACAGGACACCTTGTCTCTTGGTCTCTAACTCCCGGGGGGGGGGGGGGGGGGGGGGAAGATCAAACCTCAGGACTTTCTATCATTTCAATCCACCCTGCCCAAATCTTGTCAAATTTATGCGGACATTTCCTACTCTCGTAGGTAATTCTATATAAAGGCAATGCCTTGTCCACCGCTCGTGTCCATGCCCCTCTAGTGGGGGGTTCCACATCCTTCCACCTTAACAATATCTCACGTCTGGCATAAAACAGTGCAAATGTGAGAGTCAGCTTGGCATATCTGTCACACTCTATGTCTCCTGTGTAGCTAAGCAGCATCAGACGGGGATTTAGGGGAATGTGCAGCTGAGTCACCCTCTGCAGTACCTCTGCAACTTCCTCCCAGTACCTTACTATCTTGGGGCAAGACCAAACCATATGCCAAAAAGAGCCGGGCTCCAGCAAACATCTGGTGCACCGGGGATCTCTTTGAGGATATATATTTGCTAGTCTTTGCGGTGTATAATAAACTCTGTGCAAAAACTTTAATTGCGTGAATCTGTCTTTGGCAGATATCAGGGCAGGTATAAACGTTAAGACGCAATCTTCCCATTCGTCCTCCTCAAGGTCTGGGATATCTGCCCGCCACTTATCCATTGTTCTAGTCGGTTTTTTGTCATGTGCAACTGTCAGGTACAAGTATAGTGAGGAGAGCGGTTTACCCATTATGCCTGAGATAAGTAGTCGCTCTATCGGGTCTGGCTCCAAAACCACCCGCTCGGGAAATTGTGCTCGGACAGCATGTTGCAGCTGCCAGTAGCGGAATTCATATTTACCGGGTATGGAATATTGTGATTTCAGGTCTCTAAAGGATTTCAATTTGCCGTCGGTTAGAATGTGTTTAAGTGTGGTGATCCCCTTCCTGGCCCATAAAAATGGGTCAGGCACTGATCTTAAATGAGGGAGGGTCGGGTTATTCCAGAGGGGTGTGTGGGAGGAAAATTTGTTCGGTGTTTTATATATGGCTCTTGCCTGCTGCCATACTGTAATAGTAGTTTTCATGGGAGTGGGAAGTCTGGGAAGGGCTCCCACCCCCCTGTACACTGCATTACTGAGAGCTGCATAGGACCCCAACACCGCCGCCTCCAGTCTCACCGCTGAGTTATCACGCGGTTGAGAAAACCACCATCGGACCGTTACCAAAACTGCAGCCCAATAGTATAACTGAAAATTAGGCATCGCCAGACCTCCTGCCGAGAGCGGCAGATATAGCGTTTTTTTTGGCTACTCTAGGAACCCGGCCCGCCCACACGAACGATGTGATAATCCCCTTTAGTCTGGAAAAGAGGGATCGAGGCAGCAACAGAGGAGTGTTCCTGAAGTAATATAGAAATTTAGGGAGGAACACCATTTTAATTAGATTAACTCTCCCAACCGGTGTCAGGGGCAAACTACGCCAGGCCCCACACTTACTAGCAAACTGTGTAACTAATGGATTAATGTTCCGTTCCACATAGTCTCCATCCCTGGGGCCTACCCTTACTCCAAGGTACACGAAGTCCTCAACCCACTTTAGGGGGGTACCTGTATCTTCCCTGGGTCTGTCAGGGTGGAGCGAGAACAGTATGTATTTGTCCCAATTGATCTTAATCCCAGAGTACCTACCGAATTGTTCAAAAAGCCGTAATGCCACCCGAAGCGAGGATGCCGCGTCTGCCAAAAACAGCAGCGAGTCATCCGCGTATAACGCTACTTTCTCTTCTATGGGCCCCACCCGGATACCCCTTACCTCCTGCTCCGCTCTCAGCAAAATGGCGAGCGGCTCAAGCGCAAGGGCGAATAGGCCCGGGGAAAGCGGGCAGCCCTGACGGGTGCCCCTCCCCAGCTGGAAAGGCTCAGAAAGGGTGTTATTGGTGCGTATTCTAGCCTTTGGATTTGTGTAAAGCATCCTCACGCAGGACACGAAGCCCGGACCGAACCCAGATTTTCGGAGAATCGCCCATAGGTAGCCCCACTCGACCGAGTCAAAAGCCTTCTCGGCATCGAGTGAGGCCACCACTCCCCCCTTCTCTAGGTCTGCCCCCGCCATATGCACATATAATCTCCGGATATTTATGTCTGTGCCCCTGCCAGGCATAAAACCCATCTGGTTGGGGTGCACCAGCTCAGTGATCACCGTATTCAACCTATTGGCCAATATTTTTGACACTATCTTCGCGTCGACATTTAACAACGAAATCGGGCGATATGATGAGCACCGAGCAGGGTCCTTACCCGGCTTGGGGATCACCACAATAATTGCTTCGCCCATAGAGGCCGGCAGAGCCCCCGCATCAAAGGATCCCGCTAGCAGCGCTCTGAGTCTAGGCACCAGCGACTCTGCATAGTGTTTATAAAATTCGGCGGGAATGCCATCTGGGCCTGGAGTTTTACCAGACTGCAGAGATAGGAGTGCTTTAGTAATTTCCATTTCAGTGAACGGGACATCAAGTTTTCTATGGTAGGTCTCTGTAAGTACCGGGGTATCTATCGTCTCCAGATATGATGTCAGGTCTCCTTCTGTATAGTTCGCTCGGGAGCTATATAAGGTTAGGTAATACTGTCGAAAGCACGTATTTATGTCTCCCGGATCCGTCAGGCGGGCCCCTAACTGGTCAGTGATATAAGGAATGGCAGTCCCCCCTGTTTGTTCCTTGGTCAGCCATGCTAACAACTTGCCTGTTCGTTCCCCCTGCTCAAATATGCGCTGCGTCTGGTATAGAAGCTTTTTTTCCGTCAGTGCAGTCCGCAGTCCGACTGCCCGTCGGGTCAGTAGGACCATGCGATTGTAGTGGTCCAGGTCGCGGGTCCTAACGTATAAAGCTTCCTGCCGCCCCGCCTCTATCTCTGTTTCCGCTAGTTCAGCTTTCCTCTCCCTCCTCACCTGGCCTATAAGTAATGGATATTGAGCGTGAGCAAAGGCCTTATAAGCCTCCCATACTATCGAACCGTGGGCCGTACCGGGGTTGACACGCCAAAAGTCCTCTGCCGCCCTAGAAAACCCACTCTCCACCTCCACGTCGGTGATCCAGTACCTAGAGAGCCTCCACAGCTTGTCAGCAGGGTTCACCGCAGTATTCAAACTTAAGAGCATTGGGGCATGGTCAGAAATTCCCCTAGGCAGGATCTGGATATCCTTGACTCTGGGAAGAAGTGACCTGTCTATATATACTAAGTCTATACGGGAGAACGTGCGGAATGAGGCAGAGTGGCATGTATATGCCTTTTTTGAGGGGTTTCTCCATCTCCACACATCCTCTAAGCCATAAGTATCAGCCCAAACCCCTAGTCCCGAGTTCGTCAGTTTTGTCTGCGTCAATCTATCTAAAGCACTGTCCGGTGCCAGATTAAAGTCGCCCAGAATGATCACCTTGTCGGTTGCGTAGGCCGCCACCTTGCTAGTAATCTGATTGAGCATGAGAGTCGAGGCCGGGGGCGGTAGATATAAGCCCACCAGGACCCATTCTAAGGAGTTTATCAAGGCATGGATAATCACATATCTACCTTCAGTGTCTAGTTCAAGATTTATCAAATTAAACGGTAAGGCTTTGCGTATCAGCACACTAACCCCTCTGGCAAAATTTGAATAGGTGGAGTGGTAATGATGGGCGACCCAGGCTTTTTTGAGGCCCATGGTCTTCCTTCCCATCAAATGTGTCTCCTGGAGAACACATATGTGGGGACTATATTTTTTAATAAATTCGAAAACCAGTGATCTCTTGACCGGAGAGTTCAAGCCCCGGGTATTCCAAGATAATATATCAAGTGACATTAGTATTCTGCAAGAGTGGTCTGTAAGGATACGCTCCCCAATCATAGAGCGCCTGTGTCGGGCTCCCGATCCCAAAGGGGGGGAGAGCCCAGCCCAGGCGTACATGGTCCACGATTTCAGCACAGTCACAACCATAATAGCAGTGCAAGGTATCTAGTACATTCATAACATTACTCCAACATGAACTCCCTTCCCCCCACCCCATCCCCCCCATCAGAACCAGGGGAGATTTCAGCTTCCCAAACCTTCCAGACATGTTGTCTAGCTAACTGGGGCACATGCACAAGAGGTATACCACCCCCACCGCAGAGTAACCTCCGCTACGTTGGTGTGTAGTCCCGAAAAGTATAACTGAGGGCTGTTTCTCCTGGCTTGCCAGGGGTTCAAAGACTTAGTAGTTACCAACTGTAAATTAACCTTCCCAGTCAATGTAGTCCGCAGACGATCCAGGATCAGCGTTGCTGCCATCGAACACAGTCAGTTAGCGGTGTGTAAGCCTATCGGAGCCCGTGTAAACTACTCAGGAATAAGGCCCACCGTCCCTGCAGCTCCAATCTTCATCCACAGTGCGGCGAGATCCCCTTTCCCGCCAAGCAAGGGGAGTGAGAGAGGGGGAGGGGGAGGGAGAAAAAGGGGGGGGGAGAAAAACTGGAAGAGCTGAGGTCCTAGGGCCCGCACAGCGGCACCCCATGATATAGCAACGACTCCCCTCCGTCCCAAGTCGTGTAGTCCCCCATCACACAGGGTACCAAGTGAGCTAGAATCAGAGTGCACAGGCTCCCCCTCCCCACTCGACATCAAGCAGAGGTCAATGGTCTCTTTGACAGCCACCGTGTTCCCATGAGGTGTCATGAGCGAATAAAACCAAAAAAAAAAATAAAAAAAACCCCAACTAGATCGATCTGACTGGGAATAACTAGGCATTTCAGGGCCTACTCACTCGCTGCTCCAACCACGCCATCGCCTCCGAAGGGGAGGTAAAAAAATGGACCCGTTCTCCCTCCTGCACTCTCAGCCTTGCGGGGAACAGAGTGCTATACTTTATCCCCTTCTCTCTTAGTTTAGCTCGGATCTGATCAAATGATTTCCTTTGACGTTGAGTTTCTACCGTATAGTCTGGAAAAATAAGCAATTTGCCATTCTCAAATTTTAATTCTCCTTGTGTTCTCGCTTCTCGAAGAATTGTGTCTCGATCACGGTAGTGCAACAGCTTGAAAATGAATGTGCGAGGTGGTGACCCCACCGGTCCCCTTGATGACGGCATACGATGGGCTCGCTCCACAGAAAAATGTGGAGAGAAACGAGCTTTAGGAAGCAGGGTCGGGAGCAGGCGTTCGGTGAAGGCAACCGGATCCGTTCCCTCCGAGCCTTCGGGGAGACCAACGATCCGAAGTTTATTTCTTCGGTTCCGGTTTTCTGCATCTTCCACTCTGGCTTCTAGATTTTTAACTTTTATCTTTAACGCTTGCAGATCCGCTCGGTCTTCCCGCTGCATGTCTTCCGCGGCCGACACCCTCCGCTCCGCCTCAGTGATCCGTTCCCTGAAGCGGTCCATGTCTC
Source organism: Glandirana rugosa (assembly GCA_018402905.1). Classification (NCBI taxonomy): domain Eukaryota; kingdom Metazoa; phylum Chordata; class Amphibia; order Anura; family Ranidae; genus Glandirana; species Glandirana rugosa. Next base: position 581,872 of record BLSH010555216.1, on the reverse strand, counting down.
TCCGGATTAGGCCTACCTCCGACTGCACCGTGTCCATCTTATTCGTGAGTGCCGCCTGGCAGGACACTATCGCTTGCATCAGGGTATCCAGCCTGTCCTCCACCGACAGAGGCCCCGGCTGGGGGTCAGTCTGAGAGTCCATGTCTCTACAGGGGGATATGGGAGGCCGCTGCGTGACCTTCTTCCCGCCGGAATCCACACGTCTCTTCGGGCCTGGATTTTTGGCGCTCCTTCTCATCACCCTCAGGCAGGGAGGGGACGCGGCGTGTAGAGAGGAATGAATTGGGCGGAAATGGGTTGTAATTACCCCAGGATGGTGACAGGATTTAGTTCGGTACCGGGAGCTCCTCCACTACACGTCTGCTCTCCGCGCCATCTTGGACACGCCCCCTACATTGAGTCCCTGGATATTTAAAGCCATAAGGAGATATGTGTATTAGGCTTGAGAAGGGGCTGAAGCAAGCACTATTGTTGTCATATGTATACAACTTTATTCTGTTTTTCTGAATTGGGAATACAATTTATTGATAAAGTTTGTAAATAAGTTTGGGGTGCTGCAACATTCATTTTAGATATACTGTATATATTAAACAATGGGGTAGGTTTACTAAAACTGGAGCACTCAGAATCTGGTGCACCTGTGCATGGTAGTCAGTCAGCTTCTAACCTCAGCTTGTTCAATTAAGCTTTGGCAATAAAACCTGGAAGCTGATTGCTTTCTATGCAGAAGTGAGCCTGACTTTGCACTCTCTAGCTTTAGTAAATAAACCCCATTATGTAAATCAGGCTGAGCTTACCTGAATCCCTATCTATATGGTAATTGCCTCTTTTTGCCTTTGGTGGATATGGGGCTGTTTATGGTGATATTGTATGATATGATGTGTATAGAATTGTGCAAAACTGATTTTTGGTTTATTTATTGACCTTAGTGCAAACAAAGCCATTCCTGATGGGGAAGTTGGTGAACTAAAAGAGATACTTACCACGGCCAGCAAGATTACAAGTACAGTATTATTTTTAAATCCTGCTTATTTATATACAGTTTCATATACATTATACACATTTTAAGTTACATATTGTAAAACTGAGGGCTCCGTTTATGATGGAAACCTCTGGGCACATAACCCTGGTTGCCCGATGGTTTTTTTTTACTGCACTTTGTTATCCTGATAAATGTTCAATTAATTATACTTACAGTAGCAGTACTGTAGTATTATCAATAGGTTATCTTTTTATCAGAAAGCTGTCATTTTTATAAAGGGATGACATACTTTTAGAGGGAGTATGAAGCAATATCAGGTGGGTGAGTGATGCCAGGGAGATGATGAGATAATGAATGGGTGATATGGTAAAGGGACAGGTTGTTTTACCAGACAGTTGAATTGTTACTGCAGGGATGACATTATACTTAGCAATGACTATGAAATGAAATGTAACCAACAAAACACACATATTCCCCTAACTTGTATTCTCATATTGATTTGTTTTTAGTTCCACATAGTGCCATCCCTTTGGTCCAGAACACCTCTATCCGCTTCATAGCTTGCTCAGACCACTATCCAATCTCCATCCACCTTGCCCTAACTCCTAACAAATTCCCCCAGGTGCGGGAGTGGTACCCAAATGAATGTCTTCCTTAGGACCTTATAATCTTCGTCAATGTTGTTAGAGAATTGGCCATATACTTCGACATGACCATATGGAGGGCTCACAAACCTTATTTTAGAGGTATTTTAATCAAACATGGATCCAGTTTCAAGCGTGAAAGGGAAAAAAAAAGACTCCCAGAGGACATCCATGGTTTGGAACTCCCAACAAAAAACTAAACTCCACTCGAATGCGAAGGTGGAGCTCCTCTTGAGGCAACACCAATTCAACTCTTTATATCCACAAAGCCAAAGCATCCTCATCTCAAAGCTGTAGATTACACTATGAGCATAGTGTGTAGCACCTTAATGTTGAAAGCCCATATAACTTAAATACAATAAAGTGCAAGCAGCACTGGATAAAAGTATAACCACTTCAATACCAGGCACTTAGAACACTTTACTACCAGACCAATTTTCAGTTTTCAGTGCTGTTGTGCTTTGAATAACAATTGCGCGGTCGTGCGACGCTGTACCCAAACAGATTTTTCATCATTTTGTTCCCACAAATAGAGCTTTCTTTTGGTGGTATTTGATCACCCCTGCGGTTTTTATTTTTTGCGCTACAAATAAAAGAAGACTGAAAATTTTGAAAAAAAAAAATTCTCTATTTTTGTCACAAAACTTTGTAAATAAGTAAATTTTCTCCATCACTGGTGGGCACTGATGAGGCTACACTGACGGGCACTGATGTGGCAGTACTGATTGGCACTGATGAGGCAGCACTGATGAGGTGGCACTGATGATGAGGCACTTATTTGCAGCAATGATGAGCACTGTTAGGCGGCACTGATAAGCAGCACTGACGGGTACTGAGAGGTGACATTAATATACAGCACTGATGGGCACTGATATGCAGCACTGATGGACACTGCTAAGTGGCACTGATGGGCACTCATAGACAGCACTGATTGGCACTCATAGGCGGCACTGGGCACTGATAGGTGGCACTGATGGGCACTGATAGGTGGGCACTGGTGGGTGGCAATGGTGGGCACTGATGTGTGACACTGGTATGCATTAATAGGGGCACTGGTGGGCACTGATAGGGGCACTGGTGGGCATATACACTGATAGGGGCTCATTCCCTGGTGGTCTAGAGTGCCATCCACACTGAGCACTATGTCACTTACCTGGTGGTCTAGGGGGGTCTCCCTGGTGGTCCAGATCGGCTCCCTGGTGGTCCCTGGTCGGCTCCCTGGTGGTCCTGGGTGGGCACATGCCTGGTGGTCCCTGGGCAGGCTCCCTGGTGGTCTAGGGTGGCGATCCGAGGGAGGGCTGTGCTGATAAATCATCAGCACAAACCCTCCCTGTCAGGGATGCAGCCGATCGGCTTTCCACTCCTCAGGTCTGCAGACCTGAGTACAGGAAAGCCGATAAACAGCATTCATGTGTTACACTGTGACCAGCCGTGATTGGTCACGGCTGGTCACATGGTAAAGTGCTTCGGATCGAAGCGCTTTACAGAGATCGGTATTGCGGGGGGTCAGACTGACCGCCCACACCACCACTGATCGCCGCGATCCCGGCAGTGGACGGCTCGCTGTAACGTTCCCCGGGACTGGGGAGAGCGGAGAGAATAGGAGGCTGGGGGAGATTGAGAGCCGGTGCGGAGCAGCCAGGGACCCCGGGAGCCCCGCTGAGCTGATCGGCACTTCCCATGCATCCAGGAGGGAGCCTGAAGAGTCCAGCTGAAAGGTTGATTCCAGCATCACCATATCCATAGTCTCCCATACATTATAAGATTGGATGTGATATTATCGGATACAGGATTTTGGAGAGTGACTTTGAAATCTCAGGGCTGTTATACTGCTTGCCTTTGGTGAGTTTTTCCACATAGGGGGGGCTCACCCTCCCGGTCGTTTACTCACGTGGTGTGGTGGTGGACAATGTTGGAGCAAGATCCTGCCCCCAATGGTTGATTCCAGCATCACCATATCCGTAGTCTCCCATACATTATAAGATTGGATGTGATATTATCGGATGCAGGATTTTGGAGAGTGACATTGAAATCTCAAGGCTGTTATACTGCTTGCCTTTGGTGAGTTTTTCCACATAGGGGGGCTCGCCCTCCCGGTCGTTTACTCACGTGGTGTGGTGGTGGACAATATTGGAGCAAGATCCTGCCCCCAATGGTGAACACTAAGAAGGCACATTGGACTGTTGTTTATACTTTTATCCAGCGCTGCTTGCACTTTATTGTATTTAAGTTATATGGGCTTTCAACAATAAGGTGCTACACAATATGAACTGTTTATATATAGGCGGCTGATAGTTAACATTCTATATGTGGTTATTTGTGTAAAAGTTTTTACATATTTGGTTATTTTATCCTGAGCGCTGATTGAGGCAGTTTTCTCTAATCTTTTTGGGGATTCAATTGTTCTTTTTGTGTTAGTATACTATGAGCATAGTGATAAGTGTGGTCATTTTTTGGCCTCTTCCCTTAAATATCAGTGGCTCCTTTCTTATGTTCTGTCCATAGTATCTCCCTGAGGTGCCATGTTGAATTACCTTCAAGAAAATTGCCAATGTTTTTATGTCCTTTTATTCCCTCTCTAAATCTTAAGGCCCCAACCTCAGACCCATTCCTTCAGCTCCAGCGAGACAGAATAGACGCCTATATTGCTTCTTCTAACTTACCCAAACTGGAAACCTCAGCATGTTCTGCCTTAGACTTCCCTATAGTGCAATAAGAAATTCAGCCTGCTATCTAGTCCATGAAACTGGGTAATTCTTTGCACTCAGATGGCTTTACCTCTCACTATTACAAAGTCTTCCTTCCTCATTTAATACCACATTTCACCAAATCGCTTCAAATACCAGTCATCCCCAAGGAGGGAAAAGACCCTTTCTCTTGTGCAAGCTACTGTTCCATGACCCTACTGAATATCGATCTCTTAACCAAATTACTTCTTGCACATGTGCCAGGCTTGATAGATCTAGATCAGGTAGGCCTCCTCCCACCTTGAGAAGCCAGTGATAATGATGATAAAATAAATAATTTTGTCTAAGCAGCTGCCTCCTCCAAGACTCTGCCCCTTTTTTATCCACTGATGTCAAAAAGGCTTCTCATCAAGTCAACTGGTAATTCCTAACATACAGCTGTGCTCATAAGTTTACGTACCCTGGCAGAATTTATGATTTTTTGGCCATTTTTCAGAGAATATGAATGATAACACAAACATTTTTCTTTCACTCATGGTTGGTGTTTGGCTGAAGCCATTTATTATCAATCAACCGTGTTTACTCTTTTTAAATCATAATGACAACAGAAACTACCCAAATGACCCTGATCAAAAGTTTACATACCCTGGTGATTTTGGCCTGATAACATGCACACAAGTTGACACAAAGGGGTTTGAATGGCTATTAAAGGTAACCATCCTCACCTGTGATCTGTTTGCTTGTAATTAGTGTGTTTGTATAAAAGGTCAATGAGTTTTTGAACTCCTGACAGACCCTTGCATCTTTCATCCAGGGCTGCACTGACATTTCTGGATTCTGAGTCATGGGGAAAGCAAAATAAATGTCAAAGGATCTGCGGGAAAAGGTAGTTGAACTGTATAAAATAGGAAAGGGATATAAAAAGATAGCCAAGGAATTGAGCCAATCAGCAGTGTTCAAACTTGAATCGAGAAGTGGAAAATGAGGGGTTGTGTTGAAACCAAACCACGGTCAAGTAGTCCAACTCAGAGTTTCTGCCACAACTGGGCTTTTTGTCAAGAGGAATGAGCAGCTTTACCATCTGAGAAGATAAAGCGCATCATCCACAAATACCAAAATAATTCAAGCTGTCATTGATGTTAAATGGGTCAATACACGGTATTAAGTTACAATTTTGGTCTCATCACTCCAAATGACTTTGTGCCAGAAGGTTTTAGGCTTGTCTCTGTGCTGTTTGGTGCACCGTAAGCAAGATACTTTGTGGCATTTGCATAGTAATTAGTGTTGAGCGAACCCGGACTGTAACGTTCGGGTCCGTACCGAACTTTAGGGTGTCCGTGGCACGGACCCGGACCCGGACATTTCAAAAATCGTTCGGGTTCGGTCCGGGGTTCTGCTATTTTACTCCACGTGTTGAGAAGCTGCAGGGCAGCCAATCAACAAGCGTTTCACTGGTTTGCCCTTAGAAGCCATCACAGCCATGCCTACTAATGGCATGGCTGTGATTGGCCGGTGCATCATGTGACCCAGCCTCTTTATAAGCTGGAGTCACAGTGCTGCAGTCACATGCTCCTTGGGTTAGTATAGGGAAAGGTAGCTGACGGCGTGAGGGACAGATTTTAGCCATTTTAAGACCTGATCCTGCATCCTGAGATAGATTACTTTACTACTGCTGTCTGTGCTGTTGCTCTGAGGACAGATAGCAGAAATTAGAGATTTCACATACCGCTGCTTTGAGTTGCAGATCAAGCTCTGCATAGAACAACGATCGCTACGATCGTGCTCTACGATCAGATTGTTGGGGGAATTTGAGATTTCAAATACCGCTGCTTAGAGTTGGAGATTTGCAGATTAAACTCTGTCCAACGAAACGATTGTACGTTCGTACACA
>BLSH010555216.1:550278-563884 GCA_018402905.1 Glandirana rugosa | reverse complement strand
AGAAACCTTTGACTAAAACTCTTTACGTTCTAGTGGTAATCTCAACTCGCTTGGAGACCTTCAAGCCCAAGACGACCAAGCCGGCTTGAAGCCCTGTTTCAGGCCCAAGCCCAGACCTGTCTTGGGCTTGAAACTGGGCCTGGGGCTTGGGGTAACTTTAGTTACCCCTGGGCTTGAAAATCCGTGTTTTTACCGACATTCTTTCAGGACCTTTCAGGATCTCCAGACGTTTTCCTTCCTTTTACCCCCATTCCCAAGCCTGTTCACGGGATGTTTCTTTACCCCTATCCCTTTATTGAATTTTATTTTTTTTATTTTTTTTTTGTATTTTTTTATTTTTTACCTCCACCTACACCTGATAGAATTTTGACACGTCCCCATTGATTTCAATGGGGTTCGGGGTCCGGGTCAAAGTTCGGGTTCTGTCCAGACCCGAACCCGGACTTTGTCCCGAAGTTCGGCCGAACCAGCAGAACCCGAACTTCCAGAGGTTCGCTCAACTCTAATGGTGATCTTGCATTTCTCAAAATCAGTTTCCAAAGATCAGCAATGGGAGTCTCTCTACCTTCAAAGATGGTTCACACACTTATAGCCAACTTTAATTTTCATCGGTCACCCAAGACTATTAAAAAAATCAGTACTTTCATTTGGGCTGACTTGAAAAATACCCTTCCCTAAATGTCGCTCCTCTGCTCCAGAAGACATGTACTTTTCTTCAGAAATGGGACAAAGGATAGTTTTCCTTGTTTGGCCTCTGCAAAATGCTCACGGTGGCTATACTCCCCAAATTCTTATACCCTCAGTCAGCCTTGCCAATCTACATCACAATCTATTTCTTATTTAGATTACCTCTTTATTCCCCAACATTTATGAGTGAAAAAATGTTCTAGCCTATAGTATCAACTGCTGACCCTTCCAAAAACTCTAGGTGGTATTGCGCTCCCTGATTTCGTGAAGTACCACCATGCCAGTCACTTGTTGAGGCTACATTGATTGGAACAGACACAGCATTATGAAGAAGTAGATCATCCTGGAACAAACCTTCTCACATTTTCCCCTCCATCGATTAGCCTGGTGTCACTCTAACTTACCCTTTGGCCTCCGATCTCACCTGCTACTCAGTACTTCCATTCAGGACTGCGAGTGTTCTCTCTCTTGAAATAAGGCCTTAAAGAAAACTCTCCTCTCATCCCTATCCTGGGTAATCCAAGATTCCCATATGGTTCCTCTGGTGCTCCTTTCCACACACTGCTTGATAACAACATCTGCCAAGCATCTCACTTTCCTTATTAACAGGCAATGGCTTTCTCTGGCCTCCTTCACCTCAGCCACAGGACTCATCAAACTAAGGAACTGAAAAGCCCTCACTCACATTGATGGGAATGTCAATATACACACGAGATGTAGAGCATATTGCTCTATATGGCAATTGGGTATATTATATTTACCTTCACTATGGAGTGGATGGGGGTAGGGGTGGATGGGGTTAATTAGGTTTCCATTACAGGGATGATATTGCCACCAGTATATGTAGGTAGTGGAGGTCTCAACGGCGCTTACCCAGTATACAAAACTTAATTATACAATCTGCTCTTAAAAATCAAACATAAATAATATCATATGTATCACATAAACCAGCTCAATCAGATGCAATCCACTATCAGCCAGTATGTGCAAAGAGTATTCATATTAAAAGTACACTATGAGTCCATCAGTAAGTCCAATCAAATCCCAGGTCCTTCACTGCAGGGATGGATAGGAGCACGCTGTCAAAAGTAAAGCAATACTGTGCTGCCTTTAAACCAGATAGTCCTCTCTCACAAGGGGACCGTTCATGAAAGGCAAAAGAGAAACATTCATTGCGCAAAACTCCAGACAAGTGAATAACAAAACAGAGGCCGGTGAAGGAAAACCACTCACGTGTCCCCGTGCCGTCCGACCGGCACCGTCTGCTAACACGATGGCACTAGCCTGCAGGAGTTCATACCAAACGCGGCGTGCGTTCCACCATCCAGGAGATGAGAAACCAAGAACACTGGAAATGACGTCAGAAAGAGGCGTGGCTTCTATGCATTTTGTGTTTTCATTAAACACATTGGACTCATAGTGTACTTTTAATATGAATACTCTTTGCACATACTGGCTGATAGTGGATTGCATCTGATTGAGCTGGTTTATGTGATACATATGATATTATTTATGTTTGATTTTTAAGAGCTGATTGTATAATACAGTTTTGTATGGTGGGTATGCGCCGTAGAGACCTCCACTACCTACATATACTAGTTTACCCCAATACAATCATTTTTGTCCTGAAGGGAGGTGGGCTGCAGGACCCGGGATTAATTTTTTTGGTAAAGAGTAGGTGAGCGCCGTACAGACCTCCAATATCTATATACAATGATATTGCCACCCCCTTAGGGTGAAGTGAATGAAATGAAGAAAAAGAGAAAGAAAAAAAAGGGAAAGAAAACATATATATGTTTGGTATGTAGAGTTAGGGATGAATGAACACTGAATGAATATTAATAAGGGCAACAAAAATTGAAAATTGTGATGAATAGTCTGCAGGTTTGATGTTATAAATATAATTGTATGCACCGTGGTGAGAGAGGATAGAGTAGAATGTATCCCCCCCCCCTTTTTCTCTCCCCTTCTCCCCTCTCTTCTCCACACCATAATTGGGGCATTATCAATGACAAGTGAAAGTTTATTATATTATTAAAATTGACAAAGACAGTAGCAAGGCATAAGGAATAATTACTAGATAGCCTATATAAATAGCTATACTCCCCTCCCCGGACCCCCCCCCCCCATATTTTCTCTACCTTTTATATTTGTTGTATCAGGTCAATATCATTATTTTCCAGGAAATGCATTTCCATCCAGATCACATACCTGATATACGAAATAAGCATTATCCAACATTGTTCCATGATTCATTCTCCTATTCTAAGTCCAGAGGAGTCTCCATTGCAATCCATAAAACTTTACCTCATCAAATTTTACAGAGCTGGAAGGATAGGCCCTTGCTCTTAAAAATGTAATTATATGGAAACATCTTTACAATTACTAATCTATATTTACCAAATTATGACCAGATTAAGGTGGGTATATAGACCGTTACAGAGCTACTGGAGAGCAGAGGGAACAGTTCTCATTGGAGGAAATGTTAATTTTGTCTTAGAATTAAATTTGGATACTACTGCAACTCGCTCACATCATGCTATTAACAAATTGAATGAATTTAAACGGTTACTTGAAAGACATCAATTAGTGGACGTGTGAAGGGTTCTTCATCCCATCTTCATTCATAATGAATTAAAAGAGAAACCCTAATTAGGGCAACAATTAAGAGAGGCCTTGCGCTCCAAGACTTCACATTATATTTACGAGCAGCATCTATGATTAGGATTATGGATTGGTTTCAAAATGCAAAGTGGAAGCAGTTGGTGACATTAGAAGATATCATCCCCATGGAACTTAAATCATTGCCATGTGTTAACTCTCAGTCCCGACCCAGGACAAAAGAGTTTTTGATTCTGGTCTCTTCAACAATGAAGATATGGGATATGATTTTAAAGAAAAAGTTCCTTTCTACACAGATTGGACCAATGACACCTCTGTTTTCTAATCCTGAATTCCAACCAGCATTAGAGGCTAGAGAAAGTCCATGTCATTTCCCTCCTTTTGTTTATTTGACACCATTCTTCTCTGCATTACATTCAGCCGATTGCTGGTAGCTCCTGCTACATTGGCGCAGAGAGACGGCGTCCTGTTCAGCTCTCTCCTAGCTTTTTCAGAATAATGGGTTCATCAGGGCTGGTGGACCATCTATTGATACAGTGGGTGATCACACAGATGCACAGCCTGATGAGGAAGTAAATAACAAGTATGAGAAACAGGAACAGGCATTTCATACACAATCCCGGTGGCTGCAGCTGCAGATTGTGTGTGAAGCTGACAGGCAGACTGCCTGATAGGTGAAAGCATTAAGGGGGCAGAGCTGCCACCCAATTGCTCACACACAGCTCCAGTACCCGTGCCCCCCCACCTGCCCCACTGCGCCCCACCATTTTTTTTGCAGGTTTTCCAGGCTCAGCTTGCCCATCTGTGGGCCCGGGACCAACATAGTGGGTGGAGACTTCTTGCTGGGACCCGAAAAGCAACCTCTATGACAACACTACCGGGTCAGCCTCTCAGTGTTCCCAGCTAGCTTAGCCAGAAAGCAATGTTTTGCAATGAAATCTGCTTTGCAAAACGTTCAGTGAAGCCCAGAAGAGACATGCAGGGTCTTTTAGAAAATTTTGATGCCCCCACCCCCCCCATACAGGCATACTCAAACATAGACGCAGGAGCCGGAGGCGCCTACACATGAAGACGTTGATTGCAATACACGTTACATATCACTGCTCATGCTGGAATGAGAGCAATAATTATAGCACAAGACCTCCTCAGCAACACTAAACTGATGACATATATGGGGGCTTTTGAAGTGTTACCTATAGAAAATATAGGATACTGAAGTGTGTTGCAGTTTCACAGGTGCAAACTTTGTGTAGTTTATTGCGTTTGTTTGCCCTAAAATTCACTTTAGTGTGTTTTTTACGAACATTTTTTGTTTCCTTGACCTGTGCGGTAATATCTTGTGAAATAAAATATTGGAATTTATTTATCGAATATTATTTAATGCAGTGGTTCTCAACTCCGGTCCTCGGGACCCACTAACAGGCCAGGTTTGCAGGATAACTTAAATGCATCACAGGTGATATCATTTGCTGCTCAGTGATTGCCGTATTCTAGTCTGCATCTCCCCAAGGTAATACCTAAAATCTGGCCTGTTGGTGGGTCCTGAGGACCGGAGTTGAGAACCACTGGTTTACTGTATTATATAGGATGTCTGCTTTCAGAAAATATATAATGTTTGGGGGTTTTGTGTAATCTTCAGGTCGAAAATGATTTTTTAAACATGTGTGCAAAAAAAAAAAAAATGCAAAAACGGACATGGCAGCGAAACGGTTAAAGGGCCACTTTGCATTTATAAAATTATGTGCACATTTTGTTCATTTATAGTTTGAGATGAAGCGTTTGCTCTGCATTTTATAGATTGTGTCTGGATATTCTAGCATTGTTGTTTTATATGTATGGTTTATGTGGGGTGAATCACATTGATGTTAGCAGCTGAAAGAAGATACAAGAATTTATTTGTTCATGTATTTGCCAAAGAGATTAAGGCTCCATGCACACTGGACGCTCATTGGGCATCGGGTATAGTGGCATGAGACGCTGTTTAGAAAACGTGCTTTTAGCAGCGTTTTGCAAGCAGCGTTTATGCGCGTTTTTCGGCATCTGCGTTTTTGAGCGTTTTTTTTTTTTACTTCATTAAATTCCATTGACTACAAAAAGCGATGGATGCCAATAAAGGGGTGTTTAGCGGCGTTTATCGGTGTCCAGCGTTATTTGTTGTCAGAAAAACGACTCCTGGATGGCAATTCAGGGCGTTCAGAAAACAGCCCAAAAATGCCACTGCTGTTAAACGACAATAAACGTCCATGTGTGCATGGACACATAGGATAACATAAAGGGGCGTTTTTAGGATGTTAAAAAAACCGCCCAAACGACCATAAACAGTCGTTTATCAGCTTTAGTATGCATGGAGCCTTAGGCTCCTTTCACACTTGTGCAACCCGATTTTACCGCAATTTTTTGCCACGATTTTGCCGTGACGTTGACGCGATTTGGGATCAGTAAAACTTTGGTCCGACTTTGTTGAAACTTTGGCTCAATGAAAACGTATTACAAAGTCGTACAGAAGTAGTACAGAAATCGCATCTATATTATTCAGGTGCGATTTGCATGAGACTTTGAGGGTTTAACATTGAAATCTATGGACCTCAAGTTACATCAAAGTTGGACCAAAGTAATGCAAGGAATACTTTGAAGTCAGCATGACTTGAAAGTTATACAGATATGAACGGTACTCATTGGATATAATGGGGAATGACTTGTCCATGGGAGTCCGCAGGTAGAGGCAAGGGGGGGCGGTTGCCCCCCCCCCCCTGGAATCTGGGGTTCCCCACTAGGTCCTTATCCTCTTAAGCCATGTATGCAGTTTCTGATTATCTCTTGTGCTATGTCCGCAGTCTCTAACTGTCTCCTGTAGGATGTCTGCAGTCTCTGACCGTCTCCTGTACTATGTCTGCAGTCTCTGACTGTCTCCTGTACCATGTCTGCAGTCTCTGACCGTCTCCTGTACCATGTCCGCAGTCTCTGACCGTCTCCTGTAGTATGTCTGCAGTGTCTGATCATCTCCTGTACCATGTCCGCAGTTTCTGACCATCTCCTGTATCATGTCTGCAGTCTCTGATGTCTCCTGTACTATGTCTGCAGTCTCTGACCATCTCTTGTATCATGTCTGCAGTGTCTGGCCATCTCTTGTACCATGTCTGCAGTGTCTGACCATCTCTTGTATCATGTCTGTAGTCTCTAACCATGTCCTGTACTATGTCTGCAGTCTCTGACCATCTCTTGTATCATGTCTGCAGTGTCTGACCATCTCTTGTACCATGTCTGCAGTCTCTGACCATCTCTTGTATCATGTCTGTAGTCTCTAACCATGTCCTGTACTATGTCTGCAGTCTCTGACCATCTTCTGTACAATGTCTGCAGTCCCTGACCGTCTCCTGTACCATGTCTGCAGTCTCTGACCGTCTCCTGTACCATGTCTGCAGTCTCTGACCGTCTCCTGTACCATGTCTGCAGTCTCTGACCGTCTCCTGTACAATGACTGCGGTCTCTGACCACGATAATGTGATAATGACATTGTCAAAAAGGGGCAGAGCATGGGTGACCTTAAAGTGATGCCCCCCCCCCCCCCCCTGAAAAAACTTCTGCGGACGCCCATGGACTTGTCATAGGACTTTGCAGTGCCAAATCGCAGGACAACTCACACAAGTGTGAAAGGGGTCCTAATGCTGCAAAGTTCGATTTTGTTTATGTTTATCACTGGAACGTCATCACAAGTCTTTTGTCTCTTTTGTCTCAGAAATCTTCCCCGTGGTGGTCATCACTAACGAGACCAGTGAACAACTTCCAGACATTCAGGAGAAATTCAGGAGGATGGGCGTGCAGGTCATATTCTCCATAGAGAACTACACTGAGCAGAATCATCAGAAATTCCGCCTGAAACATGAAAAAATATTGAGTTGTCTCAGTGAGATTATTAAAGATGTGGATTTCCGTATGAGAGAAACGAGAAACCTCAGAGAGGAGTTGAATGAAAGAAAGAAAATTCTTCATACATTTTTAATAGAGAGAGAGAGAGAGAAGGTGAAGGAAGCTGCAGAGAGGGCTGAGGCTGAGAGGAGGGATAGAGAGAGAGGGGAGAGGGAGTGGCAGAGGGAGAGGGAGAGGGAGAGGAGGAGGGAGAGGAGGAGGGAGAGGGAGAGGGAGAGGGAGAGGGAGAGGGAGAGGGAGGAGGAGGATACGTGTGTTGTTTGCTAAACAGACATTCAAAGGCTCCATCCATCTTCAGAGCACAAGATTACTGCCAGGGCAAATTGAAGAAAATCTATATAAATGTCAGTAAAACCCATTTTTTTGTGTCTTTATATTAAACTAAAGCTTCCAACTGCCCCTGATTTCGGGGGACTGTCCCTGATTTGGAACAAAATCCCTCTGTCCCTCTTTCCTCCTCGTTTGTCCCTCATTTTGGTCTGATCTATATATTTATATATAAAATGCACATTTTATCCTTCAAAAGGTGTTTCCCAGTGCTAAACCTTTCATCCAATTTCTACATTTCTGCATTTGTAAATGTCAAAAGCCAACATAAGGGAATAATACATTTGCAGGCCTAAAACCGCGCTATCAATATAAGCAAAAATAATGAAGGATTGCTGCCTAACACTTTAGTAGTACCCCAAATACTACATACACAAAAAAAGAAGAAACAGGTAGTGAGGCGCAATCTGCTGAAGACGTGAGAAAATCACACGATCATAGCACAGTGCCCCCTATTGACTAATGTGCAACAGTAGCTGATAGATGTACCCTGAATATACATGTACAGTGTACATACAAGAATAACAGATAAAATAAATGGTGAATAAATTAAATAAAAAAAATTAAATATAAAAAAGCAAAAAACAGTGCCACCCAGTGGCTAAAATAAAGTATTTATTTAATTTCTTCACCATTTATTTTACCTGTTATTCTTCTATGCACAGTGTACATGTATATATTCAGGGTACATCTATCAGCTACTGTTGCACATTAGTCAATAGGGGGCACTGTGCTATGATCATGATTTTCTCACGTCTTCAGCAGATTGCGCCTCCCTACCTGTTTCTTCTTATAAGGGAATAATAGTGATAAAAAGAAGTATGCGAGGGCATGGTCAGGACATGGCCGGATAGAGACGTGCTTTCTATGAGCTCCTGACCATCTCCTCAACATCCCTGCTCATTCGACCTCATTCAGCAAGATATGACCCCTATAAAAGAAGAGGAATACGAAGTACAACTCCCAAGCTACTAGCTTGAGTAAATCTGGAGGAGAGCTGAGAAATTATTTTGCAAAACAACAGGTCGCCTCCGGAGACACTAAAATGGTGGCCGCACATGGATCGCACATGGAGATATCTGAAGGTCCGACCTCTCCAGCTGCATCACTGGGCTCGGATCCTTTTCCCGACCTCCCGCCAGATCTCCACCTGGCAACATGGAACTCACCATCTCCTTCTCTCACCCTGCGAGCCGATGAAGAAATAATATCCCTTCTGTTAGCACAGATATTGAAGGCCTTATCGGTCGTGTGGAGGCAGCGCACCGCAAGGAGGTCCAATTGGTTAAGACTGACATCAAGTCCCTGTCAGACAGAGTCACTGCGGGGGAGGCTTCCCTATCTGCTATGGAGTGCCTATCTGCATGGAAGCAGCACAGACCTCTCACACTGACACCTCCATACAACTACAACTGCAGTTGGAGGAAATCGAGGATTGGAGCCAACGGAATAATCTCCGGCTTCGGGGCATCCCCGAGGCGACAGGCAACGATGACTTGGTTGCCACAGCAATGGAGATCTTCAAACGTATTGCCGGTGACCCACTAATCCCGCAAGATGCGCTGGCACCCCGACCCACTGATCTCGCAAGACCCTGGGATGTTATATGCAGACTCCACCACTACACGCATAAAGATGGCATCCTCCGCAGAGCGTGTGAAGCCGGGACCAGGACTTCGATGGGGCACAAGTAAAAATATTGCCGGACATATCCAGGGCAACTCTTCAGCGAAGGGCTTTACTCCGCTTGCTGCTGGAACTAGCTAGAGAGCACAGCATTACCTAACAATGACGTAATCTGCTAATGGTCACCTTTCGCAAGACATACACCCTTCAAGTGCCAGCAGAACTTCCAGCCCTCTTCACTTTAACTGTTTGTTTCCAAACTCCAATAACCCTTACAAATGATCATAGAGAGGTACCATGCACCAATGGACACTTCCCATCTAAATTGACCCCCTGTGAGAACAGGGGATGGTATGCTCCATGCAGGGATATGCCTATCCTTTGAAGGATCTTCCAGCTGGCGTCCCACTGGAGGAGTAGACATATTTACCAGGTGGCTGCACAGGCACTCACATTACTCCTCTCTGCCCACATTTTCCACAATCAATACCACATGCAAATTCGACACTGGGGACAGAAGGGGAACAGTGTGCTATATTCTCTGTTGGGGTTACAGGGTCAGGATTTGCAATAAATCCCCCTACATGTATACAATTTGCTCCTGGGATGGCTCACTAGTGGCCTAAAGTTCTCCATAACTCCTGAGTGACATCAACTGGTGGTACCGGCTCTTTATCCCTGGGAACTTCAAATAATGACTTTGGAAAAATGACTTGGGCCTGGGATACGTATTATCGTATGCCTTGGAAAATGCATTAAGCCACCACTGGACTTCTCATTCCCTCTACAAAATAAGTGGGGACTATGGGAGTAACATTGAAACCGTGCACCATGGCAAAGATGAACCTGGGACTCACAGGCGGTCCTAGTCAGCCTTACGTACCCTATGGTTTTTTGCTAAGAGATCTTGAATGTTACCCTTTAGAGATTCTGGGCTCTGGTGATGTTTTTTCTTTTCTTTTTTTGACCTAACGCCCTATGCTTTACGCTTAATAACTTTTTTCCATTTTATATGTCAATGACAGTTGAAAGCCTAACTATTCAGATAACACGCTCACCCTTAGGGGAGGGCTAGAAAGATGCACCTCGGGTACTCAGCTGGGGAACTGGGGGAGATCCTACACTTTATGGGATGAGCCCGCTCCCGCCCTCAGCCGAAGACCCAGGGATGCTATCTTGTTACCTCTTGGATGTTTTATTTGTTGAAATAGTTTATGTGTATTGCATGTGTAACACGTAGCGGGGATGGCGGGGAGGGTTAGACTCATTTCTGTACGTGCCTCCTCTAACCACTTCCCCAACTAGGCCTACACGTGCCTCTACCTGTGGCTGGCACGTGTATTTGTGCAAGTTAACTACTTGCTGCTTTAGATTGAGCATACTGACGTAGACAGCGAACACCGGCGGCTTGGACAGTATCTCACCCTCTCTACATCCTTATTCCACTTCCTTATCTTTTCCCTTGAACCCTTTCACCTCCTTTCCAATCTTTCTCTTCCATCTAAAGTTTTATTTTCTTTTTTTTTTTTATTGTGCGGAGCAGCGGTGGACAGTATTAAATTAATATCACTAAATGCAAAAGGCATTAACACCCCTGAAAAAAGATGACCCTTACTCTCCAATCTCAAACGAGCTCGCATAGATGTTGCATTTATCTAGAAAACACATTTTATGGACGATAAACTCCCTATTCTTATAAATAGATTCTACCCCCTGGCCTATCATTCTACCAATATTGAAGCTAAATACAAAAGGGTGACCATAGTGCTGGCGTGTAGAATCCCATGGTCATGTAAAGACATACTCAAAGACCCCCAGGGATGTGACATATTTATAAAGGGGAAAATAGGGAAAGATGCAGTGACCCTCGCCACAATCTACGTGCCAAATACTCACCAAGAGGTATTCCTGAAGCGCACACTAGACATGCTTGCTGAATTCAAAGAAGGTCAATTATTGTCTGGAGGTGACTTTAATGTCCCCCTAATTCCTTCGACGGACACATCTTTGGGTTCCTCTTCTGTATCTCCCAGCATTAGAAAAAGAATAGTGCAATCCCTTCATAGGGCTCAGTTGATTGATGTTTGGAGACTGCAACATCCAGGAGATGTTGCAGTCTCCAAACTCCACACAAACTTTACTCCAGAATTGATCTTTTCTTGATCCCTCACGGCCAGCTCAATGTGGTGAGGGAAACATGCATTGGAAGTATTACTTGGTCCGACCATGCTGCAGTCACCCTGACCTACGCATTATCCAAGATGCTAGATCCCGATTTTGGCATCTGAACGACAGCTTCCCTCAGGCCCCAGAAGTATTAGCAGACATCACTCAGGAACTACATCAGTACTTTCAGACAAATGACCGAGATGGGTGCGACCCCAGGATCCTGTGGGAGGCCCAAAAAGCAGTTATCAGGGGAGCATTTATTAAACATAGAGCCTGCATTAAGAAAGAACGCAACAAACAATTAGCCTCCCTGTTGGAGAAATTATATACCATGTAAGCTAAACATAAGCACGCCTCCACACCCGCACTAGACACTGAACTTATGCTTCTACACAAACAAATTTCAGATCTTCTACAATATAGATCCCAGGCTGCATTGCAGTCCTGCCAAAAAATAGGTTATGAATGCAGTGACAAGTGTGGTAAACTGTTAGCTAATCTGATAAGAGACCATAAACTCTCCACATATATCGCTCATATCGCTACCCCAGGTGGTAACAAAGCTACACTTCCCAAACAGATCTCTCAGATGTTCAAAGACTTCTACTCAACACTCTACAATCTACCAGAACACGCCCCCCCCCCCTCAAATTGATATTGAAGAATATATTAAGACATCTCCTCCCCTCACTGCCTGAGAAGGCCCGAACGGACCTGAACTCACCCATTACATTGGATGATCTCAAGAAGGGCAAAGCTCCTGGCCCTGATGGGTTCACTCTATCTTATTAGCAAACACTCTTATCGATCTTAGGCCACCAAATGATTAGGCTCTATAACAAAATAAAAGCTGATAAACCATTCCTCAATAATTCGCTGTGAGTGCACATCTCCGTTATACCCAAAGAGGGTAAGGACCATGCACAGTGCAGTAGCTATAGTGTTAGAAGACTGTGCTAAGGGTTAAGTCATAAATTAGCAGGACATTTTGGTGGTCACAAAACCACGGGGCTTGTGGCACGTTCATTCTGGTGGCCTCAGGTTGACAAGGACTGTCGAGAATACGTTAAGGCCTGTCCCACCTGTGCCCGTAATAAGGTCGAAAGGACCAAGACTTGGGGTCTGCTAAATCCTCTACCTGTCCCGGAGCGCCCCTGGTCGCATGTGTCCATGGACTTTATCGTGGAGCTGCCCCCATCTGCCGGATTCACCACCATCTTTGTGATAGTGGATCGCCTCACAAAGATGGCTCATTTTGTGCCTATGAAAGGCACACCCACGGCCATCCAAACGGCTGAAGCTTTCATCAGAGAGGTTGTCTGCCTTCACGGAGTTCCGGCCAACATTGTATCGGATCGGGGAGTGCAGTTCACTTCTCGGGTATGGAAAGCCCTCTGTTCCTTGTTAGGAATTGAACTGGCACTCTCCTCCGTCTATCATCCTCAGACCAATGGCCAGACAGAAAGAACAAACCAAACGCTGGAGCAGTATCTCAGGTGCTATTCCTCATTTTCCCAAGACGACTGGGTTTCTCTGCTCCCAGCAGCCGAGTTCGCCTATAGCAATGCGGTCCATTCAGCCACCAACCAGTCACCGTTCTGGGCTAATCTCGGTTACCATCCCTCCTTCCTACCAGATCTGGTACCTGAAAGTACAGTACCAGCTGCCCAAGACATGACCCACTTCTTGGTGGAAAACAGCAAACTCCTGCGGGAGACATTAGTTAGATCCCAGGAATCTAGTAAGCGGGCATTTGACAGGAGGAGACGAGGGGAGCTGGATCTGCAACCAGGCAACCAAGTCTGGCTGGCCACTAAGAACCTGAAACTGGCCTGTCCCTCCAAAAAGTTGGGACCTAAGTTCATTGGCCCTTTTCCGATCAAGAGGAGAATTAACAAGGTGGCTTACGAGTTAAGCCTCCATCCCTCTCTCAAGGTACATCCTGTGTTTCATGTATCCCTGTTGAAACCAGTTGTCCGGGACCAGTTCCCGGAAAGGAGATCAGCCCCTCCTGGGCCCATTTTAATTGATGGTGAGGAG
This sequence comes from Glandirana rugosa, assembly GCA_018402905.1. Classification (NCBI taxonomy): domain Eukaryota; kingdom Metazoa; phylum Chordata; class Amphibia; order Anura; family Ranidae; genus Glandirana; species Glandirana rugosa. The sequence goes on along the minus strand of BLSH010555216.1, from coordinate 550,486 downwards.
GAATTTGAGATCGAGGCAATCATCGACTGCAGAGTAAGAGGGGGTGTGTAACGCAGTTTTTGATCAAGTGGAAGGGGTACGGACCTGAAGAAAACTCTTGGGTACCCGAAAAACACATTCATGCCAAGGAACGTATCAGGTCCTTTTGGAGGAGTCACCCTCAACTGAAGGCCCGGTTGGGCATCCGGAGGCTGCCTCTTGGGGGGGG
>BLSH010555216.1:519512-533430 GCA_018402905.1 Glandirana rugosa | reverse complement strand
GCGGCCACCTGTTCTTTCCCCACGTCGCGAAGCATCCGAAACGGTTAAAAATATCCTTTAAATAGGCTCCTAAAAGTCGTCATTAACGAGGATATTGCGTCGAATGCTTCGTCTTACAGGCGAAATGTACCAGGTTCCTCCGTGTCCGTCGGAAGGTCGTAGACTTTTTCGACAAATGGAGACGAGGGCAAGAGTTCGTAGGGCTAGGCCGTGATGGGATGTAGGATCTCCACCTGCGAAGTCTCTGGCGTCAGCCCCGCCAGAACAGGGTCTCCGTCCCGGGTTTCCGAGATGAGGTGGGGTAGCGGAAAAAGAGAGTCTTCGAATGGAGCGGGCTCTCCTTGATACTGCTGAAAATCCTCGGATAAATTTCCTATAAAAATTGGCAAAGCCTACGAAGCGCTGCACCCCTTTCTTGTCCACCGGCGCTGGCCAATCGATGATGGAGGCCACTTTTTCGTTTCAATAATTTTTATTGAATGTATCAAAAAAAGTTACAAACTTATGATAGGCACAACAGGGTGATATCAAACAAAGTATTTAGAAGGTCAAGAGACCTATATCAATTGCATGAAAATACAAAGTTGACTCAGCAAAAAGAACAGCATCCTGTGGTCAAACAATTGTAATGATCTTGGGGGAGAGGATTCTCCGCACCCCAGAAGGGATCACGCTGTGCCAGAGAACTCACTCCCCTCTTGTTTCCTATTTCAATGAATCAGGACATAATAGAGTAAAGGAGAGAGGAATTAGAGAGAGCTGAAAAGAAGGAAAGCAAGAGAAAAGTATAGAAAAGAAAAACCTTCAGAGAGAAAAGTTCCACCCCCAGAACACCAACCCCCAGAGCTCTCCTAAGGGTTTTGGTAACCAGGAAGCCCTGGGGTTAGAGAGACTCCTATAAATTTGGCCCAAGGATCCCAGATCAATTCGAATTTATGCAAATTATTGGAGAAAATGGCTGCAAGCCTTTCTTGAGTCATCAACCATGAGACTTTCCGTATGGCGGATTTCAGAGAGACCTTATCTTGCTTCCAAGCCTTGGCCAAAGTAATTTTGGCCCCCAGGAGGATGAAGTGAATTAACTTCTTGTTAGGTTTTGTGGTGTAGGGGATGTTGTCGTTTAAGAGAGCTGTAGTGGGGGATCTGTCAAGTTTGCAGCCTGTAACTCTGAAAATGATGCGAAACACTTTAGACCAGAAGGGTCTAACTCTCGGGCATTCCCACCAGATGTGGGCCATGGCACCCCTAAGTGTGCAGCCCCTGAAACACAATGGGTCAGCAGAAGGGTAGAATGAAGCTAATCTAGACGGTGTGAGGTACCACCTCATCATCACTTTTACGCTAGCTTCTGAAATATTCGTATTAAGGATTCCCTTGAATGATCTGGAGGAAGCAATTTGCCATCTGTCAAGGTCCCATTCAAAGTTAAGCTCAGATTCCCATTTAGTCATGAAAGCTGATTTTGTACTGGGGCGAGTGATTGCCTCATAAATGATAGAGATACCTCCCTTTTGCTGTGATGACTGACCACACCATTGTTCATATGCTGTAAATTCTGGAGGGGATGATTTATCTTTCCAAATTTTGTTTAGAAAGTTGGAAATTTGGTAGTATCTGAAAATCTCTGAATTTGGAAGTTCAAGTTTGTTAATGCAGAATTTTAGAGTTATTGGGCCTGCTGCCGTGAAATAATGTCCTATACGAAATAGCCCTTTATTTAGCCACCATTTAAAGGCTTTAATGTTCAGTCCTGGCGGAAAGTCCGGGTTGTTGAAAATATGGGCAAGAGGTTTGAGTGCCGATATTAGCGAGGGCATGTGTTTAACTTTGTCCCAAAATGCGATTTCATTAGAGAGTGTGGGTGATAAGATTGATGGCCTGTCTTTAGGGAGCACCATAAAAGAAAGTCCAGGGTAAATTGTGGGGTGGATTGTTGCTCCATCCGCATCCAGTCCTGTCTCTCATGCCTAAAGTAAACAGAGGACAATTGTGCTATCCTGGCTGCTTGGAAGTATTTCACTAAATGTGGTAGTCCTAGCCCCCCCTTACTCCTGTGATGATATAAGGATTGTTGAGATATCCTATAGCCCGAGTTAGACCAAATGAACTTAAGAATTTTTCTCTGAAAGGAGGTAAGATGATCTGACCTGACAGGGATCGGAAGAGAGCGAAAGAGATAAAGAAGTCTCGGTAATAAAGTCATTTTCACTGAGTTCACCCTCCCTAACCAAGAGAGATCATGTTTGGCCCATGTCTTAAGATCATCTGTCAGTTTCCGATACATCGGAGGGAAATTGTTATTATATAAGGTTTCAAAATTGGGGGTCAAGTTAATCCCCAGGTATTTAATATATGTGTCACTCCATCTGAACTTGAATTTAGTCTTAAGTCTGTTGATAGTCTCTGGAGATAAAGAGACATTTAGTGCCTGAGATTTAGTATAATTCACTTTTAGGCCTGAGATCTCGGAGAAGTCCTCCAGGAGTCGGCACAAGTTGGGGAGAGACGATTCTGGGGTAGTTATGAAGACTAAAATGTCATCGGCGAAAAGACCACATTTGTGTTCCTGTTGGCCACACATAACTCCCTTGATAAGGTGATTATCTCTAATTGATATGGCGAGGGTTTCTATCGCCATAGCAAATAGAAGCGGTGACAGCGGGCACCCTTGTCTTGTTCCCGTTCTAATTGGAAAGGAATCAGAATAGAATCCTCGCAGTTTGATCAAAGCTTGAGGAGTAGAGTAAAGTGCTCTAATCAGGTTTAAGAACTTATCTCCAAATCCCCATTTCCTCAGCAGAGCGAACAGGTAGGTCCAAGAAACGGAATCAAACGCCTTGCAAAGGTCTAGAGAAAGCAACATTCCCTTTTGAGCTGGTCCACCTGTCCAATTGGATTGGAGTAGAGATACTATGTCAATCGCCCTCCTGATTTGGTCAGGGCCTTGCCTACCAGGGATAAACCCAACCTGATCTTTTACTATATATTGGCTGATAAAGGAGGCAAGTCGGTTTGCCAGAATCTTCGTTAGAATCTTCAGGTCATTATTAATAAGAGATATAGGGCGATAATTGTCCAATATCTCTGGGTTTTTCTCAGGCTTAGGGATCACAGTTATGTAAGCTGTATTGAGGGTTTTCTCAATGGGAGACCCTTTCATTTTAGCATTAAAGAATTTGGTCAGGTGGGGAGCTAAGGTTTCAGAGAATGTCTTATAGTAGCAGATTGGAAGTCCATCCGGGCCCGGAGCGGAACCCTGCTTAAGGCCCTTAATGACCTCAAGTACCTCTTCCATCCTAATTGATTCTTCCATAAGATCTCTGTGTTCGTCTGTGAGGACAGGCAGAGAGATGTTGTCTAGAGACTGTGTAATATTATCCGTATTTTCGTTAGTTTTGGGGGTGTATAGGTTCTCGTAGAATTTTTTAAAAGCTTCAATGACCGTGATAGGATTAGAGGAGGGGGGTTTACCATCTACCCTGATTCTTGGCATTGCTATCTGCTTTACCTGGGGAGTTAACTTCCTGGCCAGAAGTGAACCCAATTTATTCCCCTGTGTGTAAAATTTGTTTTTAGACCAACGAATGGCCTTCTCTGCCCTCGTTGTGAGTGCGAGGTTGAGTTCCAACTTCACTTTGTCTAATTTATCTAACAGGGGTTGAGAAGGATGTGCCTTGTGTTCTGCTTTGGCTGCCATAAAAGATTCCTCAAGCTTTTGTAGGTGAATTCCCCTCTCCTTTTTAATCCTAGATGCTAACTGAATGAAATTACCCCTTATGACCGTTTTGTGGGCCGCCCAGATCAGCTCTGCTGAGGTATCTCCTGTGTCGTTAGTAGTGAAGTATTCCTGAAGTGTTTTTTCAAGTGCCGAAACATTAATCGAATCTGCGAGCAGGGACTCATTTAGCCTCCAAAAAGGTTTAGGGAAAGTTCTGGACTGGACGTGGATGGATAGTGAGACCAGGGAGTGGTCTGATAAGGCTGTATCATGAATGTGGGAATCTGTGATGGACGGTAATATGTAAGAAGGGGTTAGTAGGTGGTCTATCCTGGAGTAGGAGTTATGCGGATTAGAGAAGTGAGTGTAGTCTTTGGAACATGGGTGTTTGTCCCTCCATACATCGGTCAGGTCATAAGAGTGTAGTAATTTAGCTATACGTAGGCTTACTCTAGATGGGCGTAGGAGTTGTTTTCCAAGTGGCCTATTTTTATCTAAAGATTGATCAAAGGCTACATTCGAGTCCCCTCCAAAGATGATTATGCCTTCGACTAATGGGGAGAGTTTTACTAGCATCTCCTCAAAAAATTTGCATTGTCCTTGATTCGGAGCATAGTACGAGATCAGGGATATAGTGTGCCCATCTAAAGTACCCTTTACTAATAGATATCTACCCTCTGGGTCCCTGACTTCAGCTAGTCGTGTGAAGTTACAGTTTTTAGAGATTAGGATTGCAACCCCTTTTGTTTTCAGTTCTGCATTGGCTAGGAAAACACTCGGGAAATGGGAGTGGAAAAATTTAGGATTGAATTGAGCTGAGAAATGGGTTTCCTGGAGCATAAGAATATCTAGTTTCAAAGATTTGTAAAAGTCACCCAATTTTTTGCGTTTAATGGGAGAATTTAGACCCTGCACGTTATGGGTGGTTACTTTAATGGGAAATTTTGAGTGGTCAGCCATCACGAGTTGAGAAAATGGAGCGTAAGTTATCTGAGGCACTCACCCGTCTCTTTAAAGTATCGAATTCCCATGATCTGGAAAGTCTCTCGTTCGTGGAGCCCTGGGCCTTTTTCTCTCTGAAGGAAAAGATGAGAAGACGGAGAAGAAAGAAGACGAAAAATAAATGCACAACATACAAGGCATAAAACATTGTATACCAAACTTGATGAATACTTAGCCCTGAAAAGGGCCTTTTTCTCCAAATAAGGGTGTAGCGCCCAAAGGGGGAGAAAACATAGAGCCCTTCGGGTTCCCTTAGGTATAAAGCAATGAGTCTAGTAATGAATACTAGACCGCCTATCCAGCACCAACCAAATATGATCAGTTGGATAGACGGAGGCGCAGAGGGACCGTCTCCCGCCCCGGAGCTCCTATTAATGGCTAGTGAAACTGAATTGAATGAGACAACTAACCTAAAGCTGGTGTAAAGATCCTGAAATAAACAACACTCTCAACAAAAAATTTTTAACAGTGGGTTATAATGTTGATGTTGTAACTTTCTCCTCCCGTAGGTTACCCCCTCCCTAAAAGAAGAGGGGAAAGGAGTAAGTCCACCAAAGGAGACAGCTAATGCTGTATCTAAACCTTCAGTATTGAAGAGTCTGGATTTTAACATAAGAGAGGGCCTATAACCATGGGCCTAAAGATAAGTTTAACTTGTGTTATTCTGGGGTTCTTTAGATTCTGAACTACCTATGACCTGCACCTATATAGCTGTAAAGCCAGTTGTAAATGAATTTACAAACCAAAATGTCCAAAAAGACTGGTAGATTCACTCTGTCCACCCCCAAAGGGGAAAAGTAGCTAAAGCTCGCCTCTGAGGGGGACTGAAAAAATTGTCCGGGCCTCAAAAATGGGTAAGAGATCAAAAATTTGCGTAATGGTATGTCTTTAAGATCAGAAGACCTATTAATTAGTAGAAATGTTTAAATGAGGCTTAGAAACCAAGTCCACATCATGGGGGGCCGTTTTCCCTCACTCTTTTAGGTTTAGCCTTCTGCCATAAAGGTGTCCTTGGGCTGGTGGGTGATTGTCTCTTAGAGGTGTTAGCACCATTAGAAATATCCATTTCGGATTCCTGTGTTATTAATTTTAGGTGTAGTAGAAGTTTCTCCCCTTCTTGTAAAGAGGAGAAAGCATATTCTCTGTCTTTGTAAGAAAATTTAATGGCGAAAGGGAAAGACCACTTATATTTAATTTTCTTATCCATCAGGATTGAAAGAAGGGGTTTAAGGGATCTCCTTTTCTGGATTGTTGATGGAGCCAGGTCGGCGTATATTTGCACTGGGTGGCCCTTGCAGAGGATCTTGGGTGTGACTCTGGACTGCCTCATGACACCCTCTTTAATGGCATAAAAATGGGGCTTGACAATTATGTCTCTTGGGGTGCCATCTTTCCGTGGGGGCCCAAGAGCTCTATGGGCCCTGTCAAGCTCTAGACGATTTTTAGGTGTGTCCGGTAATAAATTGTTAACCAGGTTGTGTATCGCATCCGGAATGTCTTTGATTTCTTCTGGTAAGCCACGCACTCTGAAGTTAACTCTTCTGGATCTGTTCTCCAGATCATCTATTCTGGAGAGAGCAGCGTCTAATTGATCTTGAATGGAACCAATTAGGTCTGTGTTTTGGTTAGAGATTGCTGCTGTGGTATCCAGTTTGTTTTCTATGGCTTCAATCCTTGTCCCCAGCATCTGAAAGTCCGATTTAATCTCGTTGGTGATTGTGGCCACGGTATTGGCCAGGCCCCTCTCAAGTAGTAAGGAGAATTTTTGGTAAAGATCATCTACTTGCAGTGATATGTGGGGGCTGTGAAGACATGGAGAATTAGTGACCGGGCTAATAGGCCCTAGTGGGGGGGAGGAAAGTTCTCCTTGGAACCGGCCCAACAGAGATTCCGTGGAAGTGGGTGAAGGCAAGGGGGCCTGTGAAGAGCATCCCTGCATACCTTGTGCAAAGTTTAGTGTGGCTGGGGAGATAATTTGCTTACCCTCAGGTCGAGGTACCTGTCCCAGATTCTCAACATGGGGGCTTTCCATGATTCCTGGATCTGTAGATGAGGATGACGGCACTTTGATGCTCCTCTGTGGTGGGTTTGTAGAGAAGAGGAGACTCAGGTCTCTCCTGGCTGATGGTGCAGACATACAAAGCGTTAGTCTGCAACAGAAGGATTATCGTTCGCTCAATCAAATTCAGACATGTGAAAAGAGAAAATAAAATGAGCGAGTAATAAAAAAGAAAAAAGGAGCGTGCTAACTGATGATAGAGCTTGAGGTTAATCTGGGTCAGTTCCAAGGATCATCAAGTATTAAAGATTATAGATAGAAAAGGACCCGGTCGTTTGCACACCATTTAAAAGGTCATGAAAGATCAGGCTGCATTCAGGCCTTAGCGGCGGCCATCTTGGTGCACCCCGAGTGATCAAAACTGGGCTTCTGCACTGCTAAGGGTTTGGATGGTCCATGTTCACTGACCTGTCCCTCTTTATCCGTTTCACTAGGGTGCGGCCAGGGTCCCCATCAGGTGTTGTCCTGGGTTTTAGCTGCCTAGGGCATGAAAGGCCTCCATCGCGGCCATCTTGGTACACCTTTATGCGTCCTCCTCTCGGAGCGGGGCCTCCAGAGACCACCGCAGCACTTTTGTGACCGTTCCACTTGATGCAGGAGGATCAGAGAGGGTGGATCTCCCCTCCGGAGCTATCACCGGGGATGTCTCTAGGCGTTCTGAGCAGCTGGGACGGGAGAAGGCGCGGAGCTCCGATTCATGCGGCCATACTCGAGCTGCCGCGCATGCGCACTCCGGAGGCCACTTTTTGTGGGTCCATGGTGGTGCCTTTCATTGAGATGTGGAAGCCTAGGAAAGAAATGTCCGCACATTCAAAGGTACACTTTTCCGCTTTAGCGTATAGCCCGTGTTCCCTTAGGCGGCCTAGTACACTTTTAACGTGCCGGCGGTGTTCCTCTAGGGAGGGGGAGAAGACGAGGATATCGTCAAGATAAACGACTACAAACAAGTCCAGGAAGTCTCTGAAAACATCATTAATCAGATGCTGAAATGTTGCTGGGGCGTTGCAGAGCCCGAATGGCATAACAAGGTACTCAAAATGGCCAAAGCGAGTACGAAAGGCCGTTTTCCACTCGTCCCCCTCTCGTACCCGTATCAAATTGTAGGCTCCGCGGAGATCAAGTTTGGTGAACACCTTGGCTGAGCCAAGCCTCTGAAAGAGCTCTGGAACTAAGGGCAACGGGTACCGGTTTTTTATAGTGACCTTGTTGAGGTCCCGATAATCGATACAAGGCCAGAGTGAATGGTCTTTCTTCTCCACGAAGAATATTCCCGCTCCTGCGGGTGACGTGGAGGGCCGGATGAAGCCCTTTCCCAGGTTGTCATCTAAATAGGCTTTGAGAGCCACTAATTCCACTTTCGACAGGGGAAAGATCCCGCCGAACGGGACTTCAGCTCCTTGCAGCAGGTCAATCGGGCAATCACATGCCCTCTGCGGAGGTAAGGTATCAGCCCCCTTCTTACTAAACACATCTAAATAGTCATGGTAGACCTCAGGAACCATTGAGCGGGTTTCAAGATCAGGATCCGAGTCCATACTGAGGAGTGCTGGGGGATCTGGTGCCGGCTGCGATAGGCAGTGGCTGAGGCAATATGGAGACTGGAATTTCACCTCCCCGGTGTCCCAATCAATCAGAGGGCAGTGGGCCCGGAACCAGGGAAGGCCAAGGATAACCGGGAACAGTGGGGAAGTGATGACGTCCAGTAGTAGGAACTCTGTATGACCCCCTAGAGTGCTGGCCGAAAGGGGAAGCGTCTCCTGGGTCACGGCACCTGATCTGATAGCCGACCCATCAGCTAACCGGATGACCATTGGGTGGTCCTTGGTGCGGAGGGGAATGCAATGCTGGGTGGCAAACGTGAGGTCCACAAAACAGCTGCAGGCCCCTGTATCAAGGATGGCTGGGACCTGTATCCTTCTGCTAGGCAACTGGAGGGACAAGGAGAGGACGAGGTGGGACTTGGTGTCGGGCAGAGACAGCACGTTTCCCGAGATCTGGGTAAGGCCCTAGGCTGGACAATTCCAAATCCGATGTCCTGATTCCCCGCAGTATAAACACAGATTGAAAGTCATGCGTCTCAGTCGCTCTTCAGGTGACAGTGGGGAGCGAGGACGCCCATACTGCCGTAGTTTCAAGTGTCCATGTGGAGAGGAGGAGGAGGTTGTAGTAGGACTGGGTGCAGCAGCTCTTTCCACCCTGCGTTCCCGCAGGCGACGGTCTATCTGAATGACCAAATTGACTAGTGCGTCCAGGGTGGGAGGAACCCCGACACGGGCCAACTCGTCATTGAGCGGCTCCGAGAGCCCCAGGCGAAACTGGTAACAAAGGGCCGGAGCATTCCAGGCTGTATCAGCGCTCCAACGCCGGAACTCGGAGACGTACTCTTCGGCAGTACGGTGGCCCTGTTGGAGCGTATGAAGCACGGACTCTGCAGAAGCAGCCAGGTGGGGATCCTCATATAGAAGAGACATCACTTGGAAAAAGCGCTCCAGTGTTGAGGTCTCCGGGTCGTTCTGCTCCAACAACCGGTGAGTCCATGCCTGGGGCCCATCTCGGAGGAGCGAGATAACAAAACCGACCTTGACTGACTCCAGAGAAAAGGTACGGGGTTGCAGGGAGAAGTAGAGTTCACAAGAAGTCCGAAATGCCCAAAAACTCTGGCAGTTCCCCGCAAACCGCTCGGGCGTAGGCACCTTGGGCTCCATAGGAAGATCCACTAAAGTGTGGGACGAGGCCTGATCGGGATCAGCTGATGTGGGCGCCAGATCCCGCACTTGGCTTTCCAGACGGACATACTCATCCTGAAGGCTCTTGACTGCTTGAGACAGGCCGGCAAGGTGGGTACACACTTCCTCCATGATAGAGGGCCCCGGCGCAGACTCAGACGTGGATGTCCGCTACTGTCACGTACCTGATGATTGAGTCTGACTTATGCGGGGGCAACCTCCCTTGCGGCCCTGGTTCAAGAGCCCCTGGTAGTGGAGACAGGGAACTCTGGAGCACAGGGGGGCACGAGGGCTGGACTAGGTCACAGATGACAGGTGATGGTCCGCTGAAGCTCGTGCAGGTGGATGGTCGGTGATACAGGCCGGTTCGGTAAAGGGCTGGCAGTGCGGTACAGGTGGTTCGGGCAAGCGGGTAGTCGGGTACAGGCAGGATCGGCAACGTGCGGGCAAAAGAAGGTTCAGAGGATCAGGCAGAGGCATAGTCAGAGGCAGGCAGAAGGTCGGGGCAGGCAGCAGGCAGACGGGTCAAACAGGAAGCCGGGGTCACAGGTGCAGGAAGTCTCTGAGGGTAAAGCCGGGGTCACAGGAGCCAAACGCTGTAGAGCGGACAGCACCGGCCAGCAGGCTCTGCTGACTTAAATAGAGCCTCCAGGCGTCGTTTCCGTGCCCACGCACACAGGCGCGCACGAGCGCGCACAGGCGCGCGCACCACCGCGGAAACACAAGAGGCATTTTTAATAACAGTCGGCCATGAGACCAGCCCTGGCGTCAGCCATGGTGGCGCAATCCCTTACCGAGTGTGAGACTGAGTTGCACAATTAGTTGAGCTGCGGGAGCTCGCTTGAGGCGTCAAAGCTAGCAGGCCATCTGATACAGGGTCTTCGGTACCTGTGTGACGCAGTTTTGGAAATGCTTCCCATGCTGTCTAAGATGTCTGTTTTCGCAGTCATTATCAGACAGGTGCTGTGGTTATGCTGTTGATTGGGTGACCACGGGTCTAAGAAGGGCCTTACGGATCTTCCCTTTCAGGGCGGTCGGCTCTTTGGGGCACAGTTGGATGAAATCATTAAAGATTTCACCGGGGGGAAGAGTACTTTTCTCCCGGAGCCCAGGCGGCGGGAGTTCCGCCACAAACAGTGTCCTGCTTCTTCGGGTCAGAAAGTTTTTTTTGTGCACAGTTGTTGTTGTTTACCCACCCCTCTTGACTGACACTGCTTTGGGACATCCCCACTTGTCAATGAAGGTCTGCGTCTGTCAGTGAACGTAAGAGAAAAAGGGATTTTATTAAGAACTTACCGTAAAATCCTTTTCTCTGAGTTCACTGACAGACGCAGCACCCACCCCTCTGTGTTGCATTTGTACGGCTTGTTACGAACTGATATGCTATGCAGAGCAGGGGGGTTATATGCTGGAATGAGGATGGCCCCCTGGGAGGGGTCAGCTTGCTTTTTTTTCTATTTGCCTAAGAAATTAAGAAATTGCGAGCATGTCCCACCACTCCATGTGCCAAGCTACTACCCCCACTCCATTTAGCGGAAGGAAGTTCTGAAAGCCCCTGATGTTTCATTAAATAGAACCTTTCACAAAGAGAAAAGGATTTTACGGTAAGTTCTTAATAAAATCCCTTTTTTTTTTTCATCGATTTCGGCTGACTTATATTCTTCCTCCTATTTTTGGTAAAAAAAAATCGCAATCAGCGTTTAATGATCGGTTTGCGCAAAAGTTGCCGCATTTGCAAATGATGCAAATTAATTTATGGGTTTTTTAAATTTATTTCTACTAGTAATGGTGGCAATCTGTGATTTTTATCGATACTGCTATATTGCAGCGGACATGTCGGACCATTTTGATACTTTTTTTGGGACCACTGGCATTTATACAGTGATCAATGCAATGAAAACGCATTGATTACTGTGTAAATGTCATTGGCAGTGAAGGGGTTAACCTGCAGCGGGCGCTCTAAGGGGTTAACTGTGTTCCCTCAGTGTGTTCTAACTGTATGGGGGTTGGGCTGGCTGGGGGAGGGCAGTGATCGCTGCTTCCATACACAGGGAGCCTGTGATCACATCCCTACCCCCTCTGTCAGAACGGAGATCCATGTTTACATACACGGACCCCCATTCTGTCACTCGAGGGGAGGTGATTGCGGGTAACCGGCGGACATCGAGTTCACCCTACCCGCTCCCTGGCCCCTCTGGAATGCAGTGAGCATGCGTGCCTCCAGTGATGCACGCACGCTCACAGTGTGCAATCTCGCAGCCGCCGTTGCGTGATGGCGGTATGCGATAACCAGACAAGTTGCCACCGTCAAGCCACGGCGGGCGGTCAGCAACTGGTTAATGGCTGTATGTTGAGTTATTTTGAGAGGACAGCAAATTTACACTGTTATACAAGCTGTACACTCACTACTTTACATTGTAGCAAAGTGTCATTTTTTTCAGTGTTGTCACATGAAAAGATAGAATAAAATGGGGGCGTGGCCTGCAGCGGGAGCGGACGGATGCATCTCGGAGGAGCTCTGCTGATCCTGGAAAGAATCTCTATTGATTCGCCGCCATAAGAGCTTGGTGAGGAATATTACACCATCCACCTGTCTCCCCACCATCCTAGGACTCACTAGCCCAAAAATTGTGTGCCGCGATCGCCGCTCGGCCCAAAATCGAGGCCGCGGCTTTTGCAGCCTACCTGAACGGCACCCGGGGACACACAGCGGAGACTCCAATCCCCCTGTACAGGCACCGAAGTCAGCCATATCCCTTAATCACCCACAGGGCCCTCTCTCAGGATAAATCGTGTGCCGCGATCGCCACTCGGCCCGAAATCGAGGCCGCGGCTTTTGCGGCCTACCCGAACGGCACCCAGAGACACACAGCGGAGCCTCCAAACCCCCCTATACGGGCACTGGAGTCGACCAGTGCTAGGACTCTCCCACAGGGGCCCCTCTCCAGGCTACTTCCAAGGGGAAAATATCTATAACGGTTGAGGCCTACGGCAGCCGCCATCACAGAAGCCCGGAGATTGGGTTCTGAGGACACAAGGACCATAACAAGCGCCCTAGGCCTCAATCCACTTGAACTGCAACGCACCTTTACTGTCTATATATCCCAATTGTCCCCTATGTAACAGCATTACAATAAACCAACCACACTATATCAGCGGACATCTTGGTACTCCTAATTCAGCAATAGACACCACTAAACGCCAATGAATCATTAGGAAGCTACCCTGTGAGGCCCGATTGTCACAACATATCAAGTGCAGGAGATCCCACATATAACAGGGAAACATAAACCAGTGCGAATGTCCCCCAAAAGAAAAGAGGATAGACACCCTAAAAAACTCACTGCCTTCTTTCAACCTCCCCATAGAGGGAAGAGTCACGATTACGAGAGAGACCAATCCAATATGAAAGCCCACTCGGCAGCATATACGGACCTCCCTGACGTGGAACAAAGGGAGGAAGACCCCCCACTACTTCTACAATCACCCTCAGGATCACCACCTCCAAGCCCCTCATCACAGAGCCCAGCCAAGTCCAGAATGAAAATGGACCCACATATCCAGCCTCTTCCTGAGTCTGAGGTATTAAACTCTCATCCCCTACAATCTATAGCCTCCTTCCCGACAACAGGACAACTAGTGCTAGACTCTACATTAAAGGACATGCTCCTATCCTTGAAAAGTTTGCTGATGTCTAGTTTCACATCGGTCCTCACCAAATTCTCAACAGAGATAAAAAACATTGATGATAAAGTCCACTGCATTGAAAACAAAATGGAAGAATGCACTGTCACTGTAAATGACTTGGTTGATGCTTCTAACGAACAAAAGGATGACACCACATGGATCAAATCAAAATTAGCCGATCTCGAGAATCGCTCGAGGAGAAACAACTTAAAAATCCGGGGGATCCCTGAATCTGTCCAGCCGGCCGAACTTCGCACATACGCCACTAAACTATTTTCAAACATTGCTCCCGAATAGAGTTGAGCGAACACCTGGAAGTTCGGGTTCTGCTGGTCCGTCCGAACTTCGGGACAAAGTCCGGGTCCGGGTCCGGACGGAACCCGAACGATCGCACGGACAACGAACCCCATTGAAATCAATGGGGACCCGAACTTTTAGGCACAAAAATGGCTGTAGGAAAGTCCTGGAAAGCCCCAGAGGGCTGCAAAAGGAAGTAAAATGGGGGTAAGGGTAGGGCAAGCGCCCTACAAAAAAATGGGGACAGGGAAATAACTTTAAATATTTTTAAAAAAATAAAAACATAAAAAATGCAAAAATGGAGATGAATGTGGTTCATCTTCAAACTGTGTCTGAAAAATATTAATTAACGGTAGAAGCCATATAACTGTTCTAAAATCATCTTCAAACTAGGGCAAGTGCCCTACAAATAAATGGGGATAGGGAGCA
>BLSH010555216.1:481150-518280 GCA_018402905.1 Glandirana rugosa | reverse complement strand
TCGACAGAAGAATCAACTTCTCATACAACACTCTCCAGACCTATCTAAACGTCAGGGCATTTTCCAAGGCCCTTCGAACTGTACCTAAACCGACAATGATTCTAAACAAGGAATCGAACTATCTTCACCTGGGAATCATCCTGTAGAGACCCTTACCTCGGCAGATTCACAACACCAAATCCATAGGATACCTATCCCAGCTAACACTCGAGTCAACCGCAGTCAAGCCCTCATCACAACTCGCTTGGGCCTGACATTGCAAGCCCAGGCATGGCTTGAAAGCCCACAGGCACCGTGCCTGGGCCTGGGCCTGTAAAGTTTTTAGCAAGCCCAAGCCAGAACCCGAACGATTTTTGAAATGTCCGGGTCCGGGTCCGTGCCACGGACACCCGAAAGTTCGGTACGGACCCGAACGTTACAGTCCGGGTTCGCTCAACACTACTCCCGAACTGACGCCAACTGAGCTCACAATCGACCCTATCCATAGGATACCTAAACCACAACACTTAGACGGCTCCATTCCCAGAGATGTCCTACTAAGGGTCCACTTCTATCAAGCTAAGGAACAAATCTTAGTAACAGCCAAATCCATGTCAAGCTTCCCGGAACCTTTTACGGGACTGCAAATCTATCCAGACCTCTCACAACATACTCTTCAACTAAGAAGACAGCTCAAAACAGTGACTAAGGCACTGCATAATCATAAGCTGATCTACAAGTGGCGACATCCAGCTACCCTAGTAATCACCAGAAATGGAACCAATCACACCATAACAAATATCCACGAAGGCACCAAAATCCTCCACTCTTGGGGTATCATCCCAGAACTCCCGCGGGAAGTCCATCCCAATACGGCAATCTCTGACTTTCCTCAACACAATTCAAAATATAAAGGGACCAATAATCATCACCTAAAGGTTTCTCCTCACACCCAGAAATCCACAACCCATCTTGATCGGGCCCCTGGTCCTCCTGCAATTAGGCCCTGAACTTTACCCCCCACCTTATCAGCTGCTCCCAGAGCAAGAAATAGCTGATCACCCTTAGTTTTGTTTGTTGTGTTAATTTTTATTTTCTTTACCTATCACCAGTTACCAACCGGTCAGTGGTCTCCATACCACAGAACTGATTCTTCTCCTACTGAGATCCAGAGGACTTAAATTCCCCTTCCCTGCTTGCATTGACTCTTGTAGCATTCCACAGAAGAACACAGACGAACAGGAGACACAGGAACCCAGAAGAGCACCTCCAACCCGCCTAACACCGGCACACTACTACTCTGATCCAAAACATGTCCATCAGTATACTCTCTATTAATGTCAAAGGGCTAAATCACCCAGCCAAAAGATCCTCACTTTGGGCCACAGCTCTTAACCACAACTGTGACATTTTATGTGTGCAAGAAACGCATTTTGCCCTAGAGGCGCCACCAAGATTTCAACATAAATCCTACCCACATATATTCCAAGCTAACTTTCCAAAAAAACAAAGAGGAGTTTGTATAGCAATCAGAGACACTCTATCCTTCCAACTGCACCAATGTACTGCAGATCCAGAAGGGGGATACATTATCATCACGTGCACGATAGAAAATTCCTTGTATACCATCGCAACCCTATACGCGCCCAACCAACACCAAATGGAATTCATCAGGTCCACCACAAACAAAATTCTTGAACTACAACAAGGACATCTACTAATCTGCAGGGACTTCAACTTGGTCCCTAACTACAACTTGGATTCCTCATCGGATACTAAAAGATTTCGCTCACCTTTAAACAAATTTCTTTCTGATCAAGACCTTTACGATGTGTGGAGGTGTTGTCACGCGGAGGAGAGAGACTACACTTACCTCTCCCCACGCCACAACACTTACTCAAGAATAGACCTATTCATTTCTGATAAATGGTTATTACAGGGGATCCAATTGGCGGAAATCCACTCGTTCACCTGGTCGGATCATGCCCCCATAAGCATTAAAATTACCAACAGATGCACTTCTCCCAAATCATACTTGTGGAGAGTGAATAACTCTCTTTTACGGCACCCCACCAACGTCGAATTCCTATCTGAGCGATTGGAAGAATTTTTTTCTCTCAATAAGGGTTCCGTATCCGACCCGGCGACTCTGTGGACGGCCCATAAGGCCTACATTAGAGGTTTCTTTATTCAACTTGGTTCAAAAATGAAGAGGAGGAGAATGCAGAACTCACGGCAGCCATAGACAAGGCAGATAACCTAAACAAACTTCACCCTTCCCGATCCTTACAATCAGAAATCTTCAAGTTGCGAAATGAACTCTGCATTCTATTACTAGAAAACTTTAAAAAACCCTGTAGTCCACAATGGTGGGGGGATGCGTATATGTGTGCGTGTGTGTGTGTTCGACACACACTCCTTCTCCCATGTTGGGATTCAATCCTATATTATATTTTATTTCATTATATTATATATGATTACGTTTTTATAGTTTGTTTTTGTTTATGACCTGCCCTATAGGAAGGTGCTGTTTTGGCTGGTTACTAAATTATAGTGGCTGTCCCTCATGTAGATGTGGATGCGGTCTCGGAGGACATGGTGCACAGTATCTTGCATACACTTATTGCTGTTAGCCCACTGTTCTATACTGGTAAGAGATTAATATCACCGAATCTAAGTATGCTCCCAAATAATTGCTGCTTGTTTCAGCATAGCTATTGTCGGTTATCAACAGTTTTGGCGGGGGTGTGTTATCTCCCCTTCTGCTCCTCCCCCTGCTGTCATGTAAAACAACTCCTTTATGTTCCACCTAACCAGTGTCCTGTTTCCTGTAGTCCCTCCTCTTGTGGCCGGCCCCATCCGTATGATGAAGGGAGTGACCCGGAAGTGACAGGGTGGAATGCAAATCCGCCCGCACTTCCAGGTCTTAGAGTCCTGTGCGTCCCATTTGGGATGCAGGCATTCATTGAGAGATATATATACGATCATTCCGCGTGCTCCGACTGTGAACTAATCAGTGTGTACATTGGGGATTCAGCTGCATCTATGGCCCCGTTCAAGGTAACAACACGCTATATAAGAGCAAAGGAGCAGTGGTTGCTATTGCTGCAGTGTACCATATCACTCACTCATACTGGTCACTGGAAGTTCAACATGGCACCTCATGGCAAAGAACTCTCAGAGGATCTAAAAAAAACAATTGTTGCACTACATAAAGATGGCATAGGCTATAAGAAGATTGATAAGACTCTGAAACTGTGCTGCAGAACGGTGGCCAAGACCATGCAGCAGTTTAACAGGGCAGGTTCCACTCAGAACAGGCCTCACCATGGTCGACCAAAGAAGTTCACGTGCTCAGTGTCATATCCAGAGGTTGTCTTTGGGAAATAGACATGTAAGTGCTGCCAGCATTGCTTGTTGTGTTACACAATGTGAATTAGTATAATACCATGTGTGTGTATAATTTAGTTTATTATTGCTCTATGTCTTTAAGCTGTCTGCCTCAGTCTGAGCTGAACCTTCTCTCCCACCATAGTTCTGTATATCCCCTCCCCTCCTCTCTCCTCTGGTTTAATTTCTGAGCATGCTGCCTTCAAGTACCCATCTCCATGTGGCTTACAACTTCATTGTTTTTCTACCTATGAATATCCATCATTAAACAGAACATTTGAAAGGCTTCATCGTCTTTCTGCTCTACATGAGTTTATTCATTGAGTTTAAGCTGTCTGAATTGATGCAAGGGATGAAAAGATCACAAGGTCAGTGTAAGCCCTACATGATGCTGAAGATAAACTTTATGGCCATGTAGGTGACTCAGAACAGTAGAAAAACTGAACATTTGAAAGGCTTCATCGTATGTCTCCTCTATGTGAGTTTATTCGTTGAGTTTAAGCTGTCTGCATTGATGCAAGGAAAAAAAGATCACCAGGTCAGTGTAGGCACTACATGATGCTGAAGATAAACTTTATGGCCTTGTAGATGACTCAGAACAGTAGAAAAAAAAGTTTCATGGCCTAATTACAAGATATCTGCATGACAGTACTGATACAGACAAGATCACTGCCGTCTTTGTGAGGAAGAACAGGAGAAGCACATGTAAGCATCATGTCCTAAGTCCAAGCTGCATGGTGTCATATTACAGCACACAGATCCTGCCTTCTTATCACTCATTATCTGCCTGTGTCAGCATGAGTGGTTCTGAATGTGAGTACACAGCAACCCCAGCACAAGACTCTAAAGCCAGCTGAATTACCCAAATGCTCAGTCAAACCAACTTGGAAAGTAATGGAGAATTGTGAATCTTTAAGAAACTGAACTAACAAATAGCTTGGAATTATTATGGGATAAAGTTGCTTCTAAAGCAAATGCACTGTCTGTTGAACTTGAACGCCACTAAACAACTTTCTGCCTCATATAAGCTTTATAAGCTTACCACCAACAAGCTCATTAATGTCTTACAAGGTGTGAACACAGAAGAAATAAAGCGCATCTAAGCTCTTACTCTAAAAAGAGACCATTTTATCAAGGAAACCAAATTAAAGACAGAAGCAAAAATAGAGCTGCTACAAGACTCTGCATCTCACAGATTTGTTTCCACCAGACATTCCAAAAGGTCCTCTAAATCCCATAGTTCAAGATACTCAACACACAGTGAGCGACTTATTAATGCCTGCGCTGAAGCAGAAGCCAGCAAGGTGCAGGTCGTATATGCAGAAAAGAGAGCAGTGCTGGAAATTCAGTCAGCACGTCAAAGAGTAGCGTCGGAAGCTCAAACAGCATGTCAAAGAGTAGCAATAGAAATCTTAAACGAACATTGTAAACATGATGCAGCTATGGCAAAGCTAAGGGTCCTAGAGCAAGCTATCAGTGCAGATGAAGGTGCAAGTGAGAAAGACAGCATCAACCTAAACATAGCAGATATGGAAGATTCCCCTAAATGTACTAAACACTATGTCCTAAGCCACTGCAGGGTACACTCTATTGTCTCCAATGCTCTTGACAACATAGAGACTCATTCACAGCATCAAGTTAAATAGGTTCCAGCAACTTCTTGCATGCACAATAACTCCAGTGCTTTTCCTGAGTGTCTACCTAACCTTCCTTCATACGTCACAGAGCATCAGAGCAAGCTGCAAGCAAGTCATCAATCTCCTGCCATCTGTACAGCTTCAAGTCAACATACCATTGGAACCACTGACTATAAGCAAGCAACTTACCTCTGTCAAAGATAGTGCAATCAGCACCGTTCAGCCAACAACATCTTGCATAAAGGCAGAGACAACTGAAACAGCAGAGTTTGTGAGGTACATACTTTGCCATCAGGACAGCTGGCTTGTCGATTGTCGGTATGAGAAGGTGCACCTCCTCCCTGCTCTTCAGGTGCGTCAAATGGCACAAGTTAAGAGGAAGACATCAATAGCAACAAATGGCAAGTCTCCCAGCTGATCGCCTAACTACAGATCCACCCTTCACCTATGTTGGAGATCTCATCCTTCTAAAGGACAAGGTCTGGAAGATAAAGGTCAAGGTAACCAAAGGAGTATCGACACTAACCTTTACTCGACCAATTACAAATTTAGTACTGCTTTTGCCAGGTGAGTGACTTGCAAGGACTAGCCATGCTTTGGCACGGCGGAGAGTACATAGCTACTAACTACAAGTTCTTCTGCAATCCTGTTGAACTTATGTTTGTTTGCTTGTTGCATGTTCTCATTACAGGTTCCAGGACATCTATCAATATTGGACATTATTGGACATATACCTGTATATATATATATATATATATATATATATATATATATATGTTTAAGGTTATGAAATCTAAAGATTTCTTGCAGGGAGTGTTGTGCTACACAATGTGAATTAGTATAATTCCATGTGTGTGTATAATTTGGTTTATTATTGTTCTATGTCTTTAAGCTGTCTGCCTCAGTCTGAGCTGAACCTTCTCTCCCACCGTAGTTCTGTATATCCCCTCCCCTCCTCTCCTCTCTCTTCTGGTTTCATTTCTGAGCATGCTGCTTTCATGTACACATCTCCATGAGGCTTACAACTTCATAGTTTTTCTACCTATGAATATCCATCATTAACCACTTACCTACCGGGCCACTTTTTTACATTTGGTGGTCACAAGCTAAAAACATTTTTTTTTTGCTAGAGAATTACTTAGAACCCCCAAACATTATATATATATATATATTTTTCAAACACCCTAGAGAATAAAATGGCGATCGTTGCAATACTTTTTGTCACACGGTATTTGCGCACCGGTCTTTTTTTGGAACAATTTTACTTTTTTGAGTTAAAAAATAAGACAACAGTAAAGTTAGCTAAATTTTTTTGCATATTGTGAAAGAGGATGTTACGCCGAGTAAATAGATACCATACATGACACGGCTGAAAATTGCGCCCACTCGCAGAATGGCGACAAAGTCCCGTATTTAAAAAGTTCCATAGGCGACGCTTTAAAAAATGTTAACGGTTACCAGGTTAGAGTTACAGAGGAGGTCTTTTGCTAGAATTACTGCTCACACTCTGGCAATCGCGGCGATACCTCACATGTGTGGTTTGAACACCGTTTTCATATGTGGGGGCGACTTACGTATGCGTTTTCTTTGCTGCACGAGCTCGCGGGGACGGTGGCGATTTAAGTCTTTTTTTTTTTTTTTTACATTTTATTTATTTATTTATTTTTAGCACTGTTCCTTTAAAAAAAAAAATCTGATCACTTTTATTGCTATCACAAGGAATGTAAACATCCCTTGTGATAGTAATATATGGTGACAGGTACTCTTTTTGGAGGGTCGGGGGGTCTAAAAGACCCCCCATCCCTCCTTTGCACTTCTCAGTATTCAGATCGCCAAAAACAGCGATTCAGAATACTGTCACTTTTTTAAAATTGGCGGCGTTAGCCGCCGTGTAAACCAGAAGTGACGTTGTGACATCGCTTCCGGAATTTGCAGAAGGAGACCTGATCGGAGCCGATTACGGCTTCTGTCAGGTCTCCTTCCAGCCGGCGGACGCGCCGAATCGTCGCTCCGGTCTCCCGGTGGGACGGGAGGCCGGAGAAGAGCGGCGGAAGGCGGCGGGAGGGGGGTGTCCCCTCCCGCCCCCTGGGGTAATGACCGAGCGGCTCCCGAGCCAGATCGGTCGTTACCCCTGGATAGCCGACCGCCAGCTCTAAAAAATGATACCGGGATATAGCCTGCAGGTGCAGGCTATGTCCCGGGAGAGCCGCTAAAACCCGACCGCCGCCTATTTACAGCGCTGGTTGGGAAGTGGTTAAATGGAACATTCAAAAGGCTTCATCGTCTGTCTCCTCTACATGAGTTTATTCATTGAGTTTAAGCTGTCTGAAATGATGCAAGGGATATAAAGATCACCAGGTCAGTGTAAGCCCTACATGATGCTGAAGATAAACTTTATGGCCTTGTAAGTGAGTCAGAACATTGCTGCAGAGGTTGAAAGGGTGGGGAGTCAGCTTGTCAGTGCTCAGACCACATGCCGCACCCTACATCAAATTGGTCTGCATGGCTGTTGTTCCAGAAAGAAGCCTCTTCTAAAGATGATGCACAAGAAAGCCCACAAACAGTTTGCTGAAGACAATCAGACTAAGGACATGGATTACTGGAACCATGTCCTGTGGTTTGATGAGACCAAGATAAGCTTATTTGGTTCAGATGGCGTTAAGCGTGTGTAGTAGGCTTGTGCGATTCGTTTTGTAACAAATTGAAATTCGTCCGAGTTTTGTGACTTTCGGACATTCAGATGCATCCGAGTATCCGAAAAAAAAATACGAATACAACCGAATCCGAACAAAATTATATTGTAAATAGCGAATGGTCTTGGCATAATTCGTTGTTGCGTTAACGCATCAACAAGTTATGCCGAAACCAATCATCAGGCTATAGGCCCCAGTGTCGAAAGCGAAAGTAAAATACGATATTTCAAATCTTTACAAACACAGCAATGTATTTCCAAATGTACGAATCCATTCAATGCACGTTAGGCAGTGCCGGTTTGAGAGCGTGTCGAAAACACAACTAAAGCTTTATAACAGTTATGAATAACAAGTAACCACTATGTATTTATGAAACTATGAATACATTCATACACGAAAAAGGTAATCTTACAAAAGGACGAATTACAAAATTACGATTTGTGTCCACCAGAATCAACGAAAGCATGAATTTGAATCAAAGGAAAAATAAGGCTTTCAGAAATGCGAATAATTCAGATTCAACTAAAAATGTCGCTTACAAAATTACGAATTAGTCTGATCACGAAAAATGCTGTATCACGAAATTACGAATTGTTACAAATCAACAGCATTGAATAGAAACGGAACGAAACATAATCCATTTTTCCGCTGTGCACAAGTCTAGTGTGTAGTGGCAACCAGGTGAGGACTACAAAGACAAGTGTGTCTTACCTACAGTCAAGTATGGTGGTGGGAGTGTCATGGTCTGGGGCTGCATGAGTGCTGCAGGCACTGGTGAGCTACAGTTCATTGAGGGAACCATGAATGCCAACATGTACTGTGACATACTGAAGCAGAGCTTGATCCCCTCCCTTCATAGCCTGAGCCGCAGGGCAGTATTCCAACATGATAGCAACCTCAAACACACCTCCAAGATGACCACTACCTTGCTAAAGAAGCTGAGGGTAAAGGTGATGAACTGGCCAAGCATGTCTCCAGACCTAAACCCTATTCAGCATCTGTGGGGCATCCTCAAATGGAAGGTGGAGGAGCGCAATGTCTCTAACATCCACCAGCTCCGTGATGTCGTCATGGAGGAGTGGAAAAGGACTCCAGTGGCAACCTATGAAGCTCTGGTGAACTCCATGCCCAAGAGGATTAAGTGCTGGAAAATAATGGTGGCCACACAAAATATTGACACTTTGGGCCCAATTTGGACATTTGCACTTAGGGGTGTACTCACTTTTGTTAACAGTGGTTTAGACATTTATGGATGTGTGTTGAGTTATTTTGAGGGGACAGCAAATTTACAGTTATACAAGCTGTGCACTCTCTACTTTACATGAAAAGTTAGAATAAAATATTTCCAAAAATGTGAGGGGTGTACTCACTTTTGTGAGATACTGTATATGTATTGCAAAAATAAACTAAACGTTTTTCTTTACTTTTTACTGTGACATAAATCTCAAAGCTCTGTGCAGACCTTTGTTGCTCCAAATGCGTCGCTTTTAAGATTGGATTCTGAATCCCAGTACATTCTGATTCTGCAATGATAATCACTATGCCCCAGTGGCGGCTGGTGCTTTTTTTGGAGGGGGGGTGGCAAACAAACCACCTGACACCCCCCCATTTGGTTGGTCGGTCGGTCGATCAACCCCCCCCCCACATTGCTCGGTAAACAAGCCACCCCGTCGCTCGCCTGTCCACCCGCCAGCCCCACACTTACCCCATTCAGGTCGTGGGCAGCTTCGGCGGCTTCCCCCCTGCTTCTGGTCCTTTTCAATATGGTCACTTCTCCTTTCACTTCCTGATGGGAGGAAAAGCAGGAAGACAATAGCGAATATTCATTTATTGTCACACAACTGGGTGGGCTTAGGTCGCAGTGCTCTGTGCCCTGAACCTACCCTTTTTGAAGCCAATTAGAGCCTCAGGCTTTAATCATTTGCTTAAAAAAAATAAAAATAAAATTGAAACCCATGCGTCTGGCACCCTGCATGGAGATTAGGTGCCGGGCACATGGTTTCGGGGGGGTGACCTTAATGGAGCAGCCACCACTGATATTCATAAAATAAAACATTATAGCTAATTAGAATTAAATAAATAGATAAATAGATACTTTATCAGATACAGTATATTAGTTACAACCACATCAATCTATTTATTCCCTATTCATTTTTCATCATATATACCCATAGTGTAACTTCCTTCCTACAAAATAGTGCTATTGGTATTACTTTTACTATTATCTTTAGTCTTACTATACATCTGAGTACTAGAAGCAAACAACACAAAGAGAGGTTATTATTATTATTGTTATTATTATTATACATATTATTTTTATTGTTAATAAAATAAGATGACAATGAATAATAATAATAATTCCTTTATTTTTTTAATCAGTAAAATACCGTAGGAAATCACAGATGAATATTAGTTGTTCTCCTTTTTGGCCTGCCTATGGAGTCAAATAACACTGCATGAAAAGTAATACGTGAAATTAATTTTATAATTTTTACTGTATGGAGCCAAACACAGCTAACGCCTGACCTGTCCATATCATAAGATAATAGAAAACACATTTTATTGTGTGCTGGAGATAGAAAGGGAGACACAATATCAATGTTATTTTATGCCCACAACTGAAGAAAAGGAATGTATGAGAAGTGCATAGCGGTGTTGTAAATTTTTTTTATTTTATTTATTATGGCTAGGATAAAAATAAACACATTCATTTTCTTTTCTTCTTTCATTTTTTTAATCAGTAAATATGGAAATACAGATGAGTATTTTTTATTCTCATTTTTATCCTGCAGGTGGAGCTCTTATACCGTTGTGTACAAAGCCCAGTAAGCTGAAATGATCACACCCATAAATACGTCAGAACAGCGACTGTTATTAAATTGTTTTATTACATTTCAGTAAAAAAAAAAATTGCATCACCCTTATAAGTAAACCAGGCCTACTTTCACTTTACTATACACTTAAGGGCCAATTTATAAATGTTTTCACGCAAAATTCACACAAATTTCACCCAAGATTCACACATTTTTCTAATTGGAATTAAGACAAAAACATGTGCAGATCTTGGGTGACAGTTGTGAGAATATTGTGTCAACACATTTTTTTGTTTCAAAAATTTTATTGAAGATTTTCAAAATAACAGAAAAGAAAGGTGATATTAGTCAGAGTCTGTAAATCATTTACTCACACACAGAATAAACAGTGAGGAACGAGCGAGTGACAAAACATTATGTTATTCCAGGAAAGAATATATAGCTATGAAAAGACAGGCATAGAGCGAGAGGTTATGCCATCACTCCGGACACCCCATCTGGGAGCAAACTGTGTCCAGAGAGACGGAGAACAACCTACTCTGCTCCATTTCCCAAAATCCTCTTGAAAGCTGTTGTTGGATTTTCACATAAAAGTCTAAAAAGGGAATAACCATTATACCCAAAATAAAGACATATTAGAGGTTTTGAGAGTGTAGCTACTCCCCACACCCAACCACAAGATTGGGAGAGGGTAGTGCCACACAGATACCATCAGAACCCAGGCATTCAATAGAAAACATAAAGACAAAGCAAAGGAAAATGAGACAATGACCAGAGGAGAAGGTGAAGAAGGGGAGCAAAAGATAGGGGAAGAGAGGCACCATGGAGTCTTATAGGAAGGAGAGAAAGATGTGGGTCACATGGGAAGTTTTGGATAGTTCTTCCATGGATCCCAGACTAGATCAAATTTAGTTAAAGTATCCAAAATGATATTATCAAGCTTTTCCTGCAACATGATCCAAGAGATTTTCTGCTTAACTGCAGCGAAGGACACAGAGGGATGTTTCCAGGACCTGGCAATTGTGATTTTAGCACCCAACAGAATAAAGTGGGTACGTTTAAAGAGGGGTTTGGAAAGTCCGTCAGGTTTGGAATTGAGAAGGGCCGTTTCTAGGTTCTGAGGGACAGGAAGGCCCGTGACCTTACGAATCAAGTGGAAGACCTTATTACAAAAAACCCCAAATGCATGGGTATTCCCACCAGGTGTGGAAGAAGGAGCCCAAATGGCCACATCCTCTGAAACAGAGGCTAGAGGAATTTGGAAACATGGCTGCTAGCTGGTTTGTTACCAAGTACCATCGGGTAAAATCCTTAAGATTGGCCTCCCTCAAGGTGATATTAGCGATTCCTTTAAAGAATCTCACGAACAGGGAACTCCACTTATCTGCCTTCCAATCCACTTCCAGATCCCTCTCCCAATTCTTCACAAAGGGAGGCTTGTCTGAATTCTCCATCAGTGATGCATAAATCAGGGAAATACCTCCTCTTCCATCCTCAGTTTCCGAACACCATTTTTCATACGGAGTGACACCTGCATAATCATTTCTAAGTTTCCACCAAGATGTCAGAAAATGGTGTATTTGTAGGAAACACAATTTTTCAGCAAGGGGCATATCTAACTTGTTGATGCAATGAGTTAAGGTCAAAGAGCCAGCAGGAGTCAAAAAGTGGCCTATTCGAAATAGGCCCTTATTTGTCCACCACTGGAAGGCCTGAATGTCTAGGCCCGGTGGGAATTGGGGAGTATTAAAAAGATGATTAAGGGGCGGAGATTCGAGATTAAATTAGGAGGTTTAAGGACTAAGTCGCTAAGGGCGATAGAGTGGGACAAGGTAGGGGCGAGTATTGGGGGCCTCAATTTATGGGGAGCCCCCACCAAAAAATCAATAGTGTTGAACGGTACCGCCTGTCTCTCTATATTAATCCAATCAGGTTTGTCCCCTCTGGCAAAGACGGTTGAGAACTGGGCTAGTTGAGCTGCCTGATAGTATTTATAGAGGTATGGGAGTCCTAGGCCCCCCTTATTATGTCTCCTGTAAAGAACATTAGCAGTACATCTAAAGCCTTTTCGGCCCCATATGAATTTCAGAATTTGCGATTGTAGTTTTTGCAAGTGAGACTTCCTAATTGGGATAGGGAGAGCTCTAAAAAAATAGAGAATCCTGGGTAGAAGAGTCATTTTGACCGAGTGTATCCTACCCAACCATGAAAGGACCTCCTGATCCCATCTGGAAAGATCATCTGCTAGTTTCTTAAGTAAGGGTGGATAATTGACATCATAAAGTTGGCTGATGTTGGCTGCCAGATTGACCCCCAAGTAGGGTATCTGATTAGTATTCCAAGTGAATTTATAGAGCTCTTTGAGACGATGTATTATCGACTCCGGGGTGGAGATATTCAGAGCTGCTGATTTGGACCAATTAACACAAAGCCCAGAAGCTTCTCCAAAGACTTAAAGGAGATGAATAACTTTTGGGTGGATGTGAGAGTAGATGAGATAAATAGGAGCAGGTCATCTGCGAATAATGCACATTTGTGGGAACGGGTTACACATTTTACCCCCTGGATGTCTGGGTTATCCCTAATAGAAATTGCTAAAGATTCCATCGCAATCGCAAATATTAGGCAGGAGAAGGGACATCCCTGCCTAGTTCCCATAGAGATAGCAAAAGGGTCCAAATAATAATTTTGCAATTTTACCTGGGCGCTAGGGTTTGAGTAGAGGGCTCTAAGAGTCTGAAGAAATTTTGGGCCAAAGCCCCATCTGTTTAGAATATCAAAGTGGTACGACCAGTCAACCGTGTCAAAGGCTTTTTGTAAATCAACAGACAAAATGAACCCTTCCTGGGGAGGACCCCCGTCCCAATTCGAGTTAAGGAGAGAAATGATGTTCACTGCTCTGCGGATCTGGTCCGGGCCCTGCCTTCCCGGAATAAAGCCCACCTGGTCTTTGTGGCTATAGTTACCTATAAATTTGGATAATCTATTTGCCAACATTTTAGTTAAAATTTTAAGGTCATTATTGATTAATGAAATAGGTCTATAGTTGCTAACGTCCAAGTGATCTTTACCAGGTTTGGGGATGACCGAGACAAAGGCCCTGTTGGCCTCGCTCTGCTGCGTGGACCCCGTCTGAAGTGAGTTAAAAAATTTTGTTAGGGGGCAATTATTGGCCAAAAGTCTTATAGTAACCCATGGATAAACCATCAGGGCCAGGGGCTGAACCCTTCCTGAGATTTCTGATTACCTCTAGGACCTCTAGGAGTAAAAGGTTGTTCCAGGGAAGCTATATGATCCTCCAAAAGTTTAGGGAGGGAAATGTTATTTAAAAAAGCAGCAAGGGAAGGAGATGAAGCTGTTTTACCTGGTTCATAGAGTTTGGCATAGAAGTTCTGAAAGATAGTCATAATCCGTTTAGGAGTTAGATCTCCTGAGGGATCCCTGATCTTTGGGAAGGAAAAGGAATGAAATCTAGGGGACAATCTGGCAGCTAATCTAGTACCTATTTGATCTTTTTATAAATAGAAATGGGCTTTAGACCATTGAATTTGTTTCTCGGTGCTGGTGGTTAGGGCAAGGTTTAAGGCTACCTTCCCTGCTTCCAGCTGTGCCCAGGAACGGGGAGTCAGATTCTTCATATGAAAAATGGAAAGCACACTCTAGCTTCTCTATATCGACCTTCCTCTCCCTTCTTAGCCTGACTGATAATTGGATGATCTTTCCCCTTATCACCCCTTTATGAGCTGCCCAAAGAATTGGGGGCGAGACTTCCCCATTATCATTCATTAGGAAGTAATCTTTGATTTCTTTTTGTAACAATGTGCAATGCACCGGGTTATTCAGGAGAGTTTCATTCAAGCGCCATTGGGGATTCCTCCTTTGACCTAGGTCAACTCTAATGTATATTATAACTAACAAGTGATCCGACAAGGGAGAATCTTTAATGTAGGATTTGGAAATTAAGGGGGTGACAGAAGCTGGGACAAAAATATGATCTATTCTTGCCATGCTCTTATGCGGGGCTGAAAAATGGGTATAGTTCCTTACCCTAGGATTAAGCTCCCTCCAGATGTCTATGAACTCCAACGAGTAAAGAAGCCTGGCGAATTTAAGGCTATAT
Source organism: Glandirana rugosa (assembly GCA_018402905.1). Classification (NCBI taxonomy): domain Eukaryota; kingdom Metazoa; phylum Chordata; class Amphibia; order Anura; family Ranidae; genus Glandirana; species Glandirana rugosa. The sequence goes on along the minus strand of BLSH010555216.1, from coordinate 503,648 downwards.
TTAGGTGGATGAAGCAGGCGGGGGAGACCCAATCCCGACTTGTCGAGCATAGGGTCTAGGGCCGTATTAGAATCTTCTCCCAATATTACAGTCCCCTCAAGGTGGGGCATGATGAGAGTAAACAAACCGTGAAGAAATTTGGCTTGACCAATGTTTAGGGCATAATATGATAAAAAAGTGTGCGTCAATCCCCCTAAGGTCCGTTTATGTAGGATAAACCTGCCCTCTGGGTCTTTAATTTCTTTCTGGGGGGTAAAGGACAAATGCTTAGCGAAGAAGATCCCTACACCTCTAGTCTTGTCTGATGTGTTTGCCAGAAAGAACTGGGGATATTTAGAGTGTATAAACTTAGGATTGTACTGATCAGGGAAATGGGTTTCTTGAAGCATGAGTACATCCAAGTGTTGGGAGTGGACTAAGTTAAAATATTTTTTCCTCTTCACGGGGGAGTTAAGGCCCTGAACATTGTGTGTTGCTATTCTCAAAGAGGATGGGGGATTAACGGACATTGTAAAGGTTTGAAAATCAAAATTTATGCATCACTGAACGAGGGCTTACCTGACTCCGGGAGTGGAAAGGAATCGGCTTGCCATACGAGACGGTTAGAAGGACGACCCACTGTGACCTACTACGTATTTGACTTCCCTGGTGCCTGAAAAGGGAAGGGTAGAAACAGAAGAGTAAAGAACAGAAAGAGCAAAAGAATTAAAGTTAAAGCAGAAAACATGGGAGGGGAGCGGCAAAGCCTTGCCGCAAGCCCCCTCAAAATCCTGGCAATGGGGGATCTAAGAGTCACCCCCACTCCCAGGAAAAGGTAACAACATATCTGCCCAAATGGCAGAAATGTAACCAACTCAGGGATTACCAACATTTGGGTCCCAAAGTCAGAGGGAGGAGCATCACATCTGCCCCGGCCAGTACCTTAACCGGAAACAAATAAAAATTTTAGACTACCCAGTAAATACAAAAATTATTAATAATGAGAATGTAAATTCTAGAATAACCTGGATCCCTCAACCTGTAAGGTTGAGGTCTCTTGAGTGGACCCTTTCCGGACTAGATTTGAAGTCACCTCCGGTTCCCTTACACATAGATCAGCCAAGGCCAACAGGGACCGCCATTAAGAACATAACCAAAAAGAAAAAAATAAGAATTAGATGCAAAAAGGCTGGATTGAACAGCCTGCAGAGGGTCTCCCCCCCCCCGCTCCCCCCAGAGAAATACAGGTCCCAGAGGAGGAGGGGGAGAGAGCCACCCACAGGCCACCACAACAAATTATCAAAGTTAAGATTTAAGAGTCAACAAATCGGGAACAGTAAACACTGTAAGGTTCAAAGACTTAAGTGCCGCTAGACACAATAAACATAAAAAAAAGGGGGTCAAAGCTCAAGAATCAAGGGGGTTAGAATCTTTGGCTCGCTTTTGTTGCTGTTTCCGCCACATTGGTAGAACGGGGCTCTGAGGGGATGGCCTCTTACAAGAGCCTACATTCTTGTGAGGCAAAGTGGAGGCTGAGTCCAGGGAGATGAGGTTGAGTTTAACCAGTAGTTGTTCCCCCTCCTGGAATGTAGAAAAGCCGTACTTCTTGCTTTTGTGAATGAAAGTCAAGCGGAACGGGAATGACCACCAATATTTGATGGTTGACTTGGTAAGGACTTCCAACGGTGGCTTCAGGGTTCTTCTCTTTTGGATTGTAGAAGGAGACAGGTCCGCGAAAACTTGAACGGAATGACCTTGTATAGCGAGATTAGGAGAGTTCCTAGAGGCCTTCATGATCTCTTCCTTTACACCATAAAAATGGGGTTTCACCACAATGTCTCTAGGTAGACCACCTGACCTCGGAGGCTGGAGTGCTCTGTGGGCCCTGTCTAGTTCAAGACGGTGTTCAAGGATGCCTGAAATGGTTTCCTTGATAAAGTCGCTCACAGCCGCCCGGACATCAGTGATAGCCTCAGAAAGGCCCCTAATTCGAAAGTTATAGCATCTAGAACGATTTTCGGAATCATCTATTTTAGATGCAGAGTCTAATTGATCTTGTAGATCTTGGATACGTGTCGTGCTCTGGTTGATTCTGGAAACTGATTGATCTGTTTTGTGTTCTATTGCGTCTATCCGAGCACCCAAACCTTGTAGGTCAGCTTGGATAACAGAAGTAATTTAGGTGGCTGTTTGGGCTAGGCCCTTAGAAAGCATTTTGGAAAAGACCTCCAACATCATCTGGAAGTCAGAATGAGGTACCGGAGCATGGGGACTAGACAATTCAGACTGAATATTGCCAGGACCCTGCTCTTTGAGAGGTGTAGTAATGAGTTCATCTAATGTCCGTTCCAAAAGAGAGATTGTGGACGCTGGTGAGAGGATCTGGGCCATGTGTTGTGCCCCAGGAGGGGACCCCGGAGAGTGGAGAACTTGAGAACCCCCATCTGAACCAGCTTCCATTTCCTCATTATCCCCTGTGGCTGGTTGAACACCTGGGGGCATCTGTGAGCCCTTTGAAGTTGGGACATCAAAGCCTGGTTGACGGGAAAAATCCCGCCTGACTGTTCCTGTCTGCATAGTGCCAGATTTGAGAAGTGTCCCAATGAGATTGCTGAATTGAGCCCGCTCTTTATAGATAAATATAATTAAAGTTATATATGTCTGGACTTTTGTTTGACCCACAATTTCTTCTGGTTCAATGGATCTTTTTACAATCAGAGGAGGGGCGTTGCAATGGGGGCGAAATTCGCCCCGAGCATTGCAAACCTCTTTATGGGCGAATGGGAGGACAGATTCGTCTATGCGAACCGAAGAAAGGAACTGTTGTTCTATGTTCGTTACATAGACGATCTGTTCTTCATTTGGAGTGGCTCTGAGACGTCCCTCATAGATTACATCCAATTTTTGAATAACAACACCAACCACATTGTCCTTACCAGCCAGTTTAGTAAAAACGAGATTCATTTTTTGGATGTCACTGTCGGTAGGTCTGGAGATACTTTGACCACCAGTGTATACTTCAAGCCTACCGATAGAAATAGCTTTCTACCCTGGTTTAGTGGACACCACCCTATGTGGTTAAAAAATATCCCTAAGGGACAAATGTCCCGTATCAGGAGGAACTGCTCAGATTTGAACAGTTATAGAGAAAAAGCACAGATACTGAGGGATCGTTTTGAGGAGAAGGGTTATAAAAGAGAACACCTGGAGGCAGTGATACAGGAAGTTGCTGAGGTCCCAAGGGAAGCTCTACTGTCTGGGTGCACCAATAATCCATCTCGTAGCAACTCACACGAATATGGCTTCATCACTGGGTATCATGAACAACACCAACAGGTTGAGGCCATATTCAAAAAACATTGGCATGTGTTGCAGATGGACACGGTGTTGGGCCCCTCCCTACCACAAAGACCTAGATTTATATATCGGAAGGGCACCAACATAGGGGACAGAGTCGTACGCAAGGTTCTAGACCCCCCCACAAAGCCGGGTACTTTCTGGGACCAAACAGGATTTTATGCCTGTCGGAAATGCAGGGCATGTAGAGAAGTGGGGACCCCCATGAGAGGTCTGAAGTCTTTTGTATCTGGAGTGAATGGAGTTGAATTTAAGATCAAAGACTTCATCACATGTAATACAACACATGTGGTATATGCACTAACATGTCCCTGTGGGCTCCTGTACATAGGTAGAACCAAACGTCCCCTTAGGGTAAGGATAGCAGAACACATTGCAAATATCAAATTGGGTTTTAGGGACCACAATGTATCCTTACATTTTTTACAGGAGCATAACCGTGACCCTGTGGGACTGAAATTTTGGGGTGTAGAACACGTTGTCTCGCCTTGGAGGGGTTCCAACCAAGTACGGGACCTCTCCAAGCGCGAGACTCGCTGGATATTTTTGACCGATTCACTTACGCCCAAAGGCTTGAATGTCGAACTTGACATCAATTGTTTTATTAATGACTATTAATATTGGAATAGACATTTGCATAAAGTTTAAGAAATGTCTGGAATCCTACATTCATGTGTAATTTCCTGGTACAATCACCAATGTTGTTAGGTGATGATTATTTATACGCTTATTTTTAATTGAATGTATATTTTAGAAGACTTTCAAAACAACTTTTCACTTCAGAGAGTCAATGTATCAATCCAGATGCATTTATAAGTATAGTCATGGATTGACTAGCATGTGATTATAAAAACTATCTCTGGTGATATATGCTCCTTGTATATGTGATGGAATCACTGTTGAACAAGAGAAACCGTCTGTGAGGCTGTCATCTGTCTCCAGGCAGCGGTTTGGGTTGATCCCATATATTCTCACATGCGGCATTTATATCCCTATATAAGTCACTTTGTGAGGGGTAATTCAAAAGTTAGTTATTGTTGGCCACATGTCCAATATAGATAATTAACTATAGGCACCATAAACCTTGAAGCTTTTTTGAAGTGATATATATAAAGTTGTTATAGTAAGATTTTGTGATTGAGTAGTACCCTTACAGTCAGTTGCCGCTCTATATGGGGAATGCGTTGCCTGGAGACGGGTGTACGCGGAGATCAGAGGCGGTTTTTAGACTTCCTGGGCTCTGCTATAAATGAGGTTGCGTCGCGGCGCTCGGCCACGCCCTCAGACGAAGTCGGATGTGACGAAACGCGTCAGGGCCGGGCCGAGCGACGCAACAGCGGAAGTTACCTGCCGGTTCTCGCATGAAAGCTCTTAGTAGTGGAACGGGCGGGCACTGAACCACTATTGGGGACAAGTAATGTGAGGCGGCATTGCGGATGTGCGGGTTGATACCTTCTACCATGTGAGTGTGTCTTTCAAGTATTTTAATCAGATATAATAAAAACGGTTTTACACTATGAGAGTGTTCCCACTCCCTTCTTGTCTACCTATATCCATCTGATCCAATGAGGAGCATATCAGAGGAAAGGACCGGACTGCCCTAGAAGTGGATTGAGAGATCACCTCATACAGATATCTGTAATACGCTGGGATTTCAATGCGAATAACTCACCAGGTTCTGGTGAGTGTATCCCCATAAGGGGAATCCTGATTATCCACACGTGGTGCCATTGTTTTTGGTGGAGGGTCGGACATCCACAGTTGAATAGAACTGTAACCAAAGAAGTACACATCTCTTTGAATATATATAAGGATATTTGAAAGCGCTGCTGTAGGAGTACGCGGCTGTGCTCCTTGAGTTTATTAAGTGTTTGGAACGTCTTGTTATTGACTATTCAGCAGCTGCTTTTGTTTGTGCTGTAAAGGAGACAGTGTCAGTTTGGCGCTGAGCAGAGACTATTTTTCGTTGGAGACAGTGGTGCACTTTAATTTACTCTGTATTTTGTTTTATATATGACCCTTGCTAGGATAGTAATAACACTGTGAAACACTGCTAGAGGAAGATGGTCTGCTCTTGGAGTGGCTCAGGGTGATCCACTAGCATTCATATATGAGGGATTAGGGCCGGCTCTCTGCTAGCAACCTATGTTGCAGGATGAAGGGCGAAGAGTAGGCCCAAGCTGCGGCCTCAAATAGGAGCCCCTGTCCTAGAGAGCGCTCAAGCCTCCATAATGAGCCTGCAGGTCTTGTGTCCTTTGGGGAAGTCCCCACTTGTGACAGTCACTTTGAGGGGATGCTCCTGTACCCTCCCGGGAGCCCCTGGGAACGAGACCTCCCCGCTCCACTACCTCCCAACTGACAGAGGAGCATGTAGGCCCGAGCCGCAGCCTCGAGTAGGAGGACGAGGCCGGACGCGAAACCTACAACTGATATGGCGGGTCCTCACAGCCCTGGGTGGTATCCCAACAGCAGCCCCTTCTTCCTCAGCCCTATGAGCGGGTAAGCCAAGCTCCGCTGCTCGCTGTAGCAGGTCCGGATGGCCAGGGAGAACCGGAGCTCCAGGCTTACACAGCCGCCATGGACGCTCCGCACATGCGCACTCCCGTGTCAACACATTTTTAAATAGACCCCTTAAGGTATCTCCAGGCAAAACTTTTTTATTAAATTTTTTGTTTCTGTTTTTTAGTTTTGGATGGAATGGGGAAGGCTTAGATTCACGGTCACAGCTTTATTTGCTGTGTCCCTTCTGGGAATATTCACCTCTCTGTTTGTTCTGTGACCATTGTCAGAAATAAGGATGAGCTGAGCATTTGGTCCAAATATAGCCTTCACTGTTTAGATGTTTGGCTGGATTTTGGGACATTTGGTGGGGACTGTTTCACCGAAGCTTCCATGATGCATTACAAAAACCATTATTTTCCAACATTTTCCAACATTTTGCGCCTGATCCTTTTTTTCTGCTGCATCCAAAGCTGCTCCACTTTCCACTGCAAGTCACAAAAATATCCCACAAGCTGCCATCATTTCCATGTCCATTCTCGATGAGCACACCCACCCAATTCCCACAAAGTTCTCTTGGTATGCTGACACCTTAAGAGTTCTGTTCACTGGAACTAAGAGGCCAAGCCCAACCTCTGGAAAACAACCCCAGAATTTCCACAAGCATTTCATGCTACAAACTCACAAGCTAAAACCTGATCTCCAGCCACCTACCCATGGAGATATCTGATACAATGCTAGATGAACATGGACGTTTCGCATTCATTAAAGGGAAGATTGGGAGCAGAGCCATTACAATAACTAATATATATATATAGCCCCAATTCTGCCCAAGTTTCTTTCTTCCACAAACTATACGACTCGCTCTCATCATTCCAAACTGGAATACTCCTACTGGGAGGTGATTATAACGTAGCGTTGAACCCTCTCACAGATACCTCATCGGGCACTTCTACCCTCACATACAGGGCAATTAAACAGATTAAGACACAACTACACAACCTATTATTGCACGACACATGGCAAATTCTCCACCCCCAGACAAGAGACTACACCTTTTACTCCACGCCCCACAATAGGTATTCCAGACTAGATTACATCCCGATATCTCAAAAAGATCTCCCCGTCCTAACTGGCACATCTATGGAACCGCAATTCCTGTCCGATCACAATCCAATCACTGCTACAATCACACTCCCAGAATATACGACATTTAATAAAACGTGGAAGCTCAACGCCTCTCTCATAACTGACCAAATAAATGTCTCTGAAATCATTAAAAGGATAGAAGAATACTTCATCACAAATGACACCCCAGATTCGACCCAGATATCCCAATGGAAAGCCCATAAATATGTAGTTAGGGGCCAGTTCATTAAATTGGCTACCTCCAGGAAAAGAACACAATAGGAAACTATCAAAACCTTATTGAAGCAAATACACAACCTGGAGCATACACACAAATTATCGCACACAAAAAATACTTTACAAGAACTAGAGCAAACATGTGAAAGACTGAGAGAAGAACTGAATAGGAAAATCAGAAGGAACTATGCGCTATCTCAAAAGCTCTTCTATGAGCATGGAAATAAAAGCAGCAAGTTCCTAGCGAGAGCATTACAATCTAAGAGAGCCAATACCACAATCAGGCAACTGCGCACACCCAACGGCACACTTGTAACTAAACATTATATTGCCAATCAATTCGCAAGATTTTACACTGACCTCTACAATCTCCCACCAGAACAATCCTCTACAAAAGATACTAGGACTCGCAACACGGTCATAGCTGACGTCCTCGCTAAATATAGCCCCAAACCAATAACCAAAGAACAGGCTGAGGAAATTGACGGCCCAATGACCGTTGAGGAACTCAACACAGACATCAAACAAATGAAGTCAGGCAAAAGCCCTGGCCCAGACAGACTCTGCATGGCCTACTACAAAACCTTTCAACAATCTCTATCCAGCCCATTTCCTCAAGACTCTTAATCAACTGGCCAAACCAAATACATCCCCACAAAACCTTCTAGAAGCCCATATCTGTGTCATACCCAAACCAGGGAAAGACCATGAAGCCCCAGCCAACTATAGACCCATTTCACTGTTAAACACGGACCTAAAAGTTTTTGCAAAAAATATTAGCCAATTGCATACTCCCGCTTCTGAATAAATTAATCTCCAAAGATCAGGTAGGGTTTGTCCACGGAAGGGAAGCCAGGGACAACACTCTGAAAGCTTTAAACATACACCACTGGCTCGCCAAAACAAATCACCCTGGATTCCTACTATCTCTTGACGCAGAGAAGGCGTTTGACAGGCTGGCCTGGGACTATTTTGAGGCCCTCCTACACAAGATAGGCTTGGGCCCCCGGCTCTCTACCCTCATAATGTTCCTTTACCACAAAGCCAATTCATAATGTCCCTTTACACCAACCCGAAAGCTAGAGTATGCGCTAAAGGCCAACCGTCAAACGCCTTTTGCATAAACAACGGTACTTGTCAAGGGTGCCCCCTGTCCCCCTTGCTATTTATTCTTACTCTCGAACCACTTCTGAATCAAATAAGAGATAATACCAACATCCATAAAGATACATAACAACAGCATAAAATAGCTGCATATGCAGATCACATTCTCCTCTTCCTTTCCAATCCCCACACATCCCTACCAAACCTCCTCAAGGATTTCAAAACATTTCAATATATCTCACATTTCAAAATCAATTTCTCTAAGTCATACGCCCTAAATATCACACTAACAGAAACCCAGGTAACACAATGCTCACAACACTTCCAATTCAAATGCAAAACAGATATGATAACATGATAACATACCTAGGAACCCAAATCCCATGGCATCTCTCTAAACTGTATGAGACAAATTACCTATCCCTCCTAAACACCATCTCAAATGACCTAAAACAATGGAACAAGGCCCACTTCTCCTGGTTTGGCAGATCGGCTATTGTCAAAATAAACATCCTACCACGAGTACTATACTTACTACAGACAATTTCCATTTCAATTCCCAAAGCTTTCTTCCTCTTGCTCACTCACATGTGCCGCTCCTTCATTTGGAACAATAGAAGCCCTAGAATCAAATACTCACAAATAACGAAGCCCAAAGACAAAGGAGGCATAGGTCTACCTGATATAAACCTCTACTACATCACCTGCCACCTATAAAGAATATTGGACTGGCACATCCATTATCACCTGAAGGAGTGGATAGCCATCGAAAATGCCTTCGCCTAGGTTCCCCTAAGCCAGACCCCTTGGATATTCAACCGTCACTTACCGACCTTACTTCCCACCCCACAATTGGTCCCACACTGAAATGCTTCTACACAGCTTGTCAAAGGTTTAAGATTTCCTCATCACCCGGACCTATGACACCAATCCTGGGAAATCCAGACTTCCCCCCAGGTCAGTATTCCCACCCACTAGAAAGCGTCCAACAGCCTATCGGCCTACGTACACACCACTTGATAAACAAAACCAAATTACATAACCTAGAATACATCAACACAAACTTAGCCAACCCTCACCTAAATTTCTTACAGTAGGATATATGCAGCTCACACACTATGTCAACAAACTGCGAAACACTGCGCGACTTAGAAAGAGACCTCACCCCCTTTGAAACCCTTTGTGTCAACGTCACACCTCAAAGGCAGGTTATATCCATGATACACAATTCACTATGGGATAACATCCCATCAGACGAAGGATCAGCATGTAGATATTGGGACAAAGACATACATTCCCACCTCTCCGAAGCAGACTGGGATAAAATATACCATCACACACATAAGGGCTCAATGAATGTCACCAAAAAGGAAAATAACTACAAAATAATTTCTGGTTCAAACTTTTTATTGTAAAAGAACAACAACAGTACGGGGGGGGGGGACGAGGAGGGGTACAGACCAAAGGTATGAGGCAACGAAAATGACAACATAAGGGAGGACCCATGAGATGAGCTGTATTGCAGTTACCCTACGTCACTAGGCGGGGGAGGAGGAAGAGAATGGAATATATATATATATGTGATTAGGGGTAGTTCCTATGAGGTGGATCTTCCAGTCTTAAAATTATGAGGGGCCTTGGGAAGGCCGTTGTCGGCATGACAGAGGCCTACCCCCCCATTCGGTCTTAGGCACGATTGGTATGTGTACAGAGGGCTAGGGACATCCTGGGAATACTGGCCTGAGGTTGTCGTCCTGGTAAAGGAAAAAAAGATGGAATACAATAAATACAAATACAAAGCAAAGAGGAGAGAGAGAAGGCAAATGGGTAAAAAAAAAGAGGGGAACAAGATCAGGAAATCGGGAAAAGAGGAGAGGAGGTAGTAGGAAGACCATAGGCTCAAGGTGAGCTAGGGAAATGAGGGAGGAAAGAGAGCCGGGGGAGGAAGGGGGAACCAGGGGAGGACAGGTCGCATGGGGTCTGAAGTCGGGGTTATGAGTATGTATGGAATGTATGGTCTAGTTCGCCAGGAGATCAGGGTTTGAAGAGAGAGACGTCAAATCCCTGGGGGGCGAAGTGGGTTAACCACGGTCCCCAGAGGCGCTAGTGCTTGGACAACTTGTCCGAGACCATAGCCTCGATTCTGGCGTGGATCATTGCCTTTGTGACCCTGCTTTTGGTCTCGGCTATTGGTAGGTGTGTGGATTTCCATGCGTGGGCGATGGTTTGCTTTGCCGCCGTGGTGACCTGCAGGAGAAGTTTGAAATGGGATCTGGAGAGTTCTGTGGGTTTCAAGTTTAGAAGTGCCGTCATAGGGTCAGGGGCTATGCGACAGTCCATTAGCTTACTAACGATTTCGAATATCTGGGCCCAAAATGAGCATACAATTGGACAATTCCACCAGATGTGTAGGTGGGTCCCGGGGTCTGGGCAACCTTGGAAGCAGAGCGGGGAATAGGAGGGGAAGAATTTATTTATCTGAGAAGGGACCAGGTACCACCTCATGAGGACTTTGTAGGAGGTTTCAAGGGCTGCGATGTTCTGGGAAGAGGAATTGGTTGATTCCCAAATCTCCTTCCAATCTTCAGGGTCAATGGATTTTTGAAGATCTTTTTCCCAAGCCTTAACATAGGAGATCTGGGTTGGAGGTAAGGGATCGAGTAGATGAGCATATAGTGTAGAGATCGTACTCCTGGCGTGAGGGTCAGTCTGGCAAAGATGTTCGAAAGGTGACATGGCGGGCAGGGAGGAATTGGTGCGCACATGCGGGGTGAAGAAATATTTGATTTGTAGGTAGCGGAAAAGTTCGGAACTAGGAATTTGAAATTGTTCCTGTAGAGTAGGAAAATAATGTCAGGAGTGGTGAAGGAGTGGGCCCGCAGGAGGCCGACCTCGGTCCATCTATTGAACGAGGCTGGGGACGACCAGGCCGGATAGAATGCCGGATTCCGTAGGAATGACAACATTGGGTTGTGTGGGGATTGCAGGCCCGCCTTGAGCTTAAGTCTGTCCCATAGCCTGAGGCTGTGGGCGGTGACAGGGTTATGGATGGGCCCACGGACCCTTGGGTTCAGCCATAGCTGGTTGGCTGTGGATAGAGGGTCACATTCGACCGCCTCGAGGGACACCCACAGGGGTATTTCGTGAGTGGCATGCCACTTGGGTAGGGGGGCTGGCTGCGCTGCTTGAAAGTATTTGGCAAAATTCGGGACCCCAAGGCCGCCTTGGGGCAGAACAGAAGGTGCTTGGACACCCTGGGTCGCGAGTTACCCCAAATATACTGAAAAGTCCTTCTCTGGAGGATTCGCAAAAAGTGGGAAGGGACCTCCACCGGGAGGACCCTGAACAAGTATAGTATTTTGAGTAGGATCGACATCTTGACCGCCGTAATCCGGCCTAGCCAGACTAGGGGGAGTTTTGACCATTCTGACATCAGTCGGGTGACATGGGACAGGGTGGGCGGGTAGTTTACGGCGTAGAGGTCAGACGAGTTAGGGGAGAGTTGGATCCCAAGGTAAGGGAGGGTGGTTGGGGCCCAAGCATAAGGGAGACTTAGTTGTAAGTGAGATTGTATAGTAGGGTCGAGGGATATATTTAATATCTTTAATTTCTCTAGGTTTATTTTTAATCCTGATACAGAGGCAAAATCGGTGAGCGTCCGAAGAAGATTAGGAGATGAGAGAAGCGGGGAGGTGAGGAACAAGAGGACATCATCTGCGAAAAGACATAGCTTATGATGATGTCCTCCCACCTCAATGCCTCTAATGTCTGGGTTGGAGCGGATCAACTGAGCTTAGGGTTCGATGGCTAGAGAAGGGAGGATAGGGGGCACCCCTGGCGGGTACCTCTGCGGATAGGGAATGGGTGTGACTTATATCCTGCATATCTTACGCTGGCTGACGGGGAGGAGTAGAGGGAGGAAACCCATGCCAGGAAATGCGGGCCGAACCCCCACCTTTTCAACGCTAAGGTTAGATAGGGCCAGGACAGGGTATCAAAGGCCTTTCTATGTGAGTTAAGTGGACTATTCTCCGGATGTTGTCTCCAGCTTGCCTGGCCGGTATAAACCCTCCCTGATCCCTGTGGATGATCAGCTTATTCAGCCAAGCAGATAGAATTTTGGCCATAAGTTTAATGTCCAAATTAAGCAGGGAGATTGGACGGTAATTGGTCCAGGAGGAATCATCGGAAGAAGACTTGGGCAGCAGGGAGACAACAGCCAAGAGGGACTCAGGGCGGAACATGTTGCCTAGCCAGACGGTGGGGGCCAAGAGGTGGGTGAAGTGCTTATAGTATGAAGCCGTAAAACTGTCTGGGCCTGGCCTCTTGTTGTACTTTAGCGTTTTAATAGCGGATAGGACCTCATGGAGAGTGAAGGGTTCATCTAAAGAATCTCTCTGGGCGACTGAGAGGGAGGGAAGGGTGACGCTTGAGAGTAGGGTTTCAGCTCGGGTTACGTCGAAGGAAGGGTCGGAGTCATACAGAGCAGCCAAGTGCCTACGGAAGTGGGCCACAGTTTTGATGGGGTTACTGGTGTAGGTATCTTTGGAGGTTTTAAGGCGGATTGGCCTGTGGGGGCGGTCCAGGTTGCGCAAGGATAGGGCTAGAAAAGTGTCAGGCTTATTGCTCTTGGTAAAGAACTTGTGCCTTTGTCTGCGTAGGACCTTGTCAGCCGACTCGGTCAGAAAGAGGTCTAGTTCAAGCTTAGCTTTATCTAGGGCTTGTTTATTGGTATTTGTGGGGTTAGCTTGGAATTCTTCATGCGTTTTAAGGAATTGGTTGTCCAATAGCTTGTGCAGGGCTTGCCTTTCTCTCTTGATATGGGAAGCTTTGCTGATGAAGGCTCCCCGGATGACGGGTTTGTGGGCTTCCCAGAGAGTGAGGGGCGAGATCTCACTGGTAGAGTTCTCCCTGAGGAAATTGGTTATGGCTAGCTCTATGTCTGCCCTGTTGGAGGTGTGCGTAAGAATGGCATCATTGAGACACCAGGAGTAGTCAGTTTGTCTAGGAATCAAGGATTCTATGGAGGTCATGACTGCGCAATGGTCTGACCAGGCAAGGGGAAGAATCACAGAGGCCAGGATTGACGGGGCCAACCCTACCGTGAGAAGGACATGGTCTATACGTGACGATACCTTATGAGGGTGGGAGTAAAAGGTGAATTGTCGCCTCGTGGGGTTGGTTTTCCGCCAGGAATCAATGAGAGAATGACTTTGTAAAAGATGTTTGAAAGAAAGTTTAGGCTGGCTTGAGGACTAGGAGAAGGGGGATTTATCAAGGAAGGGATAAATCACCTGGTTGGAGTCACCCAAAATTAGTAATGTACCTTGTTTATGGTGGTCAATGACCGAGACCAGGTGGGCTAGGAATAAGTTGGGGTTCTGGTTCGGGGCGTAATAAGAGACCACAGTAACACTTTCCTCGAGTAGGATGCCTAGGAGAATTAAATATCTCCCCTCGGGGTCCTTGATTTCTCTGGAGAGGGTGAAGGGTGCAGACCTATGGAATCCGATCAAGACCCCTCTCTGCTCAGAGGTTGCCGAGGACGTGAAGACCTGGGGATATGACTGATGAAAGAACTTGGGGGTAGAGTTCTGGGAGAAATGTGTCTCCTGCAGGCACACCACATGGGCTTTGATGGAGGCGAAGGTCCGGAAGGCTTTAACGCGTTTCTGTGGGATATTTAGACCCTGAACATTCAGGGTTAGTATGTTCAGGGGGGCCATTCTAGTAATGAAAGTATTTGCCAGGTGATGATGTATAGGGGGGGGCGACCTGAGCTCCCCAGGGTTGAAAGGTGGGGAAGAAGAGAGGGAGAGGGAGGGGGGAAGGAGAAAGGAGTAACAAGCGAAGAAAAGTAGCAAGATATTAAAAAGTGTCAAGTCTGCAAGGTTCATGTAGGGTGAGCAAGAGCTAGTAGTCCTACCGTGTGAGGGAAAGTCCCTGACGTGGTATGAGGGTTTGCCCAGAGGGAACCGCATAGAATCCCTGCGGGCAAAGGTGGAGGCAGCAGTGAAGGTCTGGATGGGAACCGAGGCCTTAAAGTATGTGGTCTAAAAAAGTGTCAGGGCAGGAGCCGCCTGCATATTTAATTTTCGCGGGTGGCATGGGAAATAGAGAAGAAAAGAAAAAGGTCCGGTTGGGCAAGTTGCTTGCGCCAGGGGGATGCAGTAGGCCTGTGCTCTGGAGGCAGTACAGCAAATCTCAGGGCGATAGGTAAGCTAACAACAGAGGCAATCTTAACAACATCGAGTCTCCCCAGGAGTAGTCATATAATAACTAACATGCAACAGAACATAGTAAAAGCAAAACAAAGAAAAAGATAACGGGTCACACGTCCGGCAATGCTTCGACGTCTAAGCCTTGGGCTATGATCCAAGGGCTGCATGTCCCATAGAGAGGGTGACCACGATGCATTGTGTTGAGGTACCGGGGGGAGCACTGGTAAACCGAATGTTCGTGGTCCAGGAATTTTCAGAAATGGCTCTTCGAGGTAAACTCAAGAGGGGTGTAACTTATGGCCGGACATTAGTAGGAAGGGGAGCCATCTTTAGGGATCAAGAATGATTTACTCCTGAGGACCCTGGCAGTACTGTGGGTGCGGAGAAGAGGGCGGCCAGTGAACATGGCTGCAGCCAGGGTTTGAGCAGTTCTCCTGAGGCAGTGGGCTTCCCGGCCAAGGGTGGAGGTGCCGGATAGGTGGGTTGGAGATAGTTCTTACGGGGAGGTGGGGTGAGGGCGAGTGAAATGTTCCAGGCACGTGGAGGAGACCTTTAGCGTAACCTTTGGTGCGAATGGAGTGACCCAAGCACTAGGGCTAGGGTAGTAGTTAAGCAAGGGGTCAGAGTTCTTTACAGTGTGAATGGCCGGAGTAAAAGGTCCTCCTGGGGTGAGAGGTGTGTAAATAGACAGGTATTACCTTAGTCCATGTCTTCGGGGTGGGTTGCCGGAGGAGAGGTGAGCCTGCTGCGTTTGTGAAGGTTGCGGTCCTCGGCTTCTGAGGTGGAGGCATGGGCCTTCTGGGATGAGCTGGAAGCGGAGTGGCATCTTTGGTGTTGGTCTTTCGTGGAGGAAGGAGGGCCGGTCAAATGTAGATCCTGCAAAAGAGACTGAACATCTTCCTGAAACTTGCAGAGGTATTTGTGGCCCTTGAATGTGAACTTGAGGGAGAAGGGAAACCCCCACGTGTAGGGGATATGGTTATCCTGCAAGATTTGGAGCTGGGGCTTCATTGCTCTGCGCTTGGCTATAGTGGTAGGAGACAGGTCCACGAATATTTGATATTCATAGCCCTGAAAGCGCAGGGCCCCCTTGAGGCGGGCTGCTTGCATTAATTGCTCTTTGGTGCGGTAAAAATGAAGTTTGGTGACAATGTCCCATGGGGGGCCCTCTTTCTTACGGGGGGCTAGGGTTCTATGTATTCTGTCCATTTCAAGCCTCTCTATTGGGATGGATGGAGCCAGCTCTTAGAATAGGGCCGTAACTGTAGATTGCAGATCCTCAACTGCCTCAGGGATACCCCTTATGCGCAGGTTGGACCTGCGTGCCCTGTTCTCAAAGTCCTCCACTTGGGCTTGCAAAGATAGATTTTCTTCTCTAATGGCTTCTAGTTCATCAGACTGGTTGTGAATAGTAACCTCCAGCTCGTCTACCTTCTGTTCCAATTCTGCAGTGCGGTGCCCTAGCTCCCTGATCTCCTTTGTGAGGCAATCTGTGATGTGATCAGAGGTCTGCTTAAGGGCCCTCTGAAGCATCTTCTCAAACTGTTGTAAGATGTCAGTGTGCGTGGATTGTGCCTCAGGGGATCTCAATGGGGTGGCTGGGAGATCATAATCAGACTCACCCTCATCTGGATGTAGCAGGGGCTTCATCCTCGGGGAGAGGTGTGTGCCTGCACGGCGTGGAGTGTCCAACTCCATCTTGGCTGAGGCCCGCGCCAGGACCTCACGGAGCGTATTTGCCTTAGGCTTCTGCCTGGGGTCTGCCAGAACCATCCCGGGTGTCCTGTTCAGTGCCTGGGGCTGATAGGTAGCCGTAGAGGCAGAATTCGGGCAGTGGGCTCCTGAATGAATGGCTGGGTGTCCCTTCAGATACGGAGCTCTACAGCGGTGCGTCCGTCATGTAGAGCCTCGCGCATGCGCCTCCAACTACAAAATAATTTCACTCTGGTATCGTACCCCTGAAATCTTACATAAATATGATAGAAAAACTTCAGACAAATGCTGGAGATGTTTACTTGCCCAAGGCAACCTCTTACACATATGGTGGGACTGTCCACACATACAACCTTTCTGGAAGCGAATCCACGAACAGATACATCAGATCTCTACACACACGCTTAATTTCACCTCCTCCCAATATCTCTTACACCACCAAATGGCAGAAGACATACCTTACTACAGATCCCTTGCTATGGCTATGGTAAACGCCACAAAATTATGTATACCCAGACTGTGGGGCACCCCTAGGATACCCTCTCTATGTGATTGGTACAAACAAATTAACAAAATAGCAGAAATGGAGGAACTTATCGCTATATCACGTAATACTCCACATATATTCTCAAGACTCTGGGCCTGCTGGACACACTTTCAATCCTCAGACGTATATGCACAAGTAATGCACACCCGACCACCATGAGAAATCAGATGTGTGGCCGAACTCAACTGTTCGCTGAACCGCACACACCTAACACTCAGATCACAAAACTCAGTAGCAATGCCAATAGCACAGAGCACTCCCCATCCAACAAAACCGACCCACCGCAGCCGACCAATCTTAGACTACCTAAGACACCAGCCTTGGATGAAGACGAGTTACGCCCCCCCCTTTGCGCTATGTAGACAGGTCTTCCCCCTACTCGGCAGGGTAAATCACCAACAGGCGTAGTGGACGCCCTCACACCCCCCCCCAAAAAAAGAGGGATCTTAACTCTCTCTCGCCTACCCACTCTACCCCCCTCATACCCCCCAACAACTGCTCTACTAATTACAGCAAAACATAGTACTATGATTCACATTCGACACGCCAGGGTAGACGAGCCCTACCCTGGGAAATAGAAGCCCTCAAGCAGTCGTACAACAATTTGAGCAGGCTCCCTCTCAAAAGTAAGACATCTAACCTGATTCTGGAGTACAGTCTACCATCCCCAAAGGTTAGAGACCATTACTGTTTTTGATATGTCCTGTATTGTATCAAATATCATCCCAATGTAATTCAGATGTGATGTAAACATTTGGTTTTTAATTCTTGGTTTTGTACACACTCCTATGTCTTCATGTATGATATTCATCTCAATAAAAGTTTTTTTTTTAAAAAAAAAGAAATAACACAGAGAGGCTTATAACCTCTTTAACTTTATAAGATGTACAGGAAGTATCAGGGGTCTATTAGAACCCAGATTTTACCCCTTATCTCTATTGAAGCCAATCAAGTACAGACTGTGCTCAATTAGCTTTGTCCCCAGGCACAGAGATTTACTGCTCTGAACCCAGAAGTGCTCAGAGCTGATATCCTCTGAGTTCATACCTCACAGAATAGTGCAGAATAGACCACACCATATCAGCACTTATTGGTGCAGGCAGTCACCATTGGACACCACATCTATACATATATCACATACTATAACATTTTACTGGATAAGGAAATGTTTAGGTGCCAATAAAAATCCTTGTAGTCATTCTCTATCGTTTTTAAAGGATAAGTTCATCTGTATGGCCTCATTTACACTGCTGCTGGTAAACTGACGTTTTGAGGCATTTGGGTGTTTTTTTCAGCTGCCCCTGAACTCTCCTCTATGTTATCTTATCAGTACATTTACACAGGGTAAGGTAATTTCCAGGCAGTTGAGTTTAAAGGCTTTTTTTGCAACGCAAAATATGGGTTAAGACGCCAGTTCAGAGGCATTTGAAACGCCAAACAGCTTGTAAACGCTGCTGAACATGCCTAAACGCGGTAACTCACGTCTAGAACCATTTTGTTTACAGCCTTTCCACTCCATTCCAAAAAAAATATATATATATTTTTTAAAAACGCTCCTAGACGCGAATACGGCTAAACGTGGCATGCAAAACGGCTGTTTTAGACACCGGCTTCTAGCTGTAAAAAAAAATTGTTCAAAGGAGGTTGAAATAGCATCCTGTGTAAATGGAGACTAAAAAAAAAATGTGCGTTTTTTGCAGGTAAAAGAAAATGTACATTTGATTTTTTTTTTCTCAGGAGCCTATGCAATCTCAGGCTCCTGCAGGTTCTCAGTACAGCTGTCTGCCTTTTCGCCCATATGAGCAGAAATTAGGTAGTGAGTATTTCTTTACTACTCGGTGGTGAGTAATAAAAGCAATAAATGATGAGTAGAAATAAAAATAAAGCAACTATATTGTGTTCTGGTTTCTGTAACACCTATTGTGTTCTCACAGTAATAAAGCTAATATAATGTGAATGGAGTTGAGCAGCCTCACAGTAAATTATCAAAATATATTCAATAAACGATAACGTGAATACAAAACTTGACTGTGCCAAATTTACATATAATATTCCAGATCCCTTATATCCAGTGTTAGATGTGCAACATAGTAGTGAAATCCACTGTGCATCCATACAAATATCAAATAAATGCGACAATTCTATTCTTCAAATGTGGTATATAAATCACTCCTCTTCTTTGATGTAAACAAGTCCATATACCTTCGTGAACAGCCACCTAGTGTACTTCCACCTTCATGCATCACCACAGTGTTCACAGAACTCTCACCTTAATTATTATAAATAATACAGTGGTCATGGGACATTACATGAGGCAAATCACAATGGTAAACATGATTAACAATTTTATTGCATAGCGACAAATTTCAATTTTACAATAATTGAACATGATAAAATTCCAAGCATAAAAAGAAAGAAGTGATATAAATGTAGATGAGCTGATCTGTGATAGAGTAAAATGTGAACAAAATGAATTCATAAATATTCCCTATATTGGCATACACAATATTTGTTACGTAGATGTAAATACATGATTGCATGGTGTGTGGTGACCAAAGAATTCTTAACATTCTATAACTCTATACATTTCATAGATCAATGTCCACTTCATCAGAAGTAGATGCAAGAAAATTGTCTAAAAAAATTAAAGAAATGCCGAAGTAGTAGTATCAAATAGTAAGTAAGTACCCCCCAAAAAGAGGGAAAGGGAGTATAGGTAGAATAAAGAACCTTGTTACTTACAGGTCAGCCCAGAAAATCGACCCAACAGCTATGGAGCAGGGGGGGCAAGGGAACGTCTCTCCCAGGGACTGTGGCAAGGTACCCACATGGACCACACGACAGCAGGAGGGCAAACTGAGTTTTCATGATGTACAAATCCCAAAGGGATGTTAGAGATATTATTTGCACATCTAGCCGATAATGGTCTACGAAAAAAATATATTTTTAACTGTGTAAGTTATAAATGTAATGAAAAAAGTAATTAAAAAATGTATATTCATGTCCAATATAGGTACCAAAAAATTGTGTCAGTGATAAAGAATAACCCAAAAATATGCAACTCCCGATAAAGGTCCATCACGGGTCCTACCTCTCTAGACTGGAGGGACTGGGGGCGGGGACTGGGTCTACAGCAGGATCCCTTTAGGGGTAGCCCCGGTCCTCCTCCCTCTAGGCCCTCGGACTACTAATTAATTGTTAGGATGAGGGTCGGACCTACACTAAACATAATATATCCAAATGGTAGGGCTCCAGGTCCTTCCTGCAGGAGAACAAGGGTATACTCTTCAGTTTTCACCAGTGAATTTACCTGTTTAATGTATTTAATCCGTTTTATACTCAACCTAACATGGCAATGTTTTTTCTCTGCATATGTCTACATTTACTGTATGGAATGTAATACTTAATAAAGCTTTTTTGAAAACAAAAAAAAAAAAAATATGCAACTCCCTCCTCACTGGCTTACCTCTAAATAGTCTATCCCCACTTCAGTCCATTATGAACGCTGCGGCCAGGCTCATCCACCTTAAAAACCACTCGGCATCGGCTACACCCCTATGTCAATCTCTACATTGGCTGCCACTCAACCAATGTATTAAATTCAAGATCCTAACAATAACTTATAAATCAATTCACAACCTGGCTCCCAGCTACATCATTAACCTGGTCTCAAAATACCAACCAAATCGATCTCTTCGCTCCTCCCAAGACCTCCTCCTCTCTAGCACCCTTGTCGCCTCATCCCATGCTCGCCTGCAGGACTTCTCCAGAGCCTCTTCCATCCTCTGGAATGCTCTACCACAATCTGTCCGACTCTCTCCTAGTTTGTCCACCTTCAGACGATCCCTGAAAACTCATCTCTTCAGAGAAGCCTATCTGGCTCCCACCTAACAACTGTACATTTATCTTCTCTATTAGCACATCCCCCACAGTTATTACCTTGTGTTTCTCTTGACCTTCCCTTTTTAGATTGTAAGCTCTAACGAGCAGGGCCCTCTGATTCCTACTGTATACTGTCTACCCTCAAGTTGTAAAGCACTGCGTAAATTATTGGCGCTATATAAATCCTGTATTATAATAATAATAATAATAATATAGAGAATGAAGTGAAAATAGAGGTAAAAAAAGGCTCAAAGGAGTGAACCCATAGAGTACAGAACACGCAAACTGCAGAAACACATTGTTGTGTATTCATGTCCAAAAAAGATAGACCCATGACCAAGACACAGCAAGATTGGAAAAAAGAATACCAAACCAATTGTGCAATAGTGGAAAAAGTGAAAATGAACAGGATCTAAATATGAAAGTGATAGTATCAAAATGGTAATGATAATACTCATAATAGCATTTACATGTAGTCCCCATCATGTATGGAAGAGCACAAGGTGCCTGGACATCAGGTGGGCACAAGAAATACGGTCTCCCGATGTGCCCCACCCATTTATAGCAAAGAAAAAACAAGAGAGGCGCACCGACCTTGTGCCGTACCATTAAAAAGTTTAATATAAAAATAGATAAAATCAATATACTCACAAACGGATCTGAAGTAAAAACCTTTTGGAATACAACAATAAATCCAATGGGGACGATGGTGGAGCCTCAGCAGAGGGCCTGGACGTACACCATAGGACAAGGCTGACGCGTTTCCAGGGCGAACCCTCTTCATCAGAGCCTAATTTCTCATGCCACAGGCACCTCCTTATATACACACACATCCTTCTCTAAACAGTCACATGACTATGGGCAGGCCTTGCTCAGTCTAACTGGCCCGCCCCTTCCTGGGAGGGGATATAGTACTATTATTGACTCAACTATTTCACTTTTTCATCATACAAACTGTACATATAATTAGAGATAGATCGTAACATAAAAGTATACGGACTGCTCATATTGTCAGCTTGTATACCATACTGATACAGTTAGTTAGGCGATGTCAAATGGTCAAATAAAATCAAAACAAAATATGGCATGATCATAATTTAACACGTATTCACCCTTTTAAAAACACAAATCATTGCTGTACATTATAAAACACTTCCCCTTCTTAACATAACACTTCCTATAAAGTGAGATGTGAGCTTAATACCATACTCTTATAGTGGTCATATTGCTCCTATTTCTATTCATTGATCTTAATGAACAGCACCCCTATTCTCCTGCTGTTAATCCTCTACATGATTGTGAGGCGAGATCTATCATTAGGGGAGTTCTGTAAAGGCAGTGCATACACACATCCCCATGGAGGGGGAAGGGGGGGAGAAGAAAGGGGGAAGAGGGGGAATGGTGGACGGGAAGCCGACAAAAGGGGATGGGGGAGGCAGCCTCTCCTTACCCTTTGCAGATGCCGCGAGTGGTTTGGGGGGGGATGAGGCGCAGGTCGATGCTGCAATCCCAGTCGGAGCGTCCATAACAGCTGGGACGCAAACGATCCTGCTGAACCGGAAGTGGACCGCTCGTGCGTTCTACCCGCGTCACTTCCGGGTCGCCATAAAGCTGTATATTGAATGGCTAGGGGGCGGGGGCAGGCCATGTCGTCACCGGCCAATGGAAGCATCTGCTTTGTGGAACGGCCCTTCCTATCAGTGTCACCACTGCTTCCACACCTCCCCTATCCTATACCACGATGAATGAATAATCCCCAAGGGGGGGGGGGGAGCGGCGAATCATTATTGAATATTAACTATAAGGGGGTGGTATCAAGAAGAGTCAGAGG
>BLSH010555216.1:404585-416353 GCA_018402905.1 Glandirana rugosa | reverse complement strand
GTGTTTTTACCGACATTGTTTCAGGACCTTTCGGGATCTCCCGACGTTTTCCTTCATTTTACCCCCATCCCTACCCCCATTTTACTTCCTTTTGCAGCCCTCTAGGGCTTTCCAGGACTTTGTTACAGCCATTTTTGTGCCTAAAAGTTCAGGTCCCCATTGATTTCAATGGGGTTCGGTGCCCATGCGATCGTTCGGGTTCCGTCCGGACCCGGACCCGAACTTTGTCCCGAAGTTCGGCCGGACCAGCAGAACCCAAACTACCAGAGGTTCGCTCAACTTTAGTCATAATGATTTTGATGATTTTAGAACACTAATATGGCTCTTTGCGCCTGAAATAGGCTTTTCCCACACACTTTGAAGATGATTTTAGAACACTAATATGGCTCTATGCGGCTGAAACAGGCTTTTCCCACACACTTTAAAGATGATTTTAGAACACTAATATGGCTCTTTGCGCCTGAAATAGGCTTTTCCCACACACTTTGAAGATGATTTTAGAACACTAATATGGCTCTTTGCGCCTGAAATAGGCTTTTCCCACACACTTTGAAGATGATTTTAGAACACTAATATGGCTCTATGCGTCTGAAATAGGCTTTTCCCACACACTTTGAAGATGATTTTAGAACACTAATATGGCTCTATGCTTCTGCAATAGGCTTTTCCCACACACTTTGAAGATGATTTTAGAACACTAATATGGCTCTATGCGCCTGAAATAGGCTTTTCCCACACACTTTGAAGATGATTTTAGAACACTAATATGGCTTTTTGCGCCTGAAATAGGCTTTTCCCACACACTTTGAAGATGATTTTAGAACACTAATATGGCTCTATGCGTCTGAAATAGGCTTTCCCACACACTTTGAAGATGATTTTAGAACAATAATCTTTCCCTTAAAGCAACAGCTGGCGGCTTTCCCTGTACAACTTGGAGATGATTTTAGAATCTAAAATCAGGTTCCTGCTGTTGCTTAAAGGGACCGATTATTGTTTATTGCACAAAATTAAAAAGTGCATCTACATTGCTGGTTTAAAAAAAAACAAAAAAATTCCAAAAATTAAAAAAACAGTGTTGGTTCCTCCTCCTCCTCCACCGCCACTTTCACCACCTCCTTAACCTCCAACTCCACATCCACCTCCATTTTTGATTTTTTTATGTGATTTTAGGTTAAAAAATATTTTAAGTTATTTCCCTATCCCCATTTCTTTGTAGGGCACTTGTCCGACCCTTACCCCCATTTTCCTTCCTTTTGCAGACCTCTAGGACTTTCCAGGACCTTGTTACAGCCATTTTTGTGCCTAAAAGTTTGGGTCCCCATTGATTTCAATGGGGTTCGGGGTCCGGGTTAAAGTTCGGGTCAAGTCCGGACCCGAACCCGGACTTTGTCCCGAAGTTTGGCCGAACCTGCAAAACCCGAACTTCCAGAGGTTCGATCAACTGTAATCACCGCTGCACTCCACTTGAGTGCTTCCACCATATATTGCTTCCTCCAGTCATATAACATTGATATCAGATATTGCAGCCTCAAAATTGCAACCAAGGACTAGTCAGGACTCGTTTTGGCTGCTAGCTCAGAATAAGAACTCTTTAATGGAACAATTATACAGGTTTTTATACATTTGGGAAAGACATCCCCCCTCCTGATCATATCCTAACAATACAACTGTAATCAGAAACATTATTAACATGAGTTAATCAACTAGTCATTTAACCAGCCCAAGTGACTTCTAGGTCAGACTTGTCATCTCCTATCTCACAAACTACAATACACATTGATACAAGTATAAGCACATCAAACCTTCACACAATAGCAGTAGACCTCAATAGTAGATGGACCGTCTACTACATTAAACACCATGGAATCTATATCTAAGCAATGCTTTGATCAATCAGAAATTTCAGACAGCATGGCAATGGTCTACAACAGGCTCCGAGGCCTATACAATGTCCCACAGTGTGACGCAGTCACTATTGGTAGTGAGGCTTTTAACATGGATTTCAGAATCTGTGTGTTTCGGGGAGACATAGCCTGGAATCCAAAGTAACATTACTTCAAGGGTCCCCCAGGCATACACCTCACAAAGAGTAGTGTTCCCTTAAAAGTCAGGGCCCATAGTCAATGGGTTAGAGGTTAGCATTCAGTCCCCTCCAAAAGCCTCTGTCCCCGGTGAGTCTATCACATCCAACTTAAAGGACCTTACACCCCCCTACAGTAAGACTTTCCGTTGGTGAGGACAGCAGGTGCGACCCAATGTGTGAGTATGAAAAGGTATTCAACACTGTGGGGGGGGGGGGATACATTAAGTCAGAGACAATGTTCCTCCAGGGACAGTGTAAACAGAGAGAGGGAGATGTTTAATACACCCTGTCAAGGAATGCTGAATGGTAGAGTAGGCCTGCATGTGAAGCGTACTAGTCATAACTACCAACTCCCTGTGCATTAATGTAGGGTAAATGAGTCCAACAGTGGCGGCTGGTCCATAAGGGGAGGTCGCCCCCCCAATCTCAATGCACCGTCCCATAATCCCCATCAGACGCATGGATTTAAAAGGTGTGAAGCACATTTATTCAAGCCTGAGGCTCTAATTGGCTTTGAAAAGGTTGGGCTCGGGATGCAGCCCACCCACTTATGACATTAACAAATGTTGATTCACTATTGTCTTTCTGCTTCTCCTCCCAGCCATTCAGGACAGGAATTGGGTCCTAAAACTGAATTGGCCAGGAGGAGAAGCTACCGGATTGGCCAGGAGGAGAAACCGGGGAAGCCCCCTGCAACCTGGATGGGGCTAGTGTGGGGCTGACAGGCGAGCGAGCGGGTGGAGTTTGTTTGCCACCCCCCAAAAAAATGGAGCACCAGCCGCCACTGGAGTCCAATGTACCAAAGTATTTTCATTTTCTGGGTTATTTTTTTAAATCAAATGTAATAGCTCTGCTGAGACACAATACCTGTTAGTTTTCGTGCTGTATCCAACATTTTCCTAAAGGATTCCTTTTCCTCCTGTGGGATCTTGCTACTTACGCTACACGAGTAAATAAAGCAATAGATTATAATATAAAATCATTTCTTGATAAAAGTATCACAGGCAACATAACAAAAAAAATAAAATCACTGTTGGTATTGCACCCTTATATGGATTCCAGCAACAATAATATATCAACGTGTGATTTTTTTTTTAGGTACCAAAACATACCTCTAATGTTTAAAATTGTATACGTTTTACACATTAGTGGTGTGAATTGCTATCGCAAGTAACATACTGTACACATGCTTAGCAGTTGACTTCTAAAACGTATTCATATCAGTTTTGGCAAGGTTATTGTAATGCATTTTTTAAGTGTATAAACTTATATTCTATATGAATATCAACTTTAATATAATTTCTATATTCTTTGTATAAGACTTTTATCCAGGGCTTTTTTACTTAGAGAATAGGTGCAGGCACCCCCCCACTTCCGAGTCATCCCTTGTCCTCACTCTCTACCCACACCCCCCCCCCGGGCACCATCTCTAAACCCTTGAAGCCAGCCACAATAGATTCCCCCCATCAAAAAAGATTCCCCCAACAACAATAGAGCCCCAACAGCCAAATACCCCCCAGTAAAATTTGAGCCATCCCAACAACAATAGACCCCCACCAGTAACAAAAGATCTCCCAGCAGCCAGCATCAATAGATCCTCCAGCAGCAAGCAACAACAGACCCCTCCCTCAGCAGTATTTCCCACCAAGCAACAATAGATCCCCCACCAGCAACAGATCCTAAAGTAGCCAACAATAGACCTCCCAGAACATTCCACCATCCCATAGCATTACATACAGTGTTTAGTGTTGGAGGTGCCGGGACTGCATTCCCCCACGTTCCCACTGAAAAAAAGCCCTGCTTTTATCTTTTAAAACCACTTAATACTGGCTGCATGCATGATGCTGTCCTTGTATACTAAGCTTTCCAATTAGAAAGCCCTGCGTTGTCTACTTGCGTTGGCCAGCTTCTGTCGGACGTGCATGCTGGATAACCAGCAGCCAACGGATTCCCGATCAGCGCTCTCAGCCAAGTTAGCTTCTTCACTGAGTTTCTTCAAAAGAAAAAGCCATTTAAGATCAAGAATCCAGTCAGATAAAGTAGGAGGGTGTAGAGAGGTCCACTTAAGGGTAATTTATCTAGACATGTGCACTGCCGAAAAATTCTTTTTTTTTACATTTTCGTTTTATTCTGGGTTTTTTTTTCGTTCTTTGGATCATTCATTATGATTGAAATTCATTATTTAAAATAAATTTGTAAAAATTTTAATTCGATACGTTCCATTCGTATATATGCGGTATTCATTATTTCGAAAATTTGTAAATTCGGATAAATTTGTATATTCGTTGCATTCACTAACAGGCAGCCAAATTTGAAAGGAAATTCCAATACCTGTAATTTAATAGTTTATAACTATTATTATAAATAACAAATAATAATAAACTATTATAATAGTTAATCAGCTAATATAAATTATCTGAATGTCATTTAAATCTTTTGATTTTCGAATTTCGGATTTTCGTTCTTTTGAACTTTCGTTCTTTTCAAACATTGTTTTCGGAAAAAAATTTAAATGGTTTTTCGTTAATTTGGATGTTTACGAATTAAC
The DNA here is from genome assembly GCA_018402905.1 of Glandirana rugosa. Classification (NCBI taxonomy): domain Eukaryota; kingdom Metazoa; phylum Chordata; class Amphibia; order Anura; family Ranidae; genus Glandirana; species Glandirana rugosa. Next base: position 411,719 of record BLSH010555216.1, on the reverse strand, counting down.
GAATATGCCGAATTTTGACAAAAAAAAAACTAATTTGGAATGAAACAAATTACACATGTTTAAATTTATTTATGGGCTACAATGGGAGCACACAGGATGAAAGGAATCGAGGTAGCCCAGTAGGCATGTTTCAACAGGAATATTCACATCCAAAAGACCATTACGAGTACCAACCATATATGCCCAATATCTCTGGAGTTTGGGGCACCACCACAGGTGATGAATAAGAGTACCAGGATTGCCATACCTGGCACCTGGCAACCCAGCTTGCTTTATAATCTAGTTGAGATTCCAGACAGTATGAGCAAGCAGAGAAAGCAGGATTAGCAGAGGAAGGTTTGCAGATCCTCCCATGAATCACAAACAGGCCAAATCACTTATCACTAGTATGGGAGAGAAGTGCAGAAATAATTTTAGCAGGCAGTATGTACAGGAGAGGAGTGCAGAGGGTATGACAGTGGGTGGTATGTACAGGATAGGAGTGCAGAGGGTATGACAGTGGGCAGTATGTACAGGAGAGAAGTGTGGGGGATATGACAGTGGGCAGTATGTACAAGAGAGGGGTGTGGAGGGTATGACAGTAGGCAGTATGTAAAGTAGAGGAGTGGGGAGGGTATGACAGTGCAGAGTATGTACAGGAGAGGAGTGTGGGGGGGATGACAGTGGGCAGTATGTATAGGAGAGGAGTGTGGAGGGTATGACAGTGTGCAGTATGTACAGGAGAGAAATGTGGAGGGTATGACAGGGGGCAGTATGTACAAAAGAGGAGTGTGGAGGATATGGCAGTGGGCAGTATGTACAGGAGAAGAGTGTGGCGGGTATGACAATGTGCAGTATGTACAGGAGAGGAGTGCAGGGGGTAAGACAGTGGGCAGTATGTACAGGAGAGAAGTGTGGAGGGTATGACAGTGGGCAGTATGTGCAGGAAAGGAGTGTGGAGGGTATAAGAGTGGGCAATGTGTACAGGAGAGGAGGGTGGAGGGTATGACAGTGGGCAGTATGTGCAGGAAAGGAGTGTGGAGGGTATAACAGTGGGCAGTATGTACAGGAGAGGAATGTGGAGGGTATGACAGTGGGCAGTATGTACAGGAGAGGAATATGGAGGGTATGGAATGGGCAGTATGTACAGGAGAAGAGTGTGGAGATTATTACAGTGGTAGTATGTGCAGGAGAGGAGTGTGGAGGGTATGACAGTGGGTAGTATGTGCGGGACAGTAGTGTGTAGATTCTGATAGGGGAAATATGCATAGGAGTGTATGAGATGCTGTATATGCAGGAGAGAAGTTCTGAGGGTACGAGGGTGGACAGTAGGTATAGATAAGGAATGCAGAGGATATGAAAGTGATCAGTAGGTATAGATGAGGAGTGCAGAGGGTATGAAGGTGATCATTAGGTATAGGTGGGGAGTATGAAGGGTATACCAAAGGGCAGTAACTTCAGGAGTGGAGTGTGAAGGTAGCAGATATTAGTTTCAGGTGAATATTACAGGAGAGAAATGTGAAGACATTAGTATGTATTAAACAAGGCTATAGAGGCTCTGATGATAGGCAGTAGGGATGAGCTAATGGTTTGGTCGGAATTTAGGTTAGGACCAAATTTTGTTTTTTTTTTGGGCATTTAGATGAATGCCAGAATTTTGTCCATTCATCCCCTTGTTCACCGGGAGCTGAGCATCATAAATAGAAGGTATTTCCATCATTTCTATCACTTCTAAATATGACAGGTTCCCAGTATCCATGGTTTCTGAGAAAGCAGCGAATGCTGGCACCTACTGCATCCCTAGCAACCACCGCTGCCACCGGCATATTGCTTACATGGCTGGGAATCCTCAGCCATGTTACATTACATGTTATTATTGCTTTTAAATATTTGTCATATGATCTCACCCTTTAAATGGTTTTGAGAGGTTGCTATATTTCCACAGTTGTGGATATATACATACATTCTTGGCCAGCCATGTGACTAGTATATATATATATATTAATATTATGGTTCTTCAGTTATAAAATGTCCCCAATGTATCTGCATACATCTATTGAGGCACATAAAAAAATGTTCATTCTCTCCCCACTTGTTATACTTACCTATGTACAAAAACTGGTACAATGAACTCCGAACTTCCGAATTCGGGGTCTATGTTCAGCTTCAATAATCTCTCCAAATTTTTCTTATAGTCTTTACACCATTCAACCTTTTCGTCAAGAGGTACCAGATTTCCTACAAAGCAATCATCATTTATTTTTAACAACTGATCTTATAACGTTTCAGAACAAAAATGTATTTGTGTTTTTTCTACAAGTCCTAAATCGAATCCCTTTGAGCTATAGAACAGCTAATCACACAAGCTGAAGCACAGTAGCATAGAATATAAAAATAATCATAGCACTCTGATAGGAGCGCAGCACAGAGGCAGGGGCGCTGCACACAGACAGGAGTGCAGCACACAGGCAGGGGGTGCAGCACACAAGCAGGAACGCAGCACAGAGGCAGGAGCGCAGCACAGAGGCAGGAACACAGCACACAGACAGGAGTGCAGCACACAGGCAGGGGCGCAGCACACAAGCAGGAATGCAGCACAGAGGCAGGAGTGCAGCACACAGGCAGGGGCACAGCACACAAGCAGGAACGCAGCACAGAGGCAGGAGCGCAGCACAGAGGCAGGAACGCAGCACACAGACAGGAGTGCAGCACACAGGCAGGAATGCAGCACAGAGGCAGGAGTGCAGCACACAGGCAGGGGCACAGCACACAAGCAGGAATGCAGCACACAAGCAGGAACGCAGCACAGAGGCAGGAGCGCTGCACACAGGCAGGAACGCAGCACACGCACAGGAGCGCAGCACACAGACCGGAACGCAGCACAGAGGCAGGAGCGCAGCACACAGGCAGGAGCGCAGCACACAGGTTGAAGAGCAGCACACAGGCAGGCGCGCAGCACACAGACAGGAGCGCAGGACACATACTGGAGCACAGCACACAGGCGGGAGCACAGCACACAGACAGGAGCGCAGCACACAGACAGGAGCGCTGCACACAGGCAGGAGCGCTGCACACAGGCAGGAGTGCAGCACAAAGGCAGGAGCGCAGCACTCAGGCAGGAGCGCAGCACACAGGCAGGAGCGCAGCACACAGGCAGGAGCGCAGCACTCAGATAGGAGCACAGCACACAGACAGGAGTACAGCACACAGACAGGAGTACAGCACACAGACAGGAGCGCAGCACACAGACAGGAGTGCAGCACACAGACAGGAGTGCAGCACACAGGCAGGAGCATGACACACAGGACAACCCTATAAGTTAACAGAATCCATGTAATCTCAAAAGAGATAGTTGCTTCATCTGTCTATGCTGGCCAGGAAAAGGGTACCAGTAAGGTATATGAAAAGTGAAATTTTAATGTCACCATAACAGGATATACAGTATATATCAAAAATACAAAAATATACAAAAATTCTTGTAATGTACACAGTAGATCCAGGGCTCTTTTTTAACGATTCTGAATGAAACCTTAATGCATATCCAAACCCAAGAATAACAATTCAATATATTGCAACTTACCAGTCTTTAGATATCGTTATTGAATTAGTTGTCTATTATTAGTTTAAAGGGGAGTTCCACGCAAAAGTGGAACTTCCGCTTTACGGGAAGGTGACCCCCTGACATGCCACAATTGGCATGTCATTTTTTTTTGGGGGGGGGGACCAGGCACACTGTTTTCACAGGGTCCCAGATCCTCTTCCTCTCCTGGCGCCACGGAGCCTGAAGGAAGTACACCTCTCCCCCTCCCACCCGGCGATCTTCTGTGACACGTCACAGGTCCCAAAAGATATGCCGGCCATTCACAGCGTGACTCGCGCATATGACTTTGAAGCCAAATCTGGGTGTCTACACTTGTATGGAGGAGGGGGAGAAGAGCGACGCTGCGGGCGGCTGCATCACTGGAGCCTGGGACAGGTGAGTGTTGGATTATTAAAAGGCAGCAGCTACATTTTTTGTAGCTGCTGACTTTTAATAGGGTGGAAGTTCCCTTTAAGTGCCTTTTCTGGCTAAAAAAAAAAATTTTTTTTGCAAGTACAAACAAAATTACCTGCTTAACCTGAGAGAAATCCAGTGTCCTTGTTACTTCCTGTGCAATGGACTGAAATATCAAACGATGTTATCAACCTCCCCAGCTATCCAATGCTTCCTCACTATGTAAAGGAGATGGGGGGGGGGGGCTGGAAACCAAATCAGGATAGCAGACCAGTATGACTATCAGTGGCGACTGTTGCTCCATTTCCCCCCCATGCTCACCCACACTTACCCCATCCAGGTCACATGTGGCTTCCCCAGCTTCTTCTCCCGGCTGACACGGTCACTTTTCCTCCCAGCCAATATGGTCTTAGGACCCGCCTCCTATCCTGATTGGCCAGGAGAAGAAGCAGGAAGACAATAGCGCATGTTGATGTCGCAAGTTGGTGGGCAAGAGCACCTAAAAGCTACAAAAAAGGGGAGCAAATCTGTTTCTCCTCCTTACTCATGTCAGTCTGCCCCCGCTATACCCCATGACCTCTCAGCAGCCTCCACTGAAGGATGCAGGACAGGGCTCGTTGCTGCAGCTTGTTGTGCCCCCACGTCTCTATACAGCTAGTGGTGATCATTCCAGATTTGTCAGCTCTACCCCTCCTCCTCCTCTGCCTCCATGTTCTCCTCTGCTGAATTCTAGTGTGAACCAAAAGTACCCCCTAAGCATTCAAAGGGCTATTCAATGTGTCAGGCTAAAAAGGTGCCATGCAGTGCTTCAGCTGGTGTGTCTAGGGGACTGGAACCACAAAGGAGCAGAGATTCTTGCAGCTCTGCAGGGGCAGGCCCAGAGGTGGTTCATGCCACGCCAGCTGGAGCCTGAAATGGTGTTGTGTGATAATGGCACAAACCTCCAGTCTGCCCTTAGACAAGAAAAGTTGACACATGTGCCATGCCTGGCACATGTCCTCAATTTGATGGTGTAGTGTTTCCTAAATAGGTACCCAGGGTTGGAAGATCTGCTCAAGCAGGCACAAAGAGTCTGTAGCCATTTTAGGCGGTCATACACAGTCAGTGCTTGGTTGGCTGACATTCAGTGGGAATTCCACCTGCACATAATGCGCCTGATTTGTGACATGCCCAACAGGTGGAACTCAACTTTGGCAATGCTGCTGCGGCTGCACATGCATCAGAGGGCCATCAATGAGTACCTTTGTGAGTGAGTATGGCACAACGATTCCGGCACAACGATGAACGAGGTTCAGGCCGGTTCAGCTTTTTTCCCTCACGCCAATGGCTCTTCATAAAGGATGCATGCACTGTACTTTCACCATTTGAGAAGGCCACAAGGATGGTGAGCCGTTGCAATGCATGTATCAGTGACACAATCCCTGCTGTGTACCTGCTGGAGCAGACTCTGCGTGGCATTATGAACAGGGCACTTGAGGCAGAGCAGCGGGAGGAAGAGGAGTACTTCCTTTCCTCTCAAGACTCACTTTATACAGACACTATTATTCCTATGCCACAGAACACACACGAAAAGAGAGGGAGGAGGAGGATTCAGGCCGTTTTGGAGGCATTGAAGCAGAGTAAGACATACATCAAACAGTAATAGATGGTTTTCCATCCGCTGAACCCTTGGAAGTAGTATGTGGCGGGGAGGAGGCAGTTCCAGATGCTATAATCCTCAGTGACCCAGAGGACTCTGCTTCTCATGCCTCTGCACAAATTTGCGGTGCATGGTCTCCCTCATGTTGCAAAGCATGTGAAAGGACCCAAGAATACATGCAGTAAACGAGAAGGATCACTATTGGTTGGCAACCCTCCTTGACCACTTTTACAAGGGGAAAGTCTCAGATCTCATCCCCGTCCCCACAGAAAGTGCAGAAGATGAAATCTCTTCAGGACATCTTAAAGACGAGTTTATCTAATACTTTTCCCGACCTTGGGCAGGTTACAGTGTCGTGGAAAACATCATTTTGAGGCTTCTGTTGGTCAAGAGAAGAGCAGTGGAGAACGTGGCTGCGTAAGTGATGCATTTCACAATTTTTTTAGTCCCCGCCACCCAAGGCTTTCAGCTTCCACATACCATCGGCAGCATCTGCATCACATGGTGGATGATTATCTAGGGGCGAAGACAGAGATGGAGAGCTTTCCAGTCAACAATCCACTGGCTTACTGGGTCATGAGAATAGACCACTGGCCAGAACTTGCCCAGTATGCAATTGAGCCGCTGGGCTACCCTACATCTAGAGTGCTTCCCAAATGGGCATTCAGTGCTGCAGGAGGTTTTTGCTACTGGTAATAGAACGTGTCTGTCCACAGACTTGGTCGACCGTCTGACATTTATCAAAATGAATCAGTCCTGGATTACCAGCAGCTATGAAGCCCCTGATGCCAATGTCACTGATTAAGTGTTTTTGTGATGTGTAATCTCCGCAGGATTTCTAGGCTGCCTAGTGTTGTGAGTAGTGTTGAGCAAACTCGGACTGTAAAGTTCGGGTCCGTACCAAACTTTTGGGTGTCCAGGACCCGGACCCGAACCCGGACTTTTCAAAAAAAGTCCGGGTTCGGGTCCGGGGTTCTGGTATTTTACTCCACGTATTGAGAAGCTGCCAAGGGCAGCCAATCAACAAGTGTTTCACTGGTTTTCCCTAGAAGCCATCACAGCCATGCCTACTAATGGCATGGCTGTGATTGGCCAGTGCACCATGTGACCCAGCCTCTATGTGGGGCTGGAGTCACCGTGCTGCATGTCATATGCTCTCATGATAGTTTAGGGAGAGGATGCTGCTGGCTCTGTTAGGGACAGATTGCAGAACATCTCATCCTGCATTACTGAGGACTAGGGAGAGATACTAGTACTGCTGCTTTGAGGGAGGGAGAGATACTAGTGCTGGTGCTTTGAGAGACAGATTTCACATCTCATCCTGCTGCACAGAACGATCTGACTGGACTAGGGAGAGATATTAGTGCTGCTGCTTTGAGAGACAGATTTCATACCTCATCCTGCTGCACAGAACTCACACTTTAGACAGAGAGTTTCGTGGTCATGATCATAGAGAGGGATCAGGTGTTAGTCTAACAAGACACGTCGTCCTACTCCATACTTTAGACAGAGAGTTTCGTCG
>BLSH010555216.1:391553-404318 GCA_018402905.1 Glandirana rugosa | reverse complement strand
TTAACACACAATTTGAAATTGATTTTGGCCTTCTTGGGTATGATGACAAGATGTTAGTAGACCTTTGACACACAATTTGAAATTGATTTTGGCCCGTAACCGGGAGAAGCCATATCCCTGTTCTAAAATCATCTAAAAACTGTGTGTGAAACTATAGCAGAGAGAAGAACAGGGATATGGGTTCGCTCTGCTATAGTTTCACACACAGGTTTTAGATGATTTTAGAACAGTGATATGGGTTCGCTCTACTATAGTTTCACACACAGTTTTTAGATGATTTTAGAACAGTGATATGGGTTCGCTCTGCTATAGTTTCACACACAGTTTTTAGATGATTTTAGAACAGTGATATAAGTTCGCTCTGCTATAGTTTCACACACAGTTTTTAGATGATTTTAGAACAGTGATATGGGTTCGCTCTGCTTTAGTTTCACACACAGTTTTTAGATGATTTTAGAACAGTGATATGGGTTTGCCCGGTTTTAGTTAAAGTTTAACACACAGTTTCCAGATGATTGTAGAACAGTAGTATGGGTTCTTCCGGTTTTAGTTAAAGTTTAACACACAATTTCCAGATGATTGTAGAACAGTAGTATGGGTTCTCCCGGTTTTAGTTAACGTTTAACACACAGTTTCCAGATGATTGTAGAACAGTGATATGGGTTCTCCCGGTTTTAGTTAAAGTTTAACACACAGTTTCCAGATAATTGTAGAACAGTAGTATGGGTTCTCCCGGTTTTAGTCAAAGTTTAACACACAGTTTCCAGATGATTGTAGAACAGTAGTATGGGTTCTCCCGGTTTTAGTTCAAGTTTAACACGCAGTTTCCAGATGATTGTAGAACAGTGATATGGGTTCTCCCGGCTTATTTATACTTTTTTCACACAGTTTGAAGATGATTTTAGAACAGTGATATGGCTTCTACCGTTAATTAATACTTTTCAGGCACAGTTTGAAGATGGTCCACATCCACCTCCATTTTTGATTTTTTTTTTTTTTAATGTTTTTAGTTATTTCCCTGTCCCCATCTCTTTGTAGGGCACTTGTCCCACCCTTACCCCCATTTTCCTTCCTTTTGCAGACCTCTAGGACTTTCCAGGACTTTTTTACAGCCATTTTTGTGCCTAGAAGTTTGGGTCCCCATTGATTTCAATGGGGTTCGGGGTCCGGGACAAAGTTTGGGTTCTGTCCGGACCCGAACCCGGACTTTGTCCCGAAGTTCGGCCGAACCAGCAGAACCCGAACTTCCAGAAGTTCGCTCAACTCTAGTTGTGAGTGTTGATTTCATCTGGATGAATTTTTATGGTATAGGTTTCATGGGCACAATTAACATCCAAAGAAAGACCAATCTCTCTGCGCCTGTTTGACAGGTGCATATCATTTTAAATTTTGACAGCAAGGCCAATTCTTGCTTTCATCAAGAGTACCTCTATAGGATTATGGGGTGAAGACGCCAACAACACCCAAAGACTAAATTTTTCCACACCTGTTTGACAGGTGCATATCATTGCAATTTCTGACAGCAAGGCCAATTCTTGCTTTCATCAAAAGTACCCCAATAGGGTTACGGTGTGAAGGCGCCAACACCAAAATACCAATTTTTTGGCACCTATTTTACAAGTGTATATCATTGCAATTTTTGTCAAGCGTACCCCTATAAGGTTACTGTGTGAAGGCGTCAAGACCAAAAAGGGGACCCCCCCAGGCACTATAAGGATAGGAATTTTTCATTTTTATTCTTTCACTTTAAGCATCCTTAAATCACTGCTCATTTAAAAAAAAATTTTTACAAACTTTTTTTCATTGATACATGTCCTCCAAGGCAGTGCCCAGACCCCTATAACCATTGTATGCCCAATTACTTGCATATAAGCCTTCAAATTGGGCACTTTTGATTTTTAACGCTCGGGTCCCTTAGACTTCAATGGCGTCCGTTATTTGGTTCTGAACTTTCGCGAGGTTCGAAAGTTCTGGTGCAAACCATACTGGGGGTCGTTCCCTAAGTGGGAGGAATAGTACCCCATCATTGGTAGCAGTGGGAGAAATAGTGCACCATCATTGGTATCAGTGGAAGGAATAGTGCCCCATCATTGGTATCAGTGGGAGGATTAGTGCCCCGTCATTGGTATCAGTGGGAGGAATAGTGCCCAATCATTGGTATCAAGGAGAGGAATAGTGCTCCATAATTGGTATCAGTGGAAAAAATAGTGTCCCATCATTGGTATCAGTGGAAGGAACGGTGACCTATCATTGGTATAGTGGGAGGAATAGTGCACCATCATTGGTGTCAGTGGGAGGAATAGTCCCCCGTCATTGGTATGAGTGGGAGGAATAGTGCCCCTTCATTGGTATCAGTGGGAGGAATAGTGCCCCATCATTGGTATCAGTGGGAGGAATAGTGCCCCACCATTAGTATCAGTGGGAGGAATTGTGCCCCATCATTGTTATCGGAGGGAGGAATGGTGCCCCATCACTTGTATCAGTGGGAGGAATAGTGCCCCATCATTCGTATAGTGGGAGGAACAGTGCCCCATCATTGGTATCAGTGGGAGGATTAGTGCCCCATCATTGGTCTTAGCGGGAAGGAATTGTGCCCCATCATTGGTATCAGTGGGAGAAATAGTGCACCATCATTGGTGTCAATGGGAGGAATAGTCCCCCGTCATTGGTACCAGTGGGAGGAATAGTGCACCATCATTGGTGTCAGTGGGAGGAATAGTGCCCAATCAGGCAGGTGAAGTTTATTTTAGGCTACTATCGCTTTTAAAAAGTTTCCTTTCCATTTAAATACCATAAAATAAATCTTGTTTTAGGTATGTTAAGAACAAGGTCGGGCCCTCCCCGCATCAACCTTTCCCTCAGTCCGCTCCTCCAAAAAGAGGGTCGCACTGGTCACCAGCCCATCTGAGTACTCGAGTACCTGTCACCAGCCCATGAGAGTACCCAAGTACCTGTCTCCAGCCCATCAGATTACCCGAGTACCTGTCTCCAGCCCATCAGAGTACCCGAGTACCTGTCTCCAGCCCATCAGAGTACCTGAGTACCTATCTGCAGCCCATCAGAATACCTGAGTACCTATCTGCATCCCATGCCTCATAGAATATACCTTGGGATGTTTGCTTTTCAAAAGGGGGTCATTTTGTGGGTAATTCCACTGTCCTGGTGCTCCAGAACCTTCAAAAGTGTAATAGGTAGGAAAGAAATTAGATGTGTAATTTATGCTCCTAGAATGCCTGAAGGTAATACTTCAATGTTTGACCTCTCTATGTGGCCAGGCTGTGTAAAAGTCTCACACATGTGGTATCACCATACTCGGGATGAGTAGCAGAATGTATTTTGGGGGTAATTTTTGCTATGTGCATTTTATGTGTTAGAAATATCTTATAAATTGACAACTTTGTATAAAAATATGTTTTCATTTTCTTTCCACATTTTCCAAAGACTTGTGGAAAAAATTGAACCGTACAAAAGACTCATAATGTCTCATAGAATATACGTCGGGGTGTTTGCTTTCCAAAATGGGGTCATTTTGTGGGTAATTCCACTGTTCTGGTGCTCCAGGGCCTTAAAAATATAATCAGTCGTTAGGAAATTAGATGTGTAATTTATGCTCCTAGAATGCCTGACTGTGCTTCCTGCATGTTGGACCTCTCTTTGTGGCCAGGCTGTGTGAAAATCTCACACATGTGGTATCGCCATACTCAAGACTAGTAGCAGAATGTATTTTGGGGTGTAATTTTTGCTATGTACATGCTATGTGTTAGAAATATTTTATAAATTGACAACTTAGTGTAAAAATAAAAGTGTTCATTTTCTTTCCACGTCTTTCAAAGACTTGTGGAAAAAAATGAACCATTCAAAAGACTCATAGAATTTATGTCGGGGTGTTTGCTTCCAAAATGGGGTCATTTTGTGGGTAATTCAAATTCAAAAGTGTAATAGGTCATCAGGAAATTGGATGTCTAATTTATGCTCCTAGAATGCCTGACAGTGCTCCCTACACGTTAGACCTCTCTATGTGGCCAGGCTGTGAAAATGTCACACACATGTGGTATCACCATACTTGGGAGGAGTAGCAGAATGTATTTTGGGGTATAATTGGAAGTATGCATATGCTGTGTGTGAAAAATAACTTGTTTTATGACAATTTTGTGTAAAAAATAAAATAAAATAATTTCCTAATTTTCCCAAGAATTGTGGAAAAAGATACTACTTTAAAAAACTGCCTCTTACTAAATACCTTGGAATGTCTAGTTTTCAAAAGGGGGTCATTTTGAGTGTATTTGTACTTTCAGGGCCTCAAGAAATGAGATAGGCCATCAGTGCATCAGGTGTGATCAATTTTCAGTGATTGGCACCATAGCTTGTAGACTCTATAACTTTCACACAGACCAAATAATATACACTTATTTGGGTTATTTATACCAAAGATATGCAGCAGTATAGGTTTTGGCCCAAATTTATGAACAAAAATGACTTATTTACAAAATTTTATCATAGAAACTAAAACTTTTTTTTTTCTAAATTTTCACTTATGTTGCAAAAAATAACAAAACCCAGAGGTGATTAAATGCTACCAAAAGAAAGATCTATTTGTGTGAAAAAAATAATAAAAATGGTGTTTGGGTATAGTGTTGCATGATTGAGTAATTGTCATTCAAAGTGTGAGAGCGCTGAAAGCTGAAAATTGGTCTGGGAAGGAAAGGGGTATAAGTGTCCTGCATTGAAGTGGTCAAGGACTGATTAGCTACAAAATATAACATTTTGCTCTTGGGTTTAGATACACTTCAAATGCACTGCACAGTTTTTATAATGTACCTACCGAGCTGAGCATAGATTTCTCCAGTCTCATGATCGGCCAATGTCGGCATTCCACGGTTGTCAACCATTGTTATGGTGTCTGTGATCTCATAGGGAATTCTACATAAGGTGCTTCCACCAGATGATTTTGCTTCTTCTGCCCAATTCTCAAACTGTTTTTTCTCTCCAAGAGCAAATATACAGGAATTGATGAAGGATGACTTGCCATTACCCGGCAAACCAAACAGCTGCAGCAGAACCCGGTTATAGCCCTGATTGCCCTGTTTGCATTCATTGAAGCTGAAATGTTTGATTAATTCTCTGCTCTCATCGATGTAGGCGTCTGTGCCCCCTATTGGATCTGACATTGTGACAAATCTGAAAAGAAAGAATAGAACATTTATTTGTATTTGTGAATGGCAGATAAATTCAGAATCTTATCAGCTATTTCTATAATATGTTAACTTTTTGATAACAGAATGGTTACCCAAAGCAAGCCTATACAAAAAGCATAAAGACTTAAAACACTATCTTTCCACTAATTTTGATGAATCCTTACTTCTATCCTGATTATTTGCCCAATTCTCCAGTTCATACAAGGTAAAAGCCTCCTCCCTCCAGCTGATCTCTGGGTTGCCCCGCCACTACAACTCTCCCCCTAGTTGCCCCCCCCCCTCCTTCACAGTCTATCCCCCCTCCCTTCTCTCTTCTCCTTTCTTCCTTTCTCTTTCTCCAGTTCTACCATTTTTTTTCTGACCACCGCCCAAATACATGTAGCACTACCCCTGTGAGGAACGCCTAAAAATGATTGACCCCAAAGATTGCCCTGACCTTGCAAGTACCCCAACACCTCTGACACCCTGGGTTTGGAAGTTTCTGAATAAACATTCAATTACACAGACACCAGATTATGACACAGTAATCAAGTAATTCTTTACTTGGAGTTCTGCAGACAGACAAATCAACAAAAAGCTTAGGCAAGTATATTGTTAGCATCAAACTCTTTGCACAAATAAACAGGAGAATTATGAATATAGAGTTTCAACAGAATGCAGGGCAGCAACCAGTATCCTAAATAAGGCCTATGACCAATGGCGACTGGCGCTCCAGCCGGGGGGGCAAACAAACCACCCAACCACCCGACAGGGGGTACTCACACGGTCGGGCTCTCAATCGGCGCTGATGCATAGCACTGAGAGATCGCTCTGGGCCGCCATCTTCAGAGTTCTGTATCTGCCCGGCCAATATGATCGCTTCTCCTCTCAGCCAATCGTGCTCCTCCAGCTTCCTGATTGGCCGGGAGGAAAATCAGGAAGACAATAGCGAATAGCCCACAAATGGGTGGGCTCAGGGCGCAGTGCTCTGTGCCCCGAGCCCACCCTTTTTTCAGCTAATTAGAGCCTCAGGTTCTAATCATGTGCTTCAAAAATGCTGACCATGGCGGCCATTTTGAAGTCGGCCATTTTGAATCCAACTTTTGTTTTTTTAATAGGAAGAGGGTCATGTGACACATCAAACTTATTGGGAATTTCACAAGAAAAACAATGGTGTGCTTGGTTTTAACGTAACTTTATGCTTTCATGAGTTATTTACACGTTTCTGACCACTTATAAAATGTGTTCAATGTGCTGCCCATTGTGTTGGATTGTCAATGCAACCCTCTTCTCCCACTCTTGACACACTGATAGCAACACCTCAGGAGAAATGCTAGCACAGGCTTCCAGTATCCGTAGTTTCAGGTGCTGCCCATCTCGTATCTTCACAGCATAGACAATTGCCTTCAGATGACCCCAAAGATAAAAGTCTAAGGGGGTCAGATCGGGAGACCTTGGGGGCCATTCAACTGGCCCACGATGACCAATTCACTTTCCAGGAAACTGTTCATCTAGGAATGCTCAGACCTGACACCCATAATTGAACACATTTTATAAGTGGTCAGAAACTTGTAAATAACTCATGAAAGAATAAAGTTACCTTAAAACCAAGCACACCATTGTTTTTCTTGTGAAATTCCCAATAAGTTTCATGTGTCACATGACCCTCTTCCTATTGAAAAAACAAAAGTTGGATTCAAAATGGCGATCTTCAAAATGGCCAACTTCAAAATGGCCACCATGGTCACCACCCATCTTGAAAAGTTTCCCCCCTCACATATACTAATGTGCCACAAACAGGAAGTTAATATCACCAACCATTCCCATTTTATTAAGGTGTATCCATATAAATGGCCCACCCTGTACTATCGGAATCTCTGTAGATTAGGGGGCAAAAATGGGCCCCCACTGCCCATAGCCACAGGTAAGAAAAGGGAAGGAGAATGACCATCTTTATGTCAGACTACTCCCTTTTGACCCCTGATACCACAATCCCAAACCAAACACAAATACTCAAGAATATCCCAACAGATAATATAGGATCTTAGTCTCTGAAAAGAGTTCCTTATTAATATGGGCAGGTATCATACTCAATGCCCCTTTAGTGGAGGGGAAGAAGCAGAGGAGTCATTGTGTTGTAGATGTTCTGTATCTACAGCTAGCTTAAACAAGGACCCAGGAGAGTTCCTGCATAATGGCATACAATGTTGCAAATAGCAAATGTAAAGCGTCTACATATTATTACTTTAGTAAGAGAAACAAGGTAAAGGTGTCTGCATGCAGTTTTTTTGGGGTGTAAAAAGAGTGGGCTTTTGCCCGTTCACCAATCCAGATGTTACCAGGCTCAAAGGAATGGGAGATTCTGAAGCAGACTCCTGAAGATTCTGTGATCAGGGAAAGAGTGCTTGAGCGCACACCCTGCAGTGCTGTGATTCAGCCAGATCTGTGATGTGGGCGATGAGGGTGACCCCCCGATTGTCACCGGATCGTACAGAAGCTGACGATGATGGATGCGTCCACACACGCCTGCTGGAGGCTCTCCCTTGCTGCCTAGGCTGTAGCACTTGCTCACATTCATCCGACCATCCAGGTCACTGTTCCCACCTGAAGAAAATGGTCCCAAGAGACGGACTCCTCCCCAACACAGGCAATTTTTCACTTCTCCCAGCATTCTGTTCTCCCCCAGCCTGCTGGAACTTGTACTCCTCGATGATCTGTCTTCAGTGTAGATTTGGCTCTTTGAATTATGTTTCCCAAGATGCTTGGTTCTTCTGTAGGTTCTCACTCTGCATTCAGGATGTGACACTGTGAGGTCGAACCTACAGTACCAAACAACTGAAGGATGCTCTAATATTAAACATTACAAATCCTCAGACAAAGTTAGATCATTCTGGTGACAGGCCAGTAAGATGTTAGTGGCCCACCTAGCAGTGTCAGAGGGTGGTTCAGGGTCATCCTCTACCAAAAGCTTGCTAGAAGAGGCTGACACTTGGCTGGAGCATTGAGCAGTATGGATGAACTCATCAGAGCTTTCTCCAAGAGTGTTGTATGTCAGTCTTCTTTGTGGACGGATTCCCATCTAAGCCTTGGGTTCATACTATCTGAGGTCTTAGGTTCACGAGTGAGTCCCCATGTACTACAACCAGGCTTCAAAGAACAATGGGGTGGCCTTTAAAAGTCACACATCTAGGTGTCCTGAAGAGGTGAGTAGAGTGGAAACTTCAGCCTGGACGCCAAACAGGCCACGCCCCCAACACATTTCACTCCGCCCTCTGGAGCTTAGTCATAGGGATAGGGAACTCATGTGTGTGGGGAGCATTATTTAAAGCATCATTGGTGGTCACTCATTGGATGTGAAGAAGTAGCAGGTGTATGTGATTAATTGTAATAGGTGTTTATAAGTGGAATGTTTCAATGTGATGAGTTTATGATGCTACTCTCTGTATAATGCATAGTGTTCTGAATGAAAGAAAGGGAAATGTGTAGATGCTGATATTCTCTATAAAACCAATAAATCAAAAAAACTTTATTAGTGTATGTGTTAATGAAAATGATAAAATGTGTTTTTTAATTCGTTTTTAAAAATGTGTATTTTGATTTGCTCTTGGTTAAAATGTGTATTTTTTTTGTTGTTATTGTCTGCTATTGCGTATAAACCACACAAATAACATAAGAGAAATAAATTCCCTAAGAAGTCGCACTGGACACTCAAAATGACTAAGAACTGACTGTATATTCATCAAATACGTCAAAATGTATTCTGGTAAGATAATAAAAATGATCTGGAAAATGTTATACTATCATGGGAACAAAGTAGCAACAATAATCATTTCCTTGACCTGGAACTGGTAAAAGAATCAAATGGAATCAGAACAAAAACTATTTTGTAAAAAAACTGGCAGAAATGCATATATTCCGCATTATAGTTGTCGTCATAAGCCCTGGTTAATTAACTTACCCAAAGGACAGTTTTTACGAATTAAGAGAAATTGCACGAATGAGGAGGACTATGAGACACAATCAGAGGAGATAGCCAAAAGATTTATAAATAAAGGGTACAATTATGAACATATAGAACAGGAAAGAAATAAAGTCAGACAAACTAATAGGCAAGAGCTATTGGAGGATAAAAATATACACAACAACAGAGAACTACAAGTAGATATGATTCTAGATTATAATATACAGCATAAGCAAGTGGAAAGGATAGTACAACAATACTGGCAAGCATTAAAATATGACAAATATTTACAAGCTATAGTACCGGAAAAACCTAATTACAATATTTGATGGTAAATAGTGTTGAGCGAGCCCGGACTGTAAAGTTCGGGTCCGTACCGAACTTTTGGGTGTCCGTGACCCGGACCCGAACCCGAACTTTTCAAAAAAAAGTCTGGGTTCGGGTCCGGGGTTCTGGTAATTTTACTAAAAGTTCTAAAAATTGCTGTAAAAAAGTCCTGGAAAGTCCAAGAGGTCTGCAAAAGGAAGGGAAATGGGGGTAAGGGAGGGACAAGTGCCCTACAAAGACATGGGGACAGGGAAATAACTAAAAACATTCTTTTAAAAAAATCAAAAATGGAGGTGGATGTGGACCATCTTCAAACTGTCTGAAAAGTATTAATTAACGGTAGAAGCCATATCACTGTTCTAAAATCATCTTCAAACTATGTCAAAAAAGTATAAATAAGACGGGAGAACCCATATCACTGTTCTGCAAGCATCTGGAAACTGTGTGTAACACTTTAACTAAAACCGGGAGAAACCATACTACTGTTCTGCAAACATCTGGAAACTGTGTGTGTAACACTTTACCTAAAACCGGGAGAAGCCATACTACTGTTCTGCAAACATCTGGAAACTGTGTGTAACACTTTAACTAAAACCGGGAGAAGCCATACTACTGTTCTGCAAACATCTGGAAACTGTGTGTAACACTTTAACTAAAACCAGGAGAAGCTATACTAGTGTTCTGCAAACATCTGGAAAGTGTGTGTAACACTTTAACTAAAACCGGGAGAAACCATACTGGTGTTCTGCAAACATCTGGAAACTGTGTGTAACACTTTAACTAAAACCGGGAGAAACCATACTAGTGGTCTGCAAACATCTGGAAACTGTGTGTAACACTTTAACTAAAGCCGGGCGAAACCATACTACTGTTCTGCTAACATCTGGAAACTGTGTGTAACACTTTAACTAAAACCGGGCGAAACCATACTACTGTTCTGCAAACATCTGGAAACTGTGTGTAACACTTTAACCCGGCTTATTTATACTCATTTCACACAGTTTGAAGATGATTTTAGAACAGTGATATGGCTTCTACCGTTAATTAATACTTTTCAGACACAGTTTGAAGATGGCCACATCCACCTCCATTTTTGATTTTTTTAAGTTTTTTTTTTTTTAATGCTTTTAGTTATTTCCCTGTCCCCATTTCTTTGTAGGGCACTTGTCCCACCCTTACCCCCATTTTCCTTCCTTTTGCAGACCTCTAGGGCTTTCCAGGGCTTTTTTACAGCTATTTTAGTGCCTAAAAGTTTGGGTCCCCATTGATTTCAATGGGGTTCGGGGTCCAGGACAAAGTTCGGGTTCTGTCCGAACCCGAACCCGGACTTTGTCCCGAAGTTCGGCCAAACCAGCAGAACCCGAACTTCCAGAAGTTCGCTTATCTCTAATGGTAAATGGTAAATGTTTCTGTGCATGTGGAAGATGCTTTGGCTGTAAGGAAGTTACTAAAAACAGAAGAAGAAGGAATAACTTTATGAATAAAAGGAATGGAAAAGAACGTGGTATTAAAGATTTCATATCATGTAATAAAATAGAAGTGGTATATACAATGGAGTGCCTATGCGGCATGATATATGTGGGTAGACGTAAAAGAACGTTGCATGAGAGAATAAAGGAAAATGTATATGAAATTAAAAAGCGAGCAAGAGCATCATTTATGTAAACATTTTTTAACATGTCATAATAGAAATCCATCTGGGTTACAATTCTGGGGAATTGAAAAATATAAAAAGAATTGGAGAGGCGGTAATATGATAAAAACTTTAAGTCAAAGAGATTGGGATGTAGCCAGCATTGTAAGGCATATTTGGAATGACATAAACTAATTATGGTCAAGAAATTAGGTTTTATTATTATTATATGTATGGGTATATTGTTTTTTGGTGAGGATCACCATAAGATAATGCTATGTATGTAGTTAACTAGGTATACAGATTGAATAGGTAGCTTTCTAACACAGAAAGTGAGATAGAGTATATAGGAGAATGGATCGATGGGAAAATGGTGTCTATACAACCAAACTGATCTGCAACAAAATGGCGTGGATACTAGTATAAAAGGAAAATAAAGAGATTAGGTTTTTATAACTATATGTATGGGTATGGTTTTTGGGGGGGGGGGGATTTCCACAGATATCATATATATGTAGTCCTAACTAGGTATATGGATAGAATAGGAATCTTTTTAGCAGAGATGGTAAGATAAAGTATGTAGAAGAATGGATCCACAGGAAAATGGCACCTATACAACTAAAATGATCAACAACAAAATGCAAAATGGAATGGATACAAGCATAAAAGGAAAGGGAACAGTGTCAGCCAATCAAATCCCCCTGAGGAAGTCACAAAGTATGATTAAACATGTAGGGGCAGGACCTAAAAGGCTGACACTGTGTACAGACTGATGAGTGTGAAGCTGATGGGACTGCAGAACCGGGCGGCTAGTGGATCTGTGAGATATACGGTACAGAGGATATACAGTATCTCACAAAAGCGAGTACAACCCTCACATTTTTTGTAAATATTTTATTCTATCTTTTCATGTGACAACACTGAAGAAATTACACTTTGCTACAATGTAAAGTAATGAGTAGAGATGAGCAAACTTCTGGAAGTTCGGGTTCTGCTGGTTCAGCTGAACTTTGAGACAAAATCCGGGTTCGGGTCCGGACAGAACCTGAACTTTGTCCTGGACCCCGAACCCCATTGAAATCAATGGGGACCCGAACTTTTAGGCACAAAAATGGCGGTAAAAAAGTCCTGGAAAGTACTAGAGGTCTGCAAAAGGAAGGAAAATGGGGGTAAGGGTGGGACAAGTGCCCTACAAAGAAATGGGGACAGGGAAATAACTAAAAGAATTAAAAAAAAAAAAATAACATAAAAAAATCAAAAATGGTGGTGGATGTGGACCATCTTCAAACTGTGTCTGAAAACTATTAATTAACGGTAGAATCCATATCACTGTTCTAAAATCATCTTCAAACTGTGTCAAAAAAGTATAAATAAGCCGGGAGAACCCATATCACTGTTCTACAATCATCTGGAAACTGTGTGTTAAACTTTAACTAAAACCGGGAGAAACCATACTACTGTTCTACAAGCATCTGGAAACTGTGTGTAACACTTTAACTAAAACTGGGAGAAGCCATACTACTGTTCTGCAAACATCTGGAAACTGTGTGTAACACTTTAACTAAAACCGGGAGAAACCATACTACTGTTCTGCAAACATCTGGAAACTGTGTGTAACACTTGAGGGTCAAAATCAATTTCACAATGTGTGTCAAAGGTCTACGAACATC
>BLSH010555216.1:360435-379167 GCA_018402905.1 Glandirana rugosa | reverse complement strand
CCCCCCCCCCCCCAGTAACAATAAACCTGCCCCAGCAGCAGTAGACCCCTGAGCAACAATAGACCCCCCAGCAAAAATAGATCCTCCCCATCAACTTTATCCCCCACCCCACCAGCAACAATGTGCCAAAGTAGGAAGGAGGGTTTGGGACTTTGAATGAGGTGGGTGCATGAGGCCAAGGACATAGTTGGTAAAAAAAATTGGTTTTATTGGTACAATTAGAACAGGTCACATGATATACGCCCAAGTACCATGGGCTAAACAGTCTGATAATGTACAAACATAATTGCATCAGCATTTCATCCATCATGGGGTGTACAGCAATAATCCTTCATGTGTAAAACCATAAAATATACATGAAATGAAAGCATATACTGGAATAATATTCGTATAAAAGGTGAGTAACTGATATTGGTGCATATTGTAGGACCGACACGTTTCATGTGTCAAAATAATCCGTAGAACCAAAATCTAACAAATGTATATAAAAATGTCAATCAAATTACAGTATATCTTGGTCAAAAAAGGAAAAAAGTATTGAAAAAGGAGTGGTTCCACCCCATGATGGATGACATGTTGATGCAATTATGTTTGTACATTATTAGACTGTTTAGCCCATGGTACTTGGACGTATATCATGTGACCTGTTCTAATTGTACCAATAAAACCAATTTTTTTTTACCAACTATGTCCTTGGCCTCATGCACCCACCTCATTCAAAGTCCCAAAACCTCCTTCCTGTTCTGTACCAGATAGGGATGGAGACTTTGGTCTCATTCAAAGTCCCAAACCTTTCTCCTTTATCATATGCCAAAGTACATCTTGCCAGTACATGACAGATCTTTGAAATATTTTCCAATGAAGGGGCCCAGGGGTCCTGCGTGTCACCAAGATGTTTACCATTGTGATGTGATCACACTAATAATCATTCAGACAGTATTTCAAAGATCCACGGTGTGCTGGAGAAATATGATTTGACTTATTATACCAATTTCCAGTTAGCCAATGCAACAGCATCTTTTTACATCTTGCCATTTCCAGAAATGTGTTTGTAATATTACATATGCCCCAGCAAATATACCCCCCCCACAATACCTCCAGAATAAAAAGATTCCCCACCAGCAACACTAGATGCACCCCAGGAAAAACAGACCTCTACCAGTAACAATAGATCCCCCAGCAGCCAGGATCAATAGATACTCCAGCAGCCAACAACAATAAATTCCCCTAGCAACATAAGACACCCCCTAGTAACCTTAGATTGCTCACCAGCAACAATAGACACCCCCAGCAAAATAGACCCCCCAAACTAGATCCCCCCAACAATTGACCCCCTTAGTGGCAATAGACTCCACAGTAGCCAGCATCAATAGACTACCCCAGTTCCGCTTTCCAGTATATACATTAGGACTTGGAAGTGCCAAAACTGTGTACCACTGCATTCTGCTGAAGAAAAGCCCTGCTATGGGGTTGATTTACTAACGAAAAATGGGCTGTCACCCACTACTTTTGGCTCTGATGAAGAGAGTTCGTCCTCTTGAAATCGTTGAAATGCGTCAGGCTTTTGACTTCCTCCTGGTCCTCTGGCAGGACTGATGTACGTTAATAGACCTTCATGCAGTGGAGGACACTTGTTATGACATGTGTTTATATCAATCACATTTTGAGAGTATACAATAATCTTTAACTACTTCAAAGCAGACACTTTCCCCCCTTCCCGCCCAGACCAATTTTCAGCTTTCAGCACTGTCACATTTTGAATGACAATTGCACGGTCGTTGTTGTACCCAAACAACATTTTTATCATTCTTTCCCACAAATAGAGCTTTCTTTTGGTGGTATTTGATCACCTCTGGGGTTTTTATTTTTTGTGCTACAAATAAAAAAATACTGAATAGTTTTTCTTTGTTTCTGTCACAAAACTTTGTAAATGAGTCTGTTTCCTCTTTCACTAACGGGCACTGATGAGGCTACACTGATGGGCACTGACGACGAGGAACTTATATGCAGACTGATAGGCACTGATAAGCTGCACTGATAGGTGGCACTGATATGCAGCACTGATGGGCACTGATACATGGCACTGATGGGCATTCATATGTGGCACTGGTGCACATCCATAGGTGGCACTGGGCATTCATAGGTGGCACTGATGGGCACTGATAGGTGGCAGTGATGGGCACTGATAGGTGACAATGATAGGTGGCACTGATAGGTGGCACTGGTGGGCACTGATAGATGACACTGGCAGGCATCACAGATGGGCACTGAGTGTCATCCATATTGTGTGCCCTATCTGGTGGTCCTGGGTGGGCACCCCTGGTGATCCTGGATGGGCTCCTGGGTGGTCCTGGGTGGGCACCCCTGGTGATCCTGGGTGGGCTCTCTGGTGGTCCTGGGTAGACACCCCTGGTGATCCTGGGTGGGCTCACTAGTGGTCCTGGTTGGGCATCAATCAGCATAGACCCCCTTGTCAGGAGAGCCGCCGATTGGCTCTCCTCTACTCCGGTCTGCAGACACGAGTAGAGGAAAAGCAAATATACAGCTCTTCCTATTTACACTGTTATCAGCTGTGATTGGTCCAGTTGATTATGCGGTAAAGAGCCCCGGTCAGACTGACACACCACACCACCGATCGCCATGCTGCACACTCCCATGGATGTGCGCTGGCTTGTTAACCTGCCTGAAGTCATATGACGTCTGGTCAGGATAACGGGACCACTTCCCGGCCGTCAATCAGCTATAGGCCGGGCGGGAAGTGGTTAAATTAATGATATTGTGGTAATGCACTAGGTCGGTGAGCCTTTCTCTTTCTATTTGGTCAGTTTCCAGATTAAGGATGCCCAATATCCTGAATAGGCAGCAAGACCACCAGCATTACGATGTCTTTTTCATTGTCCATACCTCACCACTGTGAGTGCAGGAGAATATCTGCACGCTGTTCACTTTGCACCTGAAGATGTACTTTTTTATGGGAATTTTGGCTAGAGCTTCGTGAATGTGGTTAAATTTCACTTTGCAAAGAATACCCAAAAATGCACAAGAAAAAATAAATAAAATGTTTGCTTGCATGTGATTTAATGATGGAAGTCAACAGAGCTCCACATCATGCACTAGGCCCTGAGGAAAATCCCTTGCAAAGTAAAAAGTCATCTGTTTTGCCTACCTGGTTGTTTATTATCTATTTTATTCTCTAGTAATAGCACATTACAAACATGCAACATGTAGAGCTCTCTTGTACTCTTAATTGCAGTATTTCTTTACTGGGGTCAGTAGAAAGCAATAACCTAAAAAGTTACAATATTTTCACAAAATGCTAAAACTCAAATGACTGTTTTTTCTTGACTAACACTTACTGACTCACAAACTGTTATTTTTTTCCATCAATATAACTTATAATTATAACTCAACAGTTTCCTTCATATAAATCCATATAACAAATACAGTTCATATTACTTACAGTGACTTCTCAGATTCTTACTGTTCACCTGGCCGGTTGATTTTCTACGGCTTCTCTCCCTGAGCTCCGTACACTAATGACTGTGCTCGTCATATGTTCATAGTCTTATCTTCAGTTCTATTCAGAGCCAAACTGCAAAGAGAAAGTGAAAGGAAATCTCTTATTTTTATATAAATTATGCCATTAAAGTGGAAGTAAAAATGTTTTAATTGTATCTACAGGTAAGCCTATATAATAAGGATTACCTGTAGGTACTGTGAATATCTCCTGAACTTGCACAGTTTAGGAGATATTCAGATTGCATGCAGCCAATGACATCATCGGAGAATGCACTTATTGTGCTGGACCTTCAGAGCCATGACGTAAGCTATAGACCTGTTAGTTTAACTTCTATAGCTGGGAAGATACTGGAGAGTTTAATAAAAGACCACATAGATGAGTTCTTGCTGGATAAAAATATTTTAAGCAACAGACAGCATGGATTCATGAAAGACAGAAGTTGTCAAACAAACCTGATTTCCTTTTATGAGGAGGTAAGTAAAACCTTGGACAGAGGGGTGGCTGTGGACGTGGTATACTTGGACAGAGGGGTGGCTGTGGACGTGGTATACTTGGATTTTGCAAAAGCATTTGACACCGTTCCCCACACACGGCTAATGTGTAAGGTAAAGTCTACAGGCTTGGAAAGATCAATTTGTAAATGGATAGAAAACTGGCTTAAAGACCGAATTCAGAGAGTAGTGGTCAATGGTTCTTATTCTGAATGGTCTAAGGTTATCAGTGGTGTACCCCAAGGTTCAGTGTTGGGACCCTTACTTTTTAATATATTTATAAATGATATAGGGTCTGGAATTAAAAGTCCCATTTCAGTGTTTGCAGATGACACCAAGCTATGCAGTGGAATAACGTCCTTGCAGGATGTCTCCAAATTACAAGCAGACCTCAATGCTCTGTCTAATTGGGCGACTGTGTGGCAAATGAGGTTTAATGTTCATAAATGTAAAGTTATGCATTTGGGGGCTAAGAATATGCATGCATCGTACATACTAGGGGGAGTACAACTGGGGGAATCCATAGTGGAGAAGGATCTGGGGGTTTTGGTAGATCATAAGCTTAACAATGGCATGCAATGGCATGCAATGCCAAGCTGCGGTTTCCAAAGCAAGCAAAATCTTTTCTTGTATTAAGAGAGGTAAGGACTCCAGAGATAGAGACATTATTTTGCCCCCCTGTACAAATCATTAGTAATACTTCATCTGGAATATGCAGTTTAGTTTTGGGCACCAGTTCTCAAAAAGGATATAAATACAGAAAGGTTTCTTCACAGTAAGAGCTGTGAAAATGTGGAATAGACTCCCTCCAGAGGTGGTTTTGGGCAGCACGCTTGATTGCTTTAAAAAAGGCCTGGATTCTTTCCTTAATGTAAATAATATAACTGGGTACTAACATTTTTAGGTAAAGTTGATCCAGGGTGAATCCGATTGCCTCTCGGGGCATCAGGAAGGAATTTTTTCCCCCGTTATAGAAAATTGGATCACGCATTGCTGGGTTTTTTGCCTTCCTCTGGATCAACTGTGGGTGAAGGATTGTATATGGGATTATTTGGATATATATATATATATAAATGTTTTTTTGGGTTTTTTTTTGGTTGGACTGGATGGACTTGTGTCTTTTTTCAACCTGACTAACTATGTAACTATGTAAACGGTGGCTTCCGCCACTCACAGATCTGGAGCTCGCAAACTCGGAAGATGTCAGCTATCTCAGCGGTGTGCGTGCGCCACTGGAGGGCTTCATTCTAAGATATGTATTTCATAATGAGCTCATTATGCCTTTGTCTTACAGTTTTTTTTTGTTGTTGTTTTTTTCTTTTTTTTGCGTTTTTTCTAACTCCAGGCACAGCTATCTATGGTAACATTTCATACTGGCAAATGATCACCTTCAAAAAGGAATCATACGGTATAAAACAGATGCTAATAGAATTTGTGGAACCATATTCTTTGGTGATCTTTTTGCTTTTAAATTAAAAAATGACAGTTAACTAAAGAGCCGAAAGTCATAAAAAGGTAGCGTGGTACGCAGATGATGTTTTCAATGTTTCTTGCTGATCCAGTGGCGTCCCTTTTGGACTTGATATCTACTTTGAAAATTTTCCAATACCTAACTGGACTGGATGGAGTAAATCTAGATGGTAAATCTATCTGGATTTACTCCCAGTCCTAACTGGACTTGAGTTAACCACTTCAGCCCCAGAAGGATTTCCCACTTTAGGACCAGAGCCCTTTTTGCGATTCGGCACTGCGTCGCTTTAACTGAAAATTGTGCGGTCGTCCATCAGAAGCCTTTTACCATGTGATCAGCCGTGACCAATCACAGCTGATCACACTGTAAACAGGAAGAGCTGTTTATCCACTTTTCCTCTGCTCAGGTCTGCATACCTGCTCTCCTGATGATGGGGGGGGGGGCTATGCTGAACATTTATTAGTGTAGCCCCCTTCAGGATCCCCACACTGGGCCACCAGGGAGCCGACCAGGACCACCAGGGAGCCCCCCCACGGACACCATAAAGAGGCCACCCAGGACCACCAGGGAGAAGATCAGGAGGCCTCCCAGGGACCACCAGGGAGCCCACACTAGACCACCAGGTAAGGGGCATACAGTGCACTGTAGGGATGGCACTGTGCCCATATGTGATGCCTGCCAGTGCCATCCCTAACAGTGCTATATGCACCAGTGCCCACCAGTGCCATTTACCATTGCCTACCATTGCCCACCAGTTCTGCCTATCAGTGCCCACCTGTGCCACCTATTTGTGCCCACCTGTGCCACCTATCTGTGCCCACCAGTGCCACCTATCTGTGCTACCTACCAGTGCCCATCAGTGCCCAGTGCCACCTATCAGTGCTGCCTATGAGTGCCCATCAGTGGCGCATATCAGTGCCACCTATCAGTGTCCGTCAGTGTTGCTTATCAGTGCCGCCTATCAGTGCCCATCAGTGCTGCATATATGTGCCCCATCATCAGTGCAACCTTATCAGTGCCACCTCATCAGTGCCAATCTGTACTGCCTGTACTGCCTCTTCAGTGCCTGTCAGTATAGCCTCATCAGTGTCCGTCAATGTAACTACATCAGTGCCCATCAGTGATTGAGAAAATGTACTTATACAAAGTTTTGTGACAGAAACAAAGAAAAAATGTTTATATTTGTAGTGACAAAAATAAAAACCACAGGGGTGATCAAATGCCACCAAAAGAAAGCTCTATTTGTGGTAACAAAATGATAAAAATTTAGTTTGGGTACAGCGTCACACGACCGCAAAATTGTCATTCAAAGCGCAACAGCGCTGAAAGCTGAAAATTGGTCTGGATGGGAAGTGTTTTAAGTGCCTGGTGTTGAAGTGGTTAAATATTGTGCCTGGGGGGTCCCCATAATTTCCCTTTAAAAGGGTGCACCTCTGTTTAGAACATAGCCAGAGCAAAATGACATTTCCAAAGGAAAAATTGTCATTTAGGCCCCATGCACACGGACGTTTTTTACCACCGCATTTTGAGCGTTTTTTGCAGCTCTCCATGTTATTCAATGGCCCCATAAAAACGCTGAAATTTTTGAGCTGTAGATAGCATCAGTGTTTGTGAGCTGAAAACAGAACCCACGGCCAGTGCATTTTGAAGCTGCAGCATTAGTGTGTTTTTAACGCTGAGCCGGCAAAACGCTCACTTACGCGCATTAACGCAGTAGAGACGTTAACTGCCATTGATAGCGCTGGCGTTCTCAGGTTAAAAAATAGCAGAGCAGAATAGCAGAATTTTTGTTAAACAAAACACGACATAGAGCTGACGCTCACTAACGAGCATTACCGCCGATGCAAAATGCAGACGAAATCGCATTTTTGATGTCGATTTTTTCCTGACATCGGTCCCGACGTTACAGCTTATTTTTTTAATACGCCCATGTGTATTGCGGCTGTAATGTATTGCCGGTTCCCGGAAATATACATAAACTCACCGAAAAAGCATTGCGTTGCCCACCTCACCTAGTCCATACCAGGCCCTTCAGGTCTCGTATGGATTTAAAGAGAAACCCCGCTCTGAAATTTAAAAAAAAAATTGCGTATGGTTCCCCCACAAAGTCCACACCAGGCCCTTCAGGTCACGGGATACTCCCCAAAATCCAAACCAGACCCTTATCCGAGCACACAGCCCTAGCATGGCAGGAGTGGGTGGGGACAAGCGACCGCCCCCCCTCAGAACCAAACCAGGCCACATGCCCTCAACATGGGGAGGATGCTTTGAGGTCGCCCCCAAAGCACCCTGTCCCCATGTAGATGGGGAGAAGGGCCTCTTCCCCACAACCCTTGCCAGTGGTTGTGGGAGTCTGCGGGTGGGGAGCTTATCGGAATCATCCATGTTCAGGGCATGTGGCCTGGTATGGTTTGGAGGGGGCGCTCACTCGTCTCCACCCCCTCCTGCCATGCCAGGGCTGCGTGCTCGGATAAGGGTCTGGTTTGGATTTTGGGGGAACCCCACGCCATTTGTTTTTAAATTTGGTGTGGGGTTACCCGTAAAATCCATACCAGTCCTGAAGGACCTGGTTTGGATATTGGGGGGACCCCCACCTCATGTTTTAAACATTTTGGTGCGGGGTTCCCCTTAAGATGCTTACCAGACCTGAAGGGCCAGGTTTGGATTTTGGGGGGAACCCCCAAGTCACTTTTTTTAAATTTTGGTGCGGAGTTCCTGAAGGGCCTGGTTCGGATTTTGGGGGGACCCCCACGTAATTTTTTTTCTAAAATTGTTTTTCTAAAAGTTTCCTTTAACCACTTCCACACCGCACGCAGTATATTTATTGCGGCAGTGTGGACGTGTCCCACGAATCGCTTTAAATAGACTGTGATTTGCAGAGTAGCAGCTAGGGGGCGAGCCGCGATGATCTGCCAGAGCAAAAGAACGGGTAACCGCCAATATAAACACAGCAGTTCCCTGTCAGTGGGGACATAAGAGATCTACTGATCCCTGTCACTGGGATCAGTTAGATCTCTTATGCCAATAACAGCCCAGCCCCCTCACAGTTACAACACGCCTAGAGAACACAGTTAACCCCTAGATCTCCCCCTGCAGGTTAATCCCTTAACTGCCAATGACATTTACACACTAATCAGTGGACATTTAAATTTCTGATCGCTGTATAAATGTCATTGGTCCCAAAAAAGTGTCAAAATGGTCCGACATGTCCACTGCAATATTGCAGTACTGCTAAAAATTGCAGATCTCTGCCATTACTAGTAAAAAAATTAAAAAAAAATAAAAAACCCAGAAAATAATTCTCATCATTCGTAAACGCGGCAACTTTTGCACAAACCAATCAATAAACACCGATTGCGATTTTTTTTTTACCAAAAATATGAGGAAGAATATAAAACGGTCAAAACCGATGAAAAAAAATGTTTTTTTATATATTTTTTTTTTTTTGGATTTGTATTTTAGCAAAAAGTAAGAAAAATTGTTTTTTGTGCAAAATTGTCGCTGTTTTTTTGTTCATAGCAGCGATCAGATCAAATACCACCAAAAGAAAGCCCTATTTGCGAAAAAAAAAGGACGCAAATTTAATTTGGGTAAAAGTCACACGACTGCGCAATTGTCAGTTAAAGTGACACAGTGCCGAATCGCAAAAAGTGCTCTGGCCCTAACGTGGGAAATTCTTCCGGGGGTGAAGTGGTTAAAATCCAGACCAGACCTGAAGGGCCTGGTATGGACTTTGGGGGGGAACCCTATGCATTTTTTTTTTAATATTGGTGCGGTGCCCGCTGTTGTAAATTATTTTAAAAATTGTCATAACATGCCCCAGTCAAACAGGTGCTGAAAAATTGGGCCTAGGGTGTTGGTGGTGCCAGAACACTGTAACCCCTTGCAGTTACTCTTGTTGGGTGCAGTAACAGGCCCTGCTGTTGTAAATTCGTTAAAAAATTTTTATGGCATGCCCCTGTAAACCAGGTGCTGAAAAATTTGGCCTTAAGTGTTGATGGTGCCCTAAATATAAAAAATCGTTCTGGATTATGGACAGGAAGAATAGGAGCAATGGCAGTCTTAAAAGGATCCCAGATCCCTAGAAAATGTAATCAGTTGCATCAGCATCAGGGGCTTGATAACTGCTGATCTAGGACTGATTCATTTTAATAAAATTGAGCCTATCAACCGAGTCTGTGGACAGGCACACTCTTTGATCGGTAACGAACCATCCAGCAGACCTGAATGTCTGCTCAGAAAGCACAATGGATGCTGGACAGACCAGTAACTCAATTCAGCAAGTTCCAGCCAGTGGTCCATCCTCAAGACCCAGTAGCTCTGTGGATGCTCAGTTGGGAAGGTCTCCAAGTCTGCTCTTGCCCCTATATATTCCTGCACCATATAATGCAGATGCTGACAATGGTTGCTTGAACCTTTTTTTCAAGGTATCCTGAAGATGTTTCATCCTCTGCTCCCTCTGTGCAGGCAGGATGAGATCTGCAACTTTGCCCTTGTAACGTGGATCAAGAAGGTTTGCTGGCCAGTAAAGATCCCTGTCCTTGATACTGTGAATCCTAGGGTCTTTTCGCAAGCTTTTCAGAATCAGAGAGCCCATGCAGCATAAGTTTGAGGAGGCATGAGTGTCCTCTGGGTCACTGAGGATGACATTATCAGGAACTACCTCCTCCCAGCCACGTACGACTCCTAAGGTTTCTGGGGACTGAGAACCATGATCCCTTGAAGACTGCTGCGTATTATCCTCCACATCCATGCTGACACAATAATCCTCCTCCTCTTCCTATGTGTTTGGCAGCTCTGCAGGAATGCTCTCTGCATAAAGGGGGCCTTGAGAGGAAAGGAAGTCCTCCTCTTCCCCTCGCTGTTCTTCCTCAAGTGCCCTGTCCATGATTCCATGAAGCGTGTGCTCCAGAGGGAATATTAGAGGGACAGTGTCACTAATGCATGCATTGTCACTGCTCACCATCCTTGTGGCCTCCGCAAATGGGGACAGGACAGTGCATGCATCCTTGATCAGTAGCAACTGATGTGGCAAAAAGAAGCCAAGCTCCCCTGAGCCTGTCCTGGTGCCATGCTCACAGAGGTACTCAATCATGGTCCTCTGCTGTGCGTGTAGCTGCTGCAGCATTGCCAATGTTGAGTTCCACCTGGTGGGCATGTCACAAATGAGGCGGTTGGTGGGCAGGTTGAATTCTCGCTGAATGTCAGCCAACCAGGCACTGGCATTGTATGAATGCTGGAAATGACCACAGGCTTTTCTGGCCTGCCTCAGGATATCTGGTAAGCCTGGGTGCTTGGTCAAAAAAAGCTGCACCACCAAATTCAAGACGTGTGCCAAGCATGGAACATGTGTCAAGTGTCCCTGTCGGAGGGCAGAGAGAAGTTTGGGGCTATTGTCGCATACAACCATTCCTGGCTCAAGCTGCCGGGCGTCAACAACCTCTGAGCCTGCCCCCGCAGAGCTGACAGAATCTCTTCCCCAGTGTGGCTCCTGTCCCCAAGACCGTCTAACATAAGCACCGCATGTCATTTTTTAGCCTGACTGCTTGCCTCTTGAACGCTTAGGGAGCACTGCAGGTTCAGAGGACAATTCTGCAGAAGAGGCCACAGAGGTAGAAGAAGAGGAGGGGGTGGAGGAGGAGGATGTGGCAAAATCACCACCAGCTTTTTGTAGGCGTGGTGGCAGAACTATTTCCAAAATTTAACCCTGTCTTGCATCCTTCCCAGCTGCAAGTAGAGTCACCCAGTGTGCCGTGAAGGAAAGGTAACATCCCTGACCGTGCATGCTGGACCATGAGTCAGCGGTAATAGGAACCCTGCTGCTGACCGCCCTGTCCAACGAGGCCAAAAGATTGCCTACTATGTGACGGTAGAGAGCTGGAATGGCCTTACGTGAAAATAAATTGCTTTTGGGAACCTGCCACTGTGGGACAGCACATTCCCCAAATTCATGAAAGGGGACAGAGTCTACCAGCTGAAAAGGCAGCAATTGGAGTGCTAGCAATTTGGCAAGCTAGCATTAAGACGCTGAGCATGTGGATGGCTGGGACAGTATTTTTTTTTTTTACGGTTCAGCAACTGGGGTAGGGATATTTGTCTGCTGAATTCACCTGGTGGTGTACTGCTAGCAGTTTGGCTGCAAGTACTTGTGGCACGCATTGC
Organism: Glandirana rugosa; assembly: GCA_018402905.1. Lineage (NCBI taxonomy): Eukaryota > Metazoa > Chordata > Amphibia > Anura > Ranidae > Glandirana > Glandirana rugosa. The sequence continues at coordinate 367,523 of BLSH010555216.1, read as the reverse complement.
TAGACCTTCATTTCTCTCAGTGCCGGTTTTGTAGAGGACTGGAGGTATAGAAGGGGTTGAGATCCCAGATGTGGGTTTTTCAGGTACTGTAGCCGACGGACTGCATGGCTGGTCGTCATATATCTTGTCAAGACAGCAGTGCCCATGCGGCTGGAGTTCTGGCCGCGCATGACCAGCTTCAGACATAGATTGGAAATGGCATTGGTGGGATCTACTGCACAAGTGTGGAAAAATGTCCACACCAAAGAACTTTTGAAAGTCCACGGGGAGCCATCAGCGCCCTGCACCTGTGGAGCTCTGCGGTCTGATGCAATTGGGTGGCTGCCCTTAAGCTGGCCCCTGGAGGACATCCTCCCTCGTTGGAGTTATGCCTCCTCCTCCTCCTCCTCCTCACTTTCCTCCTCTCTTCTTTCAGGCACCCAAGTACAGTCTGTGTCCTCATCATCCCCTCCCTCCTTGTCACTGGAGCAAACTTTACAGTATGCTGCAGCTGGGGGAACATGACTGCTAGTTTCTTGTACTTCTGCGGCACCCCCTGTCTCTAGGCTCACACTACTCCCTTCCTCAACCTGGGAACCAACATCAGAGTCTTAAAATTGCTGTGCATCCTCCATCAGCATGCAACTGACACTATGGTCAAATAATTCTGGTGACTCCGCCATGCATGACGGTGGGGCTACAGAAGGAGTAACTGTGGACAAGGATCCGGTGGAATAGGCTGCTTTGCCAGCTGCATTGGAATGCAAAATTGTATGAGCCTGGGTGACAGAGGATGAGAACGGCTTAGTTATCCACTCCACCAACTCTTCTGCATGTTGTGGCTGAATAGCATGGCCAACAGCAGAAAAAACGGACAAGCATGACTGGCCTGCAGAGGATGCACCATGTCCAACACCACCACTTTTCACTGAAAACACAGAGGCCATTTGCCCTCTTTTTTTGTGGTCTGGCTGCGTCTGCCTCTCCTTTGTGACCTTCCTGACATGATGGGGATTTTTTTAACACCACACTACACTGTATTATATACCGTACACCCCCTAATGCACTGATATATAGTGTTCACTCAATACACTGTGTGTATATATACTAGACTGTATATATTTTAATACACCATGTCAAGTGTACTGTATACCATATGTACACCCCCGAATGCACTGATATATAGTGTACACTCAATGCACTGTGTGTATATATACTAGACTGTATATATTGTAATACACCACGTCAAGTGTACTATATACCGTACGTACACCTCCGAATTCACTGATATATATTGTACACTCAATACGCTGTGTGTGTATATATATATATATATATATACATATATATACTAGACTACATATATTTTAAGACACCACGTCATGTAGTGTACTATATACCGTACACCCCCGAATGCACTGATATATAGTGTACACTCAATACACTGTGTGTATATATATATATATATATATATATATATACACTAGACTGTATATATTTTAATACACCATGTCAAGTGTACTATACACCCCAGTACACCCCAGAATGCACTTATATATAGTGTACACTCAATATGCTGTGTATATATATATATATATATATATATATATATACACACAAGACTGTGTATATTTTAAGACACTATGTCAAGTAGTGTACTGCACTGTGGATATATATATATATATATATATATATATATACACACACACACACACACATATATATATATATATACTAGACTGTATATATTTTAATACACCACGTCAAGTGTACTATATCCCTCAAAATAACTCAACACACAGCCATTAATGTCTAAACCGCTGGCAACAAAAGCGAGTACACTCCTAAGTGAAAATGTCCAAACTGGGCCCAAAGTGTCAATATTATGTGTGGCCACCTTTATTTTCCAGCACTGCCTTAACCCTCTTGGGCATGGAGCTCACCAGCGCTTCACAGGTTGCCACTGGAGTCCTCTACCACTCCTCCATGAAGACATCATGGAGCTAGTTGATGTTATTGACCTTGCTCTCCTCCACCTTCCATTTGAGGATGCCCCCCAGATGCTCAATAGGGTTTAGTTCTGGAGACATGCTTGGCTAGTCTATCACCTTTACCCTCAGCTTCTTTAGCAAGGCAGTGGTCGTCCTGGAGATGTGTTAGGGGTCGTTATCATTTTGGAATACTGCCCAGTCTCCAAAGGGAGGGGATCATGCTCTGCTTCAGTATGTCACAGTACATGTTGGCATTCATGGTTCCCAGTGCCGGCAGCACTCATGCATCCCCAGACCATTACACTCCCACCACCATGCTTGACTGTAGGCAAGACACACTTGTCTTTGTACTCCTCACCTGGTTGCTGCAACACACCCTTGACACCATCTGTACTAAATACCTTTATCTTGGTCTCATCAGACCACAGGGCATGGTTCCAGTAATCCATGTCCTTAGTCTGCTTGTCTTCAGCAAACTGTTTGAGGGCTTTCTTGCGCATCCGCTTTAGAAAAGGCTTCCTTCTGGCACAACAGCCATACAGACCAATTTGGTGCGTATTGTCTGAACACTGATAGGCTGACCCCCCCACCCCTTCAAGCTCTGCAGCAATGCTGGCAGCACTCATATGTCTATTTCTCAAAGACAACCTCTGGATATGACGCTGAGCATGTGCACTCAACTTTTTTGGTCGACCATGGCCAGGCCTCTTCTGAGTGGAACCTGTCCTGTTAAACCGCTGTATGGTCTTGGCCACCGTGCTGCAGCTCAGTTTCAGGGTCTTGGCAATCTTCTTATAGCCTAGGCCATCTTTATGCAGAGCAACAATTCTTTTTTTCAGATCCCCAGAGTTCTTTGCATGAGGTGTCATGTTGAATATCCAGTGAGAGAGTGAGAGCGATAACACCAAATTTAACACACCTGCTCCTCATTCACACCTGAGACCTTGTAACACTAATACACCGGGGAGGGAAAATGGCTAATTGTGCCCAATTTGGACATTTTCACTTAGGGGTGTGCTCACTTTTCTTGCCAGCAGTTTAGACATTCATGGCTTTGTGTTGAATTATTTTGAGGGGACAGCACATTTACACTGTTATACAATGCAGCCCCAGACCATAACACTCTCACCACCATGCTTGACTGTAAGCAAGAAACACTTGCCTTTGTACTCCTCACCTGGTTGCTGCTGCACACACTTGACATCATCTGAACCAAATAAGTTTATCTTGGTCTCATCAGACCACAGGACACAGTTTCAGTAATCCATGACCTTAGTCTGCTTGTCTTCAGCAAACTGCACTTTCTTGTGCATCATCTTTAGAAGAGACTTCTTTCTAGGACCGCATCCATGAAGATTAATTTGATGCAGTGTGTGGCGTATGGTCTGAGCACTGACAGGCTGACCCCCCACCCCTTCACCCTCTGCAGCAATGCTGGTAGCACTCATACGTCTATTTCCCAAAGACAACCTCTGGATATGACACTGAGTACGTGCACCCAACTTTGGTCGACCATGGCCTGTTTTGAGTGGAACCTGTCCTGTTAAACCACTGTATAGTCTTGGCCACTGTGCTGCAGCTCAGTTTCAGGGTCTTGGCAATCTTTTTATAGCCTAGGCCAGTGATGGCAAACCTTGGCACCCCAGATGTTTTGGAACTACATTTCCCATGATGCTCAACTACACTGCCGAGTGCATGAGCATCATGGGAAATGTAGTTCCAAAACATCTGGGGTGCCAAGGTTCACCATCACTGGCCTAGGCCATCCTTTTGTAGAGCAAAAATTCCTTTTTTTAGATCCTCTAAAGTTCTAAGTTCTTTGCCATGAGGTACCATGTTGAACTTCCAGGGACCAGTATGAGAGAGTGATAACACCAAATTTAAACACACCTGCTCCCCATTCACACCTGAGACCTTGTAACACTAACGAGTCACATGACAACGGGGAGGTAAAATGGCTAATTGGGCCCAATTTGGACATTTTCACTTAGGGATGTACTCACTTTTGTTGCCAGCAGTTTAGACATTAATGGCTGTGTGTTGAGTTATTTTAAGGGGATAGCAAATTTACACTGTTATACAAGCTGTACACTCACTACTTTACATTGTAGCAAAGTGTCATTTCTTCAGTGTTGTCACATGGTGTACTCACTTTTGTGAGATACTGTGTATATATATATATATATATATATATATATATACTTTGGTGTGAACACCCATGCAATCTGATTCGGTGCAGACCAAAAAAAGGCTCTTGCGCCATTTTGGCATGAATGTGATGCAATTTCAGCCATACAGTCTGTCATTCTTAACCATAATAAAAGGTTTTTATCCCTCAAAAGCTTGACAATTTACAATAACAATTACAAGATTCTACTTCCATAGACTTGAAACACTTCCGGACCGCCCGCCGCAGATATACTACGGCAAGGTGGCTCTATTACGCAAATCGAATTACCGGTATGGTGATCCATGTTATAGATATAGTGGGTGCGCCCATGGCATTGGAGCCGATGTGCGTGGCTGGCGGCCGTGATATTGGTCAGGCACCCCCGATTGCTCCACAGAGAGGCAGAATGGGTAAACAAGACTGATCCTCATTCTGTCAGGGGCGTATAGTGTGATTGTCTGTTCCTAGTGATCAGTTACAGCGATCTCTCTGTACTCCCAGTCAGTACACTCCCCTCACAGTTAGAAAGCACCTCCCTAGGGAACACTTAACCCTTTGATCGCCTCTGGTGTCGACCCCTTCCCTGCCAGTGTCAGTTATACAGTAATCAGTGCATTATTTTAGCACTGATTGATGTATAAATGTCAGTGGACCCAAAAAAGTGTCAAAAGTGTCTGATCTGTCTGCCGCAATATCAAAGCCCCACTAAAAATCACTGATTACCGCCATTACTAGTAAAAAAAAATAATAAAATAAAAATGCCATAAATCTATCCCCTATTTTGTAGACGCAATAACGTTTTTCACAACCCAATCAATATACACTTATTGTGATTTTTTTTTTACCAAAAAAATGTAGCAGAATACATATTGGCCTAAACTAATTAAATTTTCTTTTTATTTTTTTGGGATATTTATTATAGCAAAAAGCAAAAAATATTGTTTTTTTTTCAAAATTTCGGTCTTTTTTTTTTTGTTTATAACTAGAGTTGAGCGAACTTCTAGAAGTCCGGGTTCTGCTGGTTAGGCCGAACTTCGGGACAAAATCCGGGTTCGGGTCCGGACAGAACCCAAACTTTGTCCCGGACCCCATTGAAATCAATGGGGACCCGAACTTTTAGGCACAAAAATGGCTGTAAAATAGTCCTGGAAAGTCCTAGAGGTCTGCAAAAGGAAGGAAATGGGGGTAAGGGTGGGACAAGTGACCTACAAAGAAATGGGGACAGGGAAATAACTTTAAATATTTAAAAAAAAATAAAAAACAATGGAGGTGAATGTGGATCATCTTCAAACTGGGTCTGAAAAGTATTAATTAACGGTAGAAGCCATATAACTGTTCTAAAATCATCTTCAAACTGTGTCAAAAAAGTATAAATAAGCCGGGAGAACACATATCACTGTTCTGCAAACATCTGGAAACTGTGTGTGTCACTTTAAATATAACCGGGAATAACTGAACATCTGTTCTGCACACATCTGTAAAGTCTGTGTGTCACTTTAAATATAGCCGCTAATAACTGAACATCTGTCTTGCACACATCTGGAAACTGTGTGTCACTTTAAATATAGCCGCTAATAACTGAACATCTGTTCTGCACACATCTGTAAAGTATGTGTGTCACTTTAAATATAGCCGCTAATAACTAAACATCTGTCTTGCACACATCTGGAAACTGTGTGTCACTTTAAATATAGCCGCTAATAACTGAACATCTGGTCTGCACAAATCTGTAAAGTCTGTGTGTCACTTTTAATATAGCCGCTAATAACTGAACATCTGTTCTGCACACATCTGGAAACTGTTTGTCACTTTAAATATAGCTGCTAATAATTGAACATCTGTTCTGCACACATCTGTAAAGTCTGTGTGTCACTTTAAATATAGCCGCTAATAACTGAACATCTGTTATGCACACATCTGTAAAGTCTGTGTGTCACTTTTAATATAGCCGCGAATAATTGAACATCTGTTCTGCACACATCTGTAAAGTCTGTGTGTCACTTTAAATATAGCCGCTAATAACTGAACATCTGTTCTGCACACATCTGTAAAGTCTGTGTGTCACTTTAAATATAGCCACTAATAACTGAACATCTGCTCTGCACACATCTGTAAAGTATGTGTGTCAATGTAAATATAGCCGCTAATAGCTGTACATCTGTTCTGCACACATCTGGAAACTGTGTGTCACTTTAAATATAGCCGCTAACAACTGAACATCTGTTCTGCACACATCTGTAAAGTCTGTGTGTCACTTTTAATATAGCCGCTAATAATTGAACATCTGTTCTGCACACATCTGTAAAGTCTGTGTGTCACTTTAAATATAACCGGGACTAACTAAACATCTGTTCTGCAAACATCTGTAAAGTCTGTGTGTCACTTTAAATATAACCGGGACTAACTGAACGTCTGTTCTGCAAACATCTGTAACGTCTGTGTGTCACTATAAATATAACCGGGACTAACTGAACGTCTGTTCTGCAACCATCTGTAAAGTCTGTGTGTCACTTTAAATATAACCGGGACTAACTGAACATCTGTTCTGCAACCATCTGTAAAGTCTGTGTGTCACTTTAAATATAACCGGGACTAACTGAACATCTGTTCTGCAAACATCTGTAAAGTCTGTGTGTCACTTTAAATATAACCGGGACTAACTGAACATCTGTTCTGCAAACATCTGGAATGTGTGTGTGTCACTATAAATATAACCGGGACTAACTGAAAATCTGTTCTGCAAACATCTGTAAAGTCTGTGTGTCACTTTAAATATAACCGGGACTAACTGAACATCTGTTCTGCAAACATCTGTAAAGTCTGCGTGTCACTTTAAATATAACCGGGACTAACTGAACATCTGTTCTGCAAACATCTGCAATGTGTGTGTGAAACTACAGCATAGAGAAGAACAGGTATATGGTTTCGCAAAGTGTGTGTGTAACGTC
>BLSH010555216.1:301817-317565 GCA_018402905.1 Glandirana rugosa | reverse complement strand
GAAAAAAACTTTTCAGGCCCAAGCCCAGGTCCAGGGCCTGTGGGGTTTCAAGCCATGCCTGGGCTTGAAATATCAGGCCCAAGCGAGTTGAGATTAATATTCGTCTTTAGTCTTATCGTACATCATTACGACCGTCGAAGATGTCATATTTACATTTTACGTGTTGAACTGAACATATTGTGTCAGGATAATCTTTTTGTGACCTTAGAACGACTGAACGTTCTATACTAGTAAGTAGGTTAATGGATAAGACCATTTAATGATGATTTAAGTCGGGACTTGAAATTTGTCATAATGACAATTGGTGAAGGGCGGCCCACCTGCAGGTACCTCTGTAAAAAATGATATCTGAATGGTGCCTCTAGCTGCTGGCACCATTCAGATATTACCACTCAAAGTCTAGGACGTCCATGGACGTCCACCCGGCGGGAAGTGGTTAACAGTAATACTGTTTAAAGTTCAGGGCTGAATTTAGTAGTAATTTACCAGAATAGGTAATTGGATGAATGATCATATCTTGCAAGTCAGCAAGATTCCAGTGTTTTTCTAATAGGACTGTGTTATACAAGTCAAGTTGTGCATTTTACATTTATACTGTAGAAGCTGCCAGCATTACTACATGCTATTCTGATTTCTGCTTATAATTAGAGTTGAGCGAACCCGGACTATAAAGTTCGGGTCCGTACCGAACTTTGGGGTGTCCGGGACCTGGACCCGAACCCGGACTTTTCAAAAAAAGTCCGGGTCCGGGGTTCTGGTAATTTTACCAAAAGTTCTGAAAATTGTTGTAAAAAAGTCCTGGAAAGTCCTAGAGGTCTGCAAAAGGAAGGAAAGGGGGGTAAGGGTGGGACAAGTGCCCTACAAAGAAATGGGGACAGGGAAATAACTAAAAGCATTTTTAAAAAAATAAAAACCTAAAAAAAGCAAAAATGGAGGTGGATGTGGACCATCTTCAAACTGGGTCTGAAAAGTATTAATTAACGGTAGAAGCCATATAACTGTTCTAAAATCATCTTCAAACTGTGTCAAAAAAGTATAAATAAGCCGGGAGAACCCATATCACTGTTCTGCAAACATCTGGAAACTGTGTGTGTTTAGGTTTTTATTTTTTTAAAAATGCTTTTAGTTATTTCCCTGTCCCCATTTCTTTGTAGGGCACTTGTCCCACCCTTACCCCCATTTCCTTCCTTTTGCAGACCTCTAGGACTTTCCAGGACTATTTTACAGCCATTTTTGTGCCTAAAAGTTCGGGTCCCCATTGATTTCAATGGGGTTCGGGGTCCGGGACAAAGTTCGGGTTCTGTCCGGACCCGAACCCGGACTTTGTCCCGAAGTTCGGTCGAACCAGCAGAACCCGGACTTCTAGAAGTTCGCTCAACTCTACTTATAATACCTTCTCAAGCAGGTGAGACATAAAGCAGTCTGTGCTTCACAAACAACTTCCAAGCACACAAGCCAAGCAATTGATTTATTTCTCACTGAGAGTTAACTCTTTTATTATCAGCACAATGTCACAATAAATCATTACATTTTCTGTGGAACCTTAAACTCAGTGTATCGCTAACTCCTGTAAGAGCCGCTGAAACTTGCCCAGGTTCTTCCCCAGTGGATTGCCCCGCAGCCAGGCACACAATCTCAGCCACACTTTCCCCCAATAACCAGTCTAGGGGTGTTGTTTTTGTTGTTTTTATTTTTGGAGAACGTGGATAGGGTTGATGGAATTGAGTGGGATACTCCAAAAACAGAACTATGTACAAGTTGAGGCCAGTGAACTCCTTTATGTAAAGCAGAAGCAGAAGTCCTTGTGTACAGCAAACTGTGAACTTGGCTTGTAATGGCTGCAGGTAAAAGCTGTCTTTCTTCTTTAGTGCACTAAGAGCTTAGTCCCTTCCCGAGATATTAGATAAACGAAGCTCCTCAGGACACAAGCCGATGTCCCCTTTAGCAAACACACAGCTGACTTTCTAGCCCAAAAGTCTCTCTCAACAGTCTATACTCACAAAATGACCAAGGAAAGATGGTTGTCTCCTTTTGATTTTCAAGCGGCACTTTCCTCCGGTGATACCAGACTAGATCATCAGATGACAGCCCCTCAGTCATCTTTTAGCACCTTGAGGATCCAGGCCCTTCTGGTCACCCACCTGAGGCCTCACAAACAGCCAGCACATGGCAGAATTGCCCTGGACTGCAGCAAGCCCTCCAGGCTGGACTGATCCTCTCCAGGAAAAGATGCAGAGCTCAGGTGTGCTCAGAGAATTTATAGAGACTCCGAGCATTGCCTTCAAGGTCCAGCTCCCTGGGATTGGCCAGGGCTGCATAAATATTCATACTGCCATCTGCAAAGCTCCACACCTATGTTCCAGAGAATTCTCACAGCTCTCTGGAAAAGAGAGGGAGCTATCAGAATGGCAGCAGCTCAGAGCACTGAACTTACTCTACCCAATTATTCAGCTGCACTGGCTGCAGTGAGCTCCACTAACTTCACCATACACCATAATTACAGGCTGTTAAGGAAACTTGTAAATTCTGTATAAAATTGTATTCTATTTTGTGCGCTTTGTCTATGTACTGCACACTGCACTCATTGTGCACATGGCACTATTAATGTAATATCTAAATAATCATGTGTATAAAAAAACTTCAATTGTGCCAAATAAACAGAACAGTTATTTGGAAAGATGCTGAGTGTATCTTTTGTGTCTGTTCCCTACTACAGTAGTTATTCATTTAGAACCACTAATCAATATGAGGATAGCATTTGCCTATCTATAACATTTACAGAACAAAGCCACACTGGATACAGCGAGGCAAGCTAAATTTACCAACAAAAACATACCCAGCTGCCCTGAACACAGTAAGCCAGCACTAAATCTAACTCATTCTCGCACCTATCTAGGAAGGTGCTACATCAGCAAACAACAGGATTTTTTCCAGATCATGAAATAGGCAGACAAAGTAAACATTTAGTTAAACCAACTTGGAAGGTTCAGCAATATTAGAAGTTTGATAAGGATACAGGGCTTCTTGAGGGGAATTTTCTAAGGCCCTCAGTTCACCTTTTTCAAGGCCTGCAAGCAAAGTATGGGCTTCCGCATAACACCATGCTAAAGATTGTAAGGTTGCATTAAGTGCATAGAATGATACAGTGATGATCAAGTGCAAGTACTTCATTGATCTCAATACTATTGCACTCCACACAGGTAATCCTTCCAAGGAAAAGCATGGCAGGGAGAGCACACACCAGACAGTGCCTCATACTCCAGTTTTCTATACATGCACAGATGTCTGTGGAGAAGGACTCTGTGACAAATCCTATGCCAAAATATGTTTAGTTCATGTATAACCCAATAGTAAACCTGGAAAGGCTGTAAGACTGCCCATACATGAGTCAATTTCTTTTGTTCAACCCAAGTGTGTGAATGGGAGAATCCTTCCAGCCATTGTATTCTGACGGCAATTCATCAGCACCGCTGGTTATAGCCAGTGGCACTGATTGAGAGAACATTTTCAAACAGGCTGGTTGTACAGAAATGTATCAATAGACAGCTCAAAACCCTTTGTAATTACTAAAGATCTGTTACTTTGATCATCTAGAATAGTATATAGTCTTATGCCGGCCATGCACAGAGCCTTCCGAATTTTGATCCATGTATAGTTACATAGTTAGTCTGGTTGAAAAAAGACACCACTCCATCTGGTTAAACCCGCAATGAAAAAAGAAAACACACACACAGGCAAATAGGAAGCCTCCATATGCACAATCCTATACCTAGATTCAGAGGAAGGGTGTAGCGCTACCCCCAATAGGGCTACTTGAAAGACCTGTACCCCAAATGGTTGCCCTGACCTTGCAAGCCTTCTGACTCCTCTGACACTGTGGGTTCCAACATCCTTGATGTAACAAAAAGCACTTAGAAACACACTTAGTAAGTAAGTAAGGCAGTTGAATCTTATTTTACTGAAAGATTTTTAGCAATGAAAAACTCAGTGACTTAGAATTGACACCGGCTAAAGATTTGCTGTGACAAGTAACCCTGACAGCAGAGACAGCCAAAGGAATAATAACTGGAGGAAATGTAAAACAAGCACATATATTAAATCAACAAACTCTGCTTGGATTGAGCCCTATAGGTTCAGGCAGGAGGAGGGCAGAGGAATGTTCGGTTTCATGTTAGACTTCTCCCTTCTATCTTCCGACAGCACAGTCCTAAAAAACTGTATAAACGCTGTACTTAGTTCAGTTCAAATAATTTAACCTTTAAGTGTTTAGACCCACTCCTTTAGTAAATAGAGTCCTGGGTGAAAGTATGGTCCCTTTAGACACCAATGGATTTAATCCCTTGTGGGGAGGATATGATGTAGTCTCTACGTCCCTTACGTCTTTAGCTAGCTCTTTGGTGGTGCACTTGGGGTGTTCTGAGAAGCAGGGTAGAGTAAAGTATGTTTAAAGTGGTTGTCAAGTCATGACAATCACTTTAAACTACAGGTAAGCCTATAATAAGTCTTACCTGTAGGTACCGGGAATATCTCTAAAACCTTCACACGATGCCATCGGCACATGCACACTGAAAAATCGGCTCCAGGGTGTCGTTTCTTCAGCTAATGTGCCGTAACCGGGCACTCGCATGCACATGCATGGGAGTGACGTCAGCGCCGCTCCGGCCAATCACAGCGCGGGCAACGGACATAAGAAGACGGACACAATATGATGCCAGTCATGATGCCGCTGCAAAAGCGTTGATCTAAGCTAAGTATTTCATAATGAGCTAGAATGTGATGCATACTAGCTCATTATGCCTTTGTCTTGCAGATAATTTTTTTATTTTTTTTTTTAAAGCCTTGACAACCACTTTAAGATGTCCTGGCAAGCAGGGTGATGTGAAGTATGCTTGTGGAGTTCTGGTAAGCAGGAGGAACCCTGTGACTACTCAGCCAAAACTAAGTGTAGCACAAAGTCTTACAGGTTTAGTTGGGGAAACAAGACAATGGCGTCTGCATGCAGGGTCCTTTCTTATAGGAGATTTGGGCAAGTGCCCGCTCACCAATCCAAGTGACCTCCGGTGTTGAAGAGTGGTGTGAGGGTTGCACAGCAGGCCTCAGCAGAATCTGTAAATATATAGAAATATTTGCGCTTAGTGTACACAGTGAAAACTGAATATAGTTAAAACTAACAGCAACACTTATGACATTGTACACAGCAATATCCAAAAAATATAATAAAAATGTGTTGGGCTGTCATATAAATGGTGCAACAGTTATTACACCTAACATAATTAGTGGATCATACAAAAGCCAAAAAAAATTAATTGGTTTTATAATGTCCATAAAACACCATCGAGTCCATAGAGTGATATAAAAAAAAGGTGCTATATTCCCCAGTTCTTATTTGGTGCAATACCCAGTGCTCCCCATAGGAAAATAGAGCAAAATATCTGCTTACCAGATCAATAGACCTATCAAGGTCTGTACTTGCATCTGTGAGCTTTACCCCTTACACTAGGTATAGGCTACATCAGCTTATCCAGCTGCCTTATGCAAACTGATGATGGAAATCTCCAAAGAGATATGCCATTCAGTATAACAATGAGAAAAGAGAAAACTCATTGCGCAGCAGGCAGTTAAAAATTAGGAGTTTAATAAAGGATCTACAATCAGGTCCATAAATATTGGGACACAGACACAATTCTAATGTTTTTGGCTCTATACACCACCACAATGGATTTGAAATGTAACAAACAAGATGTGCTTTAACTGCAGACTTTCAGCTTTAATTTGACGGTATTTACATACAAATCAGGTGAACGGTGTAGGAATTACAACAGTTTGTATATGTGCCTCCCACTTTTTAAGGGACCAAAAGTAATGGGACAGATTAACAATCATAAATCAAACTTTCACTTTTTAATACTTGGTTGCAAATCCTTTGCAGTCAATTACAGCCTGAAGTCTGGAATGCATAGACATCACAAGACGCTGGGTTTCATCCCTGGTAATGCTCTGCCAGGCCTCTACTGCAACTGTCTTCAGTTCCTGATTGTTCTTGGGGCATTTTCCCTTCAGTTTTTTCTTCAGCAAGTGAAATAAATGCTCAATCGGATTCAGGTCAGGTGATTGACTTGGCCATTGCATAACAATCCACTTCTTTCCCTTAAAAAACTCTTTGGTTGCTTTTGCAGGAAATGCTTTGGGTCATTGTCCATCTGCACTGTGAAGCGCTGTGAGTTCTGAAGTTCTAAAGTTCTGAAGCATTCGGCTGAATATGAGCAGATAATATTGCCTGAAACACTTCAGAATTCATCCTGTTGCTTTTGTCAGCAGTCGCATCATCAATAAATACAAGAGAACCAGTTCCATTGGCAGCCATACATGCCCACGCCATGACACTGCCACCACCATGCTTCACTGATGAGGTGGTATGCTTTGGATTAGGGCCGCTGATAGGGCAGTACAACCAGCCCTGTAGTGCCGGGCCCCGTCACCAGGGGGGGCCCGAGCAGCTTTGCAATTAATTTTCATGTAAAAAAACGAACTAGCTAAATACTAACTAAATAACTAACTACTTGATTAGCAAGGTATATAATTCCTGGGCCCCATCGGGTTAACAGAGGGGCCCAGGAGGTGAGAGCAAAAGAGGGACTTTTTCTCCATTTTCGGGCGTAGGCAGACAGTCCCTAGCCGCATGTTACTCAGTTGCATCAGTGTACCTGCACAAACTAAAGTTCCGGCCGCTCACTGTATGTTTACCCCGGCGGATGGATTCCAATGTAATGCGGCTCCCCTCCTCAGTAAGTGCCGTGCTGCAGCCTGAGGGAGAGACTGATCGACGAGGCAGCCAGGAAGAGTAATCCCATCAGCAGTGCACAGGCAAGCAATCCCTCTACACACACTGACACATCATATAGGCTATTGTAGAATGTGCAGTCTCCAGACTCCCCATTGTGTGCTCCTAGTCATTATCATTATGATGATCAGAGCACAGCAAGCAAATGCTCTATGGCTCTGTCAGTGTCACATGGTGCTGACTTTCTTAATTTATGACTGAACTGACTATTACAGACTATAACACAGCACAGCCATAACACAATGTTGACTTTGTTATGGCTGTGCTGTGTTATAGTCTGTAATAGTCAGTTCAGTCATAAATTAAGAAAGTCAGCACCATGTGACACTGACAGAGCCATAGAGCACTTGCTGTGCTCTGATCATCATAATGATAATGACCAGGAGCACACAATGAGATGCTACTTTACACAATGTGCGATGGGGGGAGGGGCAGTAAAATCACACAGCCAAACTGCATTGTTCCAGCTCCCGGCGACAGCATGCATGGGGTCAGGGGCGGAGCCAGGGGTGGGGTCAAGGGGGGCCCCGTCAGGTAGGCTGTAGGGGACCCCATGATTTCTAACAGCGGCCCTGCTTTGGATCATGACCAGTTCCTTTCCTTCTCCATACTCCTCTCTTCCCATCACTCTGGTACAAGTTTATCTTGGTATCATCTGTCCATAGGATGTTGTTCCAGAACTATGAAGGCTTTTTTAGATGTTGTTTGGCAAATCCTAATCTTGTCTTCCTGTTTTTGAGGCTCGCCAATGGGTTACATCTTGTGGTGAACCCTCTGTATTCACTCTGTTGAAGTCTTCTCTTGATTGTTGACTTTGACACACATATACCTACCTCCTGGAGAGTGTTCTTGATCTGGCCAACTGTTGTGAAGGGTGTTTTCTTCACCAGGGAAAGAATTCTTCAGTCATCCACCACAGTTGTTTTCCGTGGTCTTTTGGTGTTGCTGAGCTCACCGGTGCATTCTTTCTTTTTAAGGTTCTGTTCCAAACTGTTGATTTGGCCACACCTAGCGTTTTTGCTATCTCTCTGATGGGTTTGTTTTGTTTTTTTCAGCCTAATGATGGCTTCACTGATAGTGACAGCTCTTTGGATATCATATTGAGAGTTGACAGCAACAGATTCCAAATGCAAATAGCACACTTGAAATTAACTCTTGACCTTTTATCTGCTCCTTGTAAATGGGATAATGAGGGAATAACATACACCTGGCCATGGAACAGCTGAGCAGCCAATTGTCCCATTACTTTTGGTCCCTTAAAAAGTGGGAGGCACATATACAAACTGTTGTAATTCCTACACCGTTCACCTGATTTGGATGTAAATACCCTCAAATTAAAGTCTGCAGTTAAAGCACATCTTGTTTGTTTCATTTCAAATCCATTGTGGTGGTGTATAGAGCCAAAAACATTAAAATTGTGTCAATATCCCAATATTTATGGACCTGACTGTACTTACAGCAGCAAAGTAAAAACAGACATTGGAAATTAAACATCCATCCCACACCTTCCATAGGAGTCACAACGTCACAGCTATTTCTTTGCCTTGTCTGATGTACTTTTCGTCTGAATAGACGTCTTCTCAGTAGGGGATAGTGGTGCTCATATTCCTCCCTTAAATAGAATTCCATTAAACAATTGCTGGAGGGCAGCAGTGCCTTGATGGTTGGTATACAAACCACCTTGCCCCTCATCACCATATTATCATGGTCTATTCCCTTAGATGCGGTGGCCATTTTCTCAAAGCCATGTCACTCTCCAGTGGTTAGGAAAGCAATGAAAACATTACCTTCCTACTTTTTAACCCCTTAAAATGTATGTAAACCCACCACCCACCCAGTATAAACTAATGGCACAGTATTAATGTATATATATACATGCAAGCCCCTTCAGCAGTAGCAGCCCCACAAAACTCTGGAATTAGTGGGTAGGTCTGTTTGCTGGAGCTCGGTGGGTGGAGTTGTGATGTCACAAGACTCCCCACCCACCTCTACTCTCTGCTGCTCTCCTAGTCCTGAGTTTTGAGAAAAATCCTTTCAAATCTCAGGAAAGTCACCACATGGCTTCAACATGCCCAACCATGCTAAAGTGTGGAGCAGCCAATCCTGGGAGAGCTGGAGAAGAAAGGAGGGGAAGAATGTGAAGCTTTGTATGCTTGTGCATGAGATAAGGACATTATCTGTCAGTCACAACTTAGTGGAGAAAACAGTCACATATTTCTGTGTGTGTCTGTTTTTTTCCTACTGAAAAAAGATAAGAGCATTGCTGAGAGCTGGATTAACTCTTCATGGCAAGACTGGGCACAGATGACATGACATTTTATCCTCTACTAGGCAGAATTGTTAATTCTTTTTTTTTTCCGGGTTTACATCCACTTTAAGGTAAAATAAACCTCTATCAAAAGGTATATATAATATATGATACATTTGCACAATCCATCAAAGGATCTAATAAATCTGTCAGTGTCATCAAGATGTCATCTTGCCTTGCCTGATGTACGTTTAGTCTGAATAGACATCTTCTGTGAGGCAGTAGGGGATAGTGGTACTCACAATCCTCCCTTAAATAGAATTCCATCAAACAACCACTGGAGGACAGCAGTGCCTCAATGGTTGATGTCAGTGTCATCAGGATGTCATCTTAAATGGTGGATAATTAAACCTCCCCAAACATCCCAAACCAAATGACACTAACAAATATAGATCTTTAATGTAAATATATTTTATGATCAAATTCTACACATTAACAGCCATTAAATGGCCCAACCCTTTTGCACAAATAAATTCATACATATACATACAGGTGTATATATAAAGTGTATATAAATTTAAAATACTCATAATTAAAATAAACTTAAAATATTAAAAAAATATAAACAAATATTAAACATAGATCCCATGGCAATGTAGCAAACAAAAGCCACTGATTCCGCTATTATTTATAAAACTATTTATATTCCTTTCAACATTTAACCCCTGCGGTTGGTAAACTTTTAATTTATATATCCAGTGAGTTCGATATCTGCCGAACTATATTGCTCCCCCTCCAGTGTGGTATACCAACCTCTATACCTATGATTTTCACCTGTGATGGATCCTTCCTATGTTTAAGCACAAAATGTCTAGAATGCACTGTCTTTGGAGGGTCGCCATGCGGTTGTATGATCCTACATCAGTCACATATTACTATGCTATCCTGATATTGGTTGTGATTTGATTTGGCACCCCCCATTCTTAATCTTGAACCATTGCCTGGTAAAACTGCCTTTTTGAATTCCTCTGTGGGCGCCCCTCAACCACTGTGACATGCACAGACTGTTTGGGCTGTGGTGGGCTCAAGGTGACAGTGTACAATTGATTCAACTTTATGGGTGGGTTACAATAAAATCCCAGATGAAGCTTATATAAGGCAAAACATTTAGTATACGTACCACCAAATTGTATCATCCACCATAAACTCGTTTGTACCATGCAGCCAATGATGTTACACTTGTATTGTTTTTTAATCTAGTGCAATATGCACACATTTTTTAATATGTATCAATAACATTTTGTTATATTTTCCTTGTTGCAAACTTATTCTTTTGGGCACCATCAAAATCCTACTTACTCTTCCCATCCCTTCCCTCCCTGCCTCTAAACCATCTAGATACATTATGTTTATGGAAGCCTTTCTTGATATTCACCAGATGTTCACCTATTCTGACATGCAAAGCTCTTTTAGTTCTTCCTACATATTGTTTACCGCAGCTGCATTGTAATAGGTAAACTACATTTTTCGTATTGCATGATATATAATCCTCAATTTGATATGATTTTCCTGTAACAGTGGAAGAAGAAGTTGTGGTTCTAATGGAATTGGACTCACAGCAGTTACATAGGGAACATCTGTGGCAATGGAAGAAACCTTTTAGGTTCCCAAAGAAAGTAGGTCTCACTGGTTGTTCAAGAACATTTGGGGCTACCAGATGTCTGAGCCCAGGTGCTTTCTTGAAAATGACTTTGGGATGTTCTGGAAGGGCTGGGCCTAAGACCTCATTATTTTTTTAGAACCTTCCAGTGCTTATTGAGTAGTTTTTTAACTACTTTAATACTTAACTGTTGGTTAGTATATGTAGCCTGGAAACACCATTCATAACCTCTCTCTCCTCCTACTTTCTTCTTTGGAGCCAGCATTTTTTCCTTAACCATAGAGGCAACTTGTAGAATAGTGGCATCCAGAGTATCCTCCGGGTACCCCTTCTCCACAAAATGCTGCCTAATCACTTCTGATTGCCTAAAGAAATCATTGGTATCAGAGCAATTCCATCTAATTCTTAAAAACTGGCTTTTCCAAATACCAGTTTGGATGATGGCAAAGTACAATAGAATGTAACCATTCCTATCAGTTTCTTTTTTTTTTTAAGTTTTTTTGTACTGAAACCTTTCCCTTGTCTGGTTATAGTGAGATCCAAAAAATTAACTTCTGAGTGACGGTATTCATAATTCCATTTGATACCCAACTTGTTTGTATTAACCACTTCAGCCCCGGAAGGATTTCACACTTTAGGACCAGAGCTTTAATTTCACCTCCATGAGCCTGATTAAAATGTCAAGCCACATTGGTATTTTTGTTTCCTTTGATGTCTGCTAGATGTTCACGGGCTCTATCTCTCAATCTATGGATAGTTTATCCCACATACTGCATAGAGCAAGCTGCGCAGGTGACGGCATACATTACATATGTAGTATTACTAATTGAAAATTTTGTCAATATTATATTGTCTACCATCCACTGAGCAGTATAAGCTGTTGCCCTGCAGTATGTGGGGACAAAAAGGGCAGTCTCGGGCTCCACATTTAAAATTCCCTTTACAGTGAAGCCAAGTCAAAGACTTGGATCTGGTATGTTTGGAATCAAAAAAGCTGGGGGAAAGATAATTGCCAATAGTTTTGACATTCCTAGCTACTTTGTCAATACCCTGATCCAATATTTTAGAACATATAGGATCATTCAGAAGAATTGGTGAATGTTTATTTACTATTAGAGTTGAGTGAACCCGAACTGTAAAGTTCGGGTTCGTACCGAACTTTCAGGGTGTCCGTGTCCCAAATCCGAACCCGGACGTTTGAGAAAAACGTTCGGGTTCGGGTTCTGGGTTCTGGTATTTTATCACGCATGTTGAATAGATGCAGGGCAGCCAATCAACAAGCGTTTCACTGGTTTTCCCTAAAAGCCATCGCAGCCATGCCTACTAATGGCATGGCTGTGATTGGCCAGTGCATCATGTGACCCAGCCTCTATATGAGGCTGGAGTCACAGTGCTGCATGTCACATGCTCTCAGGTTAGTGTAGGGAGAGAATGCTGCCGGTGCTGTGAGGGACAGATTGTGAGGGACAGATTGCAGTGATAATAACTAGGTAGAGATTACTACTACTGCTTTGAGGGACATATTGTAGATCTATAACATCTCATCCTGCATTACAGAAAGATCTGATTACAGAACGATCTCTCATCCTGCATTACAGAACGATCTGATTACAGAATGATCTGATACTGGACTAGGGAGAGATTACTACTGCTTCGAGGGACAGATTGCAGATCTAATAACATCTCCCATTTTTCTTCCTTTTGCAGCCGTCTAGCACTTTCCAGGACTTTTTTACAGCATTTTTGTGCCGAAAAGTTCGGGTCCCCATTGACTTCAATGGGGTTCGGGGTCCAGGGTAAAGTTCGGATAACGTTCGGTACCGATCCCGAACGTTTCCGGAAATTTCGGGCCGAACTCGCCGAACCCGAATGTCCAGGTGTTCGCTCAACTCTATTTGTTTTTAATATGTGTTTAATTTGTCCGAATTCCAAACTATATCCCAACACTAAATATGGGTGGGTTGCATTGCTTTTAATGGATTTTTGATGTTTGTTGTGTCTAACTAATAAGTCCTTTCTATTTTTGCTGGCAGCAATGGATATAGTCGTATCCAATGACCATTTTGGATATCCTCTAGTAAGGAAATGATTGTAAAGTTTGAACGATTCCTCCTCAAAAACTGACTGATTGGCGATGCAATCTGAGGAATTGTCCCATGGCAATGTTTTTTATGGTATGGCACGGATGGCTGGAACTAGCATGTAGCAAGCTGTTACCAGCCATAGGCTTCCTGTATAAACCACAAGAAACCGTTTCCCCGTCATGTGCCAACTGGACATCCAGAAAGCTCAATGGTCATCCTTACATCCGGTAAAACGTAAATTACATGTGTTGTCATTTAGAAAAGACAAAAAATAATCAAAGTCCAGACTTTTGTGACACACAAAGATCAGATCGTCTATGTACTGTAACTAAAATACATGACGATCTCTGAATGGGTTCCCATCTCCAAAGATGTGGCGCCTCTCCCACCAACCCATGAAAATTTTGCCCCCATCGTGGCACCACACCTTTGGAGACACAAGAAAAAAATGTGTTTCAATAGATAGTCCAATGCCTCTATTATGAACAGTCTTATGTCAATAGACACCTCTGTAGACTGTTCAAACCAGAAAAAGACCGCTGTAAGTGCAAGATTGTGTGGTATTGATGAGTACAAACTGGAAACGTCACAAGTGACCCAGGTGTACTCATCCTTCCACAATAGCCGATTCCTCCCAGTCGGCCATAAGAAGATTGGCCACACTGGGAGCAAATTTGTCCCCCCCATGGCAACACCTGCAGAATCTGGCTCGGGGGATAGCACTCTATCCCATGTCGCACCATGCGACAGCCAAGATCTGGTGTGGATTTGATAAGATCTGCCTCCAAGCTATTGCTGGATAACCAGAAGTGGCTGGCAGTAAATGCTCCGGCACCAGTGGGCAATGACTCTCCTTTTCCTCATTGCACAGGCCATAACTCGGCCACAGCATTGTCTGGCACTGCATGCAGATCCAGGCCGTAGTCCCAAGAGAGCAATTCTGTTCCCACACAAGCTTTTTTTACCCCATTCAAGCATTCTGTTCTACTTCATCAGCCAGCTGGGATTTGTAGTCCATAACAGTCTGATTGAATATAGAACATGAAACGTGAACTACATGTCCCAAGATGCTTTGCTCCATTCTTAGTTCTCATTCACCCTGACTGCAGGATGTGATGACATAGAGTCCAGGCTGGGCACTAGGAGAAAACAGCCACAATGTAACAATTTTGCAGAGTGTCTCCTGAATATGCAGGCAATATTAGCCAGCTCCTGTCTACACAAAAAAAACTCATAAAGTATGATTCAATTTGCTACAGTGGGGGGGGGGATCCTTTCTTATCTACCAAGAGGCGATATTCTATGGATCAACTTTACCTATAAATATTAGTGTCCTATTATATTATGTAAATTTAGCAAAGAATCCAAGACTTTTTTTTAAAACAATCTACTTTGCTGGCCAGAACCACCTCTGGAGGGAGTCTATTCCACGTTTTCACATCTCTTACTGCAAAGAAGCCTTTCCGTATATGAAGATTAAATCTATTTTCCTCCAGACGTAAAGAGTGCCCCCTTGTCCTCTGTGATGACCTTAAGATTAATATGAATAACCCTACACCAAGAATCTGGCTCGGGGGATATGGACCACTTATGTATTTGTAGATGGTGATCATATCCCCCCTTAATCTCCTCTTCTCAAAAGAGAATAAATTCAGTTCCTCTAATCTTTCCTCATAGCTGAGTTCCTCCATGCCTCTTATTAGCTTGGCTGCTCTTCTCTGCACTTTCTCCAGTTCTCCGATATCCTTTGTGTGAGCTGGTGTGAGCTGGTGCCTAAAAATGAACTGCATATTCCAGATGAGATCTTACTAATGATTTGTACAGGGGCAAAATGATTAGGCATGTGCAATTCCTTTCATTCCGAATTTTGTTTTTACCGAAAATCCGAATTGTGGTAATTCGGAAATATGGAAATTCGCCAATTGGAAAAGCCGAAAATCCGAAATTTGGAAATTCGGAAATCGGAAAATTCAAAAATAAGAAAGAACATTTCAAATAATAACTAACTATAAATAACTATTAAATTATAGGTATTGGAATTTCTTTTAAAATATGGCTGTTAGTGAACTTAAATATGAAATTTATCACTAATAGCCATATTTTCAAGGAAATATCAATACCTATAATTTAATAGTTATTTATTAGTTAGTTATTATTTCAAAATCTTGTGGAAAGGCTTCATTTGAGATTTTCCTCCAGACCTGGACCCAAACGGGGGAGGGGCAGGCCTCATAAGAGGGGGGGGGGGGGTACTGTCATGAAACCATAGTAAACATTCTGTCTTGAATCCCAAAATTTCGAATTTCCGAATGTTTTCAAATTTCCAAAAAAAAAAAAAAACGGAACGAAAATGAAAACAAACAAATTTTTCGGCCATGCACAAGTCTAAAAATGATATGTCTCTCTCTGGAGTCCATACCTCTCTTAATACAAGAAAGGATTTTGCTTGCTTTGGAAACTGTGGCTTGGCATTGCATGCCCATAATAAGCTTATGATCTACCAAAACCCCCAGATCCTTCTCCACTATGGATTCCCCCAGTTGTACTCCCCCCTAGTATGTACAATGCATGCATATTCTTAGCCCCCAAGTCCATAACTTTACATTTATCAATATTAAACCTCATTTGCCACATAGTTGCTCAATTAAACAGTACATTGAGGTTGGCTTGTAAGTTGGAGACATCCTGCAAGGACGTTATTCCACTGCATAGCTTGGTGTCATCTGCAAACACTGAAATTGTACTTTTTTTTTTTTTTTTTTTTAATATTTTTATTGGGAGTTTTAGATAAGAACATCAGAGACATAAGAATGCATACAAACATCGTTCGACAGAGTATCACATAGTATATAGAATTAATGAACAACATAAGTATTAAACATAGGAGTCAAGCTGTCGGATTTGTAGCTACTTTT
>BLSH010555216.1:288917-301807 GCA_018402905.1 Glandirana rugosa | reverse complement strand
TTTGATAATACGTTGTTACCTAGGTTGGATGGGCAGGACCAGACGTTGAACGTTTTGCTCGATACAATAGGAAAAAGGTAGAGCTTTCTGAACTGTGGTAACGTGCATTGAAATTTAGTTGGTGGGTTAAGAAACGCTTCACCGCGTTTATATACCTTCGCTGAAAGTGAGTTCTCCTCTAGGTTTTCTAGTACGTTGGTAAAACGAAATGTCTGACCATGGAATTTGCCTTGTAGAGGTGGGATCGCAGTTTTGTTGTGCTGAAGAATGTGGCAACACGGAATCAGTATGAACTTTAAGCATACCCAATTTGTTGGAGATGTTCCGTTTAAGGTACCAGTCTGTAAAGCAAAATGGTTGCATGATCTTTTGGATCTCCTCTTGAGTGAAAGTCGCTTCCATATATTTGCGCCACTTCGCAAAGAATTGGGTGGTTGATTTAAAGTTACGTGCAATGGTGTCAAGTCTTTCGAGATGGAAAAAGGATAACATAGCTCGTTTTGCAAGTTGCAGACCAGGACGGGTAGGTTGGATCCATTGTTGCATAATAGTTTGGCGTGCAACCAGTAGAAACAGATGAGTCCATCTCGAGAGGCTAGTGTTTGGGGGTTTTGAGGAGGGATCCATGGAGTGGTCATATCCAAAGAGGCAGATCAATGGAGTTTTGGGAACTTGGTCCTGATTAGTGGAATGTATATGCTGCAGAATGGCGTCCCAGTATGTAGTATGTAGAAGCGTAGGACATACTGCAGAGCACCATGGACAGCGATCTTGATTGGGGTTCTCTTTATCATGGCGGAACGGGTAATAGGCTTTGTGTATGATCTTGAATTGTGTTTCACGCCATGATTCTGGGATATGGCAATAGCCTTGCAGTATTTTTTCCAGTAAATCGCTGTCGCTGAAAATGGATGACCACTTATGAAATGGAGCAAGATTGTATTTGGCAGATTGGTGAGTAATAAGAGAGGAGTAAAGTTCCGAAATGGAGTAGGAGTTTTGCTTAATTGCCACGTCTATGAAGGAGTGTTGGAAGGGAGCTGAGCCCCGGGGGTAACAAGATCGAAGGTAGTCCGTCAGCTGATGATAGTAAAACTGGTGTGAGAGAGGTAGGGAGTACTCTTGTGCCAGAGATTGGAAGGGTTTAAGTTGACCAGCCGTATTGAGGTATAAGGATGTTGCTTTAGTTAGTCCTTGAGATTTCCAATTGGCAAAGGTGTCATATATAGTGGACGGTGGAAACATCGGGTTAGCTTGTATAGTCAAATGAGAAGATATGCTCGAGGGAAGACCAATTAACATCCGAATCTCCTTCCAGGCAATGACGGTGTCTCTGATGAGGACACTTGTTTTAAGATGTGGCGGTAGAGATTTCAGGTTTGAATGAAGGACAGCGGGGAGAGAGTATGGGGATGTCATGGCCCCCTCGAGCATATGATTACAATACTTAGAGTTCCCCGATAACCAGTCGAGCCCCTGTCTAAGTAGGCATGAAAGGTTATAGAACCTAATATTAGGTAACCCTGCCCCTCCTTCCTCCTTAGGGAGACACAATTTCTGTAAAGCTATACGTGGCTTTTTGGAGAGCCATAAGAAATTTGTTAGCGCCAAGTGAATTCTCTGTACATCAGAATGTTTAAGCAGGAGGGGTATCGTTTGCATAGGGTATAGTAGGCGCGCAAACGACACCATTTTGAACAAGTGGCATCTCCCGAAGAGTGAGAGAGGAAGGGTCACCCAAGCTTCCAGCTCCTTTACAATTTTGGTAATAAGAGGTGGGTAGTTGAGAGAGTACAATGAAGAAGGGTCCCTTCCTATATGGATACCCAAGTATGTTATATGGTGGGATGCTACAGTGAAGGGAGAGGTAGGTATCCATTCATTCACTTGTCGGGTCTGGAGTGCTAGCACCTCACTTTTGGCAAAGTTGACTTTGAGTCCTGAGCTGAGTCGAAAGGTCGTAAGTATGTCTGTAAGTCTGGTAAAATCAGTTTGCGGGTTAGTAGAGAATAGGAGTATGTCATCCGCAAAGAGTGCTGAGCGGAAGGTGTTGTCGCCTATTGTAATGCCAGTGATGCCTTCGGGGGAGTTAAGTAGTCTGGATAAAGGTTCGATGGCCAGATTAAAGAGTAAAGGGGACAGTGGGCATCCTTGACGGGTTCCTTTTGCTAGGGGGATAACGTTTGAGGTAAAGTCTGGGGTAACTATCCTAGCTGTGGGGGATGCATACATTTGTTGGACAAAGCGCATGATTTGGCCTGAGAATCCAAGAGCGTCCATCACCCCGAACAGCCAAGAGAAGCTGATATTATCAAACGCTTTTTCAGCGTCTAACGAGATTATAGCTATGTCTTGGTCTGGGTGCGCTTTAGCATATTCCAATACGAGGAGGACCTTCCGGATGTTCAGGGTGGCGGAGCGTCCCGATACGAAGCCGGCCTGGGCTGGGTGAAGGATGCATGGAAGGAGTTTATTTTGGATAGAATCTTTACGTCTACATTAATTAACGAGATTGGGCGATACGAACTTGGACATAAAGGGTCCTTACCCGCTTTAGGAATTAACTTAATGTGAGCCTGTGTGCCTGAGGGGAGATAGGGGCCTCCGTCCCACATCTTAGCGTAGACGTGTTTGAGAGTCAGGTATGAAGTCTTTTGTGATCTTATAAAATTCGGCTGTAAGGCCATCAGGGCCTGGGGCTTTAGCAGAGGCCATGGATTTGATAGTCGCTAGAATGTCTTCGATGGATATGGGCGCATTGAGGGTTGCGAGTTGGTCTGCGTCTAGCTTGGGTAAGGGTATCTTTGTCAGGAGTTCTTGGGTTGTCTTACAGTCCGTTGGGTCTGGAGAGTATAAGGTCGTGTAGTAGTCCGCGAGAATTTTACGGATTTCGGTGGGAGAGTTGGTGTGGTTGCCCATGTCATCCTTCAAAGCAAGGATATGTGTGGGGCGTCTAAGTGGTGAGCAAAGCTTGGCTAGTAATTTCCCTGCTTTGTTACCAAATCTATGAAAATGGAGGGTAGAGTAGGATGCTTTAATAATTTCTTGTTGTTCCGCCCAGAGGTCAAAGTCATGTTTGGCTTTTTGCCATTGTTGTATGTGCTCAGTGTTTCTGTTCAATGAGAGTTGCTGGTGTGCCTTCCGTAGGGCTTCGCTGGCTAGCGTGTATTGCTGTTTTGTATGTTTTTTGTACTGAGCAGCATAGGCGATCATTTTTCCTCTTAGGAATGCTTTACCAGCATCCCAAAATAGATTTGGGTCGGAGATGTGTACTCCATTTGTATCGGCATATTCTGCCCATGACGAGTGGAGCATATGGCGGAAATCGTCATTGTCGGCTAGGTAGGATGGAAAGCGCCAGGTAGGTGGGGAAGAAGGTGTGAGGTTGGTCAAGAGAACCGTTATAGGGCTATGGTCAAATATTTTGGTGTCAAGAATCTGAGGGGTATGGGTTATAGGCGTCAGAGCAGGGGAAGCAAAGAAGTAGTCTATTCGAGAGAAAGATCGATGGGGAGGCGAAAAGAAGGTATATTCACGGTCAGTGGGATGTGATAGGCGCCAGAGGTCGACAAAGCTCATAGAGGTTATTGCTTGTTCTAATGGTGATGAGTGCGGTGGTACTTTGTAAATCCCTCGTGTTTCCTGTGGTCGGGTGCCCGAGCGGTCTTCCGCTGGTGACATGACTGAGTTGAAATCACCTCCAACCAGGTGGAGAGTGTCAGGTGTAGTTAGTATCCAGGAGACCATTTCCTGGAAGAAAGGGATATCTGGTGAGTTTGGGGCGTATATATTGGTAATGGCTAGGTCTTTTGAAGCTATGGTTAGTCTTAATGAGAGTTTGCGGCCAGTCGAGTCAGCTTTTACCTCTCTAATCTTGTACCTTAAGTTTTTGTGCATCAAAATGGCTACTCCGGCTTTGCGGCCGGTCGCCGAAGCTCCAAAAACTTCGCCCACCCACAGTTTGCGTAGGCGGGGAAGATCTTCCGTTGACAGGTGCGTCTCCTGAAGGAGAGCCACATCTGCCCATAAACGTTTTAGGTGTCTGAGAACCATCATGCGTTTTCTGGGGGATCTAAGTCCCTTGACATTCCAGGACACAATCTTCAGGTGATTCCCAGATGTTTGCACAGCCATATCCGAAAGGGGTATGGGCTATATGGTATTAGGTACGATTGCAGGGGCAATGTTATGGAAACAGCAGTTATCTGGTGCTCACCGGAAGATTGTTTGCTTCCTGAAAAAATATAAGGTGAATAGGTGTTCGTGACCAACATAAAGTAGTAGCATATCTGTGATAGGAATTGGGGGGAACTGCAATAGGGGAAATAAAAGACAGTGGATAGCTTCACTTTTTTCCTCATGGGAACCAACTATCATACCGAACAGAGTAAAAGCCAGCCCGCTTCTCCCCATCTAGGAACGGATCCAAGACTCAGGGACGGAGGGGGAGGGGCCGTGGAGTGTGGTATGGGGGAAGGGGAGAGGGGTACGTAGGGGGTCAGGTGGGTTATGTGGGTATTTGAAATGGTGGGGGCCACCACACTTGGGGTGGGCTAGATGAGGGGCTTTGTTTTATGATCTTTCCAGGTGGGGAGATGCAAACTGGCTGTCAAACTGCCCTTAAAAGGACAGGCTAGAGATAGAGAGAAGGTAACAAAAAAACAAAAAAAACAGGCAACTAATAGTAACATTTAGAATTAGCCACAATGGGTAGCCTAAGGGAGAGGATATCTCGGTGCAGGGAGGGCATCTAACTATCCTCATATGTCCTCGGGGAGTTCAGTAGTAGTTACATTCTGTGCAGCTTGCCTATACGCACCCATACATACACACTCATGTAGGGGGTAGGCAGAAATGGGGGTTAAAGAGGCCTCAAATGAGAGAAAGTAAGGAGTGGTATGGTATACTTTCCGTCTTCCAGGTGGCAAGGGTAACTCAGAGTTGGGTGTCTTCATCTGGTGACGGGTCGGTCCTCTTGAGGGTTCGCCCGGCTGCGCTTGTAAGGTGGCTTGGTCAGAGAGCGTTGTTGCCTGGGTTTAGTGGTGTGAGGAGGAGACTTGAGAGTTTCGTTTGCGGAGTCTGAATGTTCCATTTCCTGAGTCAAGGTGTCGTTTAAATAACAGTCAGCTTCTTCAGGGGTATTGAAGGTAAGGTGTTCCCCAGATTGCAAGTGGATATGAAGAGTGGCTGGGTAGGCCAAGGCAAATCTAATTTGTTGGTCGTAGAGAGAGGTACATACCTCCGAAAAGGCTTTTCGCTGTTTCATCACCTCTATTGAATAGTCTGCGAAGAGTAGTAGTTTCGCCCCTTCAAAGATTAATGATCGGGATTTGCGGAATTTTTGCATAATGGCGTTTTTGTCTGCATAGTTGAGGTATCTGACAATAACAGGACGAGGCTTGGTGTGACTTTCGGTAGATTGACCAATGCGATGGGCCTGTTCAACTGTACATGGGATGCGTAGGCCCAGTTGTTCAGGGATGAGTTTAGAGCAGATATTTATTAGTTGACCGTTAGGTACGGATTCTGGCAGTCCGATAATTCTCAGATTGTTCCTCCGTGAACAATTTTCCAAATCATCCAATTTACTCCAAATGTCTCTATGTGATGTGGTCAGGCGTGCGACAATGGCAGCAGTGGCAGTAGCTTCATCTTCGAGGGTAGATATCCTTTCTTCAGTTTGTGATAATCGCTGGGATTGTGCCTGTAATTCCAGGTGGAGCTGCTCCAGCCCTTTCTGTACTGCCGCATCTACCGTAGCCGTGAGGGTGGGGGCTAGGAGGGCAACCACTGCTTGTGCTATACTTGCATGGGCAGTTGAGTCTAAGGCTTCGGAGCTCGTAGCTGGCTGTGTTAGGGAATGAGCTCCTCCCAAGTGAGCGGCTGCTGGCTGAGCGGTTTCTGGCCGAACGGCTTCCGATCGAACAGTTTCCGAATGAACGGCCTCCGACCGAATGGCTTCTGACCGAACGGCCCCGGGCCGATCGGCCTCCGAACGATTTGCATCTGGAGCGCATGGTGCGGCCGCCATATTGGATGAGCGGGCAGCTGCTTCTCCCGATCCCGGGAGCGGAGAGGAAAGGGCCCGGGCGTATGTCCGCTCAACAAAGCGGTCCATGGATGTCTCACCCACTGTTAGGAGGAGAGGGGGGTCGTCCCAGAATCAAAGCACGGCTTTAGAGCAGGTATTTGGGGAGAGTGTGGCGGGAGCTGTCTCTGCTCACCTCCTTCCCATCAGGCGCCGGAACCGGAAGTGAAATTGTACTTTTAATTCCAGACCCAATATCATTTATAAATATATTGAAAAGTAAGGGTCCCAACACTGAACATTGGGGTACACCACTGATTATCTTAGACCATTCAGAATAAGAATCATTAACCACTACTCTCTGAATTCGGTCTTTTAGCCAGTTTCCTATCCATTTGCAAACTGACCTTTCCAAGTCTGTAGACTTTACCTTACCCATTAGCCGTGTGTGGGGAACGGTGTCAAACGCTTTTGTAAAATCCAAGTATACCACGTCCACAGCCACCCCTCTGTCCAAGGTTTTATTTACCTCCTCATAAAAAGAAATCAGGTTTGTTTGACAACTTTTGTCTTTCATGAATCCATGCTGTCTGTTGCTTAAAATATTTTTTCGAACAAAAACTCATCTATGTGGTCTTCCCGACTATACTGTGGAAGTTAAACTAACAGGCCTTTAATTGTTTGATAAAGACTTTGAACTTGTTTTAAATATAGGGCAGCCATATATTTTAAATATAGGGTTCCATAGGGCTCCCGCCACCAGGGCTTGAAAATGTTGCGTTGGGAAAAGATCTGGACTTTGGGGGATTTGAATATGTAACTATAAATACATAGAAATAAAACACAGATAGAGTTTCTAACCTAAGAACAGAACTTGGAATCTGTGCCCAATAAAAGAAAGGCAGAGGGCAGAGCACTAGTCTCCACTAGTGTACAGTATTGCCTGTGGTCTCCCTGTAGCCAATTTTTTCCTCATTACTGCCTTACTGAGCTCACACTACAGAGATACAGTTACTGTATGACACAAGGGAACAGGAGTGCCTAGGCACCCTCATGCACCAGGCAGTAGTCTTTTATTTTTCAGGAGGAATTCCAGAGGTAGATTTTTCAGAGTATTGCTTAGGCACAGTTGATATTTCAAAAACTTCCCTAAGACATATAATATATTTAATTATACCACAAAAATGTCCTACAGAGTTTTTAATTATTTCTTGAAAGAAAGCTATAATGGTTGGGGGTCCATTTAAACCTTAATGGTTTTTCTAAACGTTTTATGTTTTTAGATTGTTTGTTTGAAATAATAGATTTAATACTCTCCATCCTTTGGTTGCCTAGTGACTGCAAGAAGGAGGGAGGAGAATGAGCAAAGCTGATGAAATAAAACTGAAAGTGCTTTCTGTTGTAAACTTTTGGGATGAATTGTTCCACAGTGCCTACTATTACAGAGGTCAATGAGGACTTTTTAACCACTTCCCACCCGCCACATAGCAGAGTGACGGCTGGAAGGAGGTTTCATTATCCTGAATGGGCGACATATGACGTCCAGCAGAATAAGCTGCTTGCACGCCCGCAAGGGCACGCAGCACAGTGATTGGTGGTGTGGTGGGTCAGTCTGACACACTGCATCTCTGATCCTGGTAAAGAGCTCATGATATAGGCTCTTTACCATGTTATCAGCTGTGTCCAATCACAACTCATCACATGGTAACCAGGAAAAGCCATTTCTCAGCTTTTCCTCTACTCGCACTGACAGGCACGAGTAGAGGAGAGCTGATCGGCCACTCTTCAGACAGGGGGGGGTCTGCGCTGATAATAAGCACATTGATTATCAGTGCAGACCCATCGAGGATGCCCACTGGAGACCACCAGGGATGCCCACTGGAGACCACTAGGTATGCCTACTAGAGCCCACCAGGGATGCCAATCAGTACCCATTAAAATGGCACTCTGTGTGCACCAGTGATGCTTGTCAGTGCCTCCCAATAAGTGCTGCCTATAAGTGCCATCTATCAGTGTCACCCATCAGTGCTGTCTATAAGTGCCCAATAGTGCCAGCTATGAGTGCCAATCAGTGCCACCTATGAGTGAACATCAGTGCCACCTGTCAGTGTTGAATATCAATGCCACCTATCAGTGCCCATCAGTGCTGCTTTTCAGTGCCGCCTATCAGTGCCCATCAGTGCTGCATATAAGTGCCTCATCATCAGTGCCCATCAGTGCCACCTCATCAGTGCCAATCAGTACTGCCTCATCAGTGCCCATCAGTGAAGGAGAAAACTTTTATTTACAAAGTTTTGTAACAGAAACATAGAAAAACTTTTTTTTTTTTAACTTTTCAGTCTTTTTTTATTTGTAGCACAAAAACTAAAAATCCCACTGGTGATCAAATACCACAAAAAAAATCTATTTGTGGGGAAAAAATTATAAAAATGTTGTTTGGGTACAGTGCTGCATGACCGTGCAATTGTCATTCAAAGTGCAATAGTGCTGAAAGCTAAAAATTGGACTGGGCAGGAAGGGGGTGAAAGTGTCCAGTATTGAAGTGGTTAAGAAGACACTCTCCCTTTGCCCATGCAGGGCAACATACCGTATATAACAAAACCATTTAACCACTTCCCACCTGGCCTATAGACAAATGTCGGCCGGGTGGTGGTTCAGTTAGCCTGACTGGACGTCTATTGATGTCTTTCAGGATTATCTGCAATTGCGTGCCCGCCGCATTACCGATCTCGGTATAGAGCTTCCATCGGAAGCCCTTTACCACGAGATCAGCCATGACCAATCACCGCTGGTTACAGTGTAAACAGGAAGAGCTATTTATCGGCTTTTCCCTTACTTGCGTCTACAGTCGCGAGTAGAGGAGAGCCGATCCGTGGCTCTCCTGACAGGGGGGGTCTGGGCTGATTGTTTATGAGTGCAGACCCCCCTAGGATCGCCACCCTGGACCACCAGGGAGCCCACCCAGGAACCACTAAGGAGAGCCCACCCAGGACCACCAGGGAGCCCATCCTAGACCACCAGGTAAGGGGCACAATGCCCAACATGGATGGCACTCAGTGCCAATTTCAGATGCCACCCAGGACCACCAGGGAATGCCTAACCTACATTGCAAACTGATATTGCTGCCTATCAGTGCCCACTATTGCCACCTATCAGTGTTCCCATCAGTGCCACCTATCAGTGCCCATCAGTGTCACTTATCAGTGCCCAGTGCTACCTATCAGTGCCGCCTACGAGTGCCCATCAGTACTGCCTATGAGTGCCCATCAGTGCTGCTTATCGGTGCCACCTATCAGTGCCCATCAGTGCTGATTGTCAGTGCCGCCTATCAGTGCTGCAAATATGTACCTCATCATCAGTGCCCATCAGTGCCACCTCACCAGTGCCAATCAGTATTGCATCCTCAGTGCCCATCAGTGCCCGTTAGTGATGGAGTAAATTAGTTATTTATAAAGCTTTGTGACAGAAACAGAGAAAAACTTTTTTTTAAAAAAAAACGTTCAGACTTTTTTATTTGTAGCGCGAAAAATAAAAACCCCAGAGGTGATCAAATACCACCAAAAGAAAGCTCTATTTGTGGAAAAAAGTATACCATTTTGTTTGGGTACAACGTCACATGACCGCTCAATTGTCATTCAAAATGCAACAGCGCCAAAAGCTGAAAATTGGTCTGGGCGGGAAGGGAGGTGAATGCCTGGCATTGAAGTGGTTAACAACCTTTCAACCATAAAAAAAGTTATACATTAATAAAAATTACCCCAACCTTAGAGGGACATCTTTTAGTGCAAAATTATTTGACAAAGCACACATCCCAGCCATTACATGGTCCAAGAATAATTTATATGTAAAAAAAATTATTACTTGAATCCACAAAATTGTTTTATTTTTTCATCACACTGTGTTTTAATATAAAAACAAACACATGCATTCCTTTAGAGCAGGGGTAGGCAACCTTTGAAGGGTGGAGATCTACCACAACAACATTAAGATCAAAGACCATGGGGGGTTCGAATGGCTTTTTTAAAAAAGGAAATTAACTACTAAGGCCTAACTAAGCAGTAAAGATGACACAAGGAAACATTATAATTAAACAAATGTCACTGTAAAGAGATATGCAAATCTTAAAAGTTAACGTCAGCAAGCAACTTATTCACTTTCATTCACAATTTTTTCATATTTGGAGAGTAATTGGTCGCCCCACAAGTCTGATGCAGGAGTCTATCATGATGGCAGAACATCTAGTAGTGCAGGCTGACTTGCTCAACTAGTTTCAGGTCTGAATGCAGGGAAGTGTATAGAGGTCAGTAATAGGTAGGGCAGAATACAGGAATCATCGGTTTGTAGGGCAGTATGGTAGAGGGCGAGGTCAGTAGAACAATGGACAGTGGCAGTAGGGAAGTGGATGGTGTCAGTTAGTAGGGCAGGGGATGGTGACAGTTAATAGGGTTGTGGATGGTGTCAGTTAGTAGAGCTCTGGATGGTGTCAGTTAGTAGGGCAGTGAATGGTGTCAGTAAGTAGGGCAGTGGATGGTGTCAGTTAGTAGGGCTGTGGATGGTGTCAGTTAATAGGGCTGTTGATAGTGTCAGTTAGTAGGGCTGTGGATCGTGTCAGTTAATAGGGCTGTGAATAGTGTCAATTAGTAGAGCTGTGGATGGTGTCAGTTAATAGACCCGTGGATAGTGTCAGTTAGTAGGGCTGTGGATGGTGTCAGTCAATAGGCTGTGGATGGTGTCAGTTAGCACAGCAGAGAATGTTGTCGGTTAGTAGGGCAGTGAATGCTGACAGTACTGCAGAGGATGGTAACAGTTAGTAAGCAAGTAGTGGATGGTGACAGTAGTGCAGTGGATGGTGACATTAGGGCAGAGGATGGGGTCAGTCAGTAGTGCAGCGATGGGTGTACAGGAGCTCACAGTAGGGCAGAAATTTTCCTCACAGAGAAGAGAAGTGTCGGCAGAGAAGGAAGGCACCAGTGACACACAACTCTAATTTCTCCTGGCACGTTGATCCTGGCTGGCCCTCCTCTCTCATCCATCCCATGTGATATCAGACAGAAGCACCTGTTATGGATGCCTACAATCAGCGCAGAATACAAGGTAGTTTCTCCTTGTGCCGCTCTGCAATGGGGGAGGAGCAGTCTACCTGTTATTTGCCCGGATCGATGATTGGATTGCGATCTGCGGGTTGCTGACCCCCGATATAGCTGCTATTGTGCATCTATATGGGTACAATAGCAACTATATGGGCACAACAGCATAAACATCCTATAGTACCTATTTAACTGTTATTGTGCCCACATAAATGCTACCATGTTATATTGCCCAGTATAAGACACTGACCTTGCTGTGCTGCTGTGGATCTCGTGGTTACCAGGAATCAGACACACATAAGACAAGGGGACACACTGGGCACCTTTGCTGCCATTGTGCTATGTGCTGGTGGAGGATTGGGCTACCTCCAGGCTCCCCTGCCCCTTATCTATCCATTAGAATGCATGTTCTTCCATTGTGGAGACCCTCATAAATTTATAAGGGTTATAACTGTAGGTAATACAGGGTGCCGTGAAGGGGCCTTGCAGCTTCCGCATACGTTTACAAATATGTGATAACTAAACTAAACATTTTTTAACGCATGCTGTTGGACAGGTTAATTCGGTTGATAAGAAGACTTGTTGTTGAGTTGAGCTGGGAATTTTCTCTGGTTTTGTCTTTCATGCATTGCCCTTCCATGTGCCCCTTGCTGTGAAGACCATTTATAGGTGGGGGCAGGGGGCACCTGTTTGTTACCAGGGATAAGAGTGCTGTTGGTAATAGGGATGGGTGAACGGTTTGGCCCGAGCAAACGTTTGGGCCGACACTTGCTGTTTGCCCGCTCCCCGAATTTAGAACTTTATTGGGTGTTCGACACGACTTTGGCGCCACCAAACACCCCATAATCACCCGCCTGCCATGCCTGCAATCACCCCCCATGCCTGCAGATGGCGCGCACAGCTCCCCCTCCATGGGAGGGCTGCCACCGTCTGCGCTCCCTTTGTTTTGATGTTTTATTTATAGTGAAGGGTGACCCCGCCCCCTTCTGACGTCATGTGCCTTCAAAGGGGCGGGTCACTCAATTACGTCACCGGGTGGCCTCGCCCTTCACTATAAACTGTCAAAAGAAAGAGAGCTCAGTCGGGGGCAGCCCACTCATGGAGGAGGAGCTGTTTGTTTGTTTTTTTTTCTGGGTCCGTCGCGATTGACAATGGATTACAACGGGGGACACTTATTTTTATTACTTTATTATTACTAAATTATTATTTGTATTTTTTAATAAAGGACTTGTCCTTAATTGTCTCCTGTGGTTTTTACATTTTTGACACTTTTTGGAGAAGTAGTAGGGGTACGATGTACCTGATACTGATTCACATGGGGGGGTCGGGATCTGGGCCCCTTATTAACCACTTGACAACTGGGCACTTAAACCCCCTTCCTAACCAGACCAATTTTCAGCTTTCAGTGCTCTCACATTTTGAATGACAATTACTCAGTCATACTACACTGTACCCATATGAAATTTTCGTCCTTTTTTTCACACAAATAGAGCTTTCTTTTGGTGGTATTTAATCACCACTGGGGTGTTTATTTTTTGAGCAATAAATGGAAAAATACCGAAAATTTTGTAAAAAAATGCATTTTTCTTTATTTCTGTTATAACATTTTGCAAATTAGTAATTTTTCTTCGTAAATTTTGGCCAAAATTTATACTGCTATATGTCTTTGGTAAAAATAACCCAAATTAGTGTATATTATTTGGTCTTTGTGAAAGTTATAGAGTCTACAATCTATGGTGCCAATCACTGAAAATTTATCACACCTGATGCACTGA
>BLSH010555216.1:273538-288907 GCA_018402905.1 Glandirana rugosa | reverse complement strand
CGCGTTTTTTATTTTTGTCGTCCCCACTAGTTTATGGTGGTTTTCTTTCGAGATAAACACCCTTGTTTTACTATTTTTACAACAAACCCATGTCTCAGCGTGCTGGAGTGTTAAGAGTAAGTTTAGCGTTGTCGTGACTTTCGACTTTTAACCAGACCCGCCCTTCACGAGATTCACGGGCTATAACTTCACCAATTAATTGGTTAACGGCTGGCACATCGCATCTATGTGCAGCCGTTCACCGTGGGTAACAACACCCTCCTGCAATATATTGCAGGAGGGTGTTAGCGCGAGGGCGCGCGGGGGACCCCGCGCGCCCCAGGGGGCGCGCGGGAGCGCGATTGTGGGAGGACGTTATATAACGTCCTCCCACAACAATGGGTGCCACTTGCCGACGTGTATCTACGCTACACGGTCGGCAATTGGTTAATTAACCACTTCAATATCGGGCACTTAGAGCACTTCCCGCCCAGACCAATTTTCAGCTTTCAGTGCTGTTGCGATTTGAATGAGAATTGTGAGGTCGTGCGACTCTGTACCCAAACAACATTTTTATCATTTTGTTCCCACAAATAGAGCTTTCTTTTGGTGGTATTTGATCACCCCTGCTGTTTTTATTTTTTGCGCTATAAATAAAGAAAGACTGAAAATTTTGAAAAAAAAAAAGTTTTTCTTTGTTTCTGTCACAAAACTTTGTATAAGTACATTTTCTCCTTCACAGACGGGCACTGATGTGGCTACACTGATGGGCACTGATGAGTCTAGACTGACCGGCACTGAGGAGGCAGTACAGATTGGCACTGATGAGGTGGCACTGATAAGGTTGCACTGATGATGGGGCACATATGCAGCACTGATGGGCGGTACTGATAAGCAACACTGACGGGCACTGATAGGTGGCACTGGGCACTGCTGGGCACTGATAGGTGGCACTGCTGGGCACTGATAGGTGGCACTTTTAAGTGGCACAGGTGGTCAATGATAGGTGGCACAGGTGGGCACTGATAGGTGGCATAGGTGGGCACAGGTGGTCACTGATAGGTTTCTCTGGTGGGCACTGGTGCATATAGCACTGTTAGGGATGGCACTGGCAGGCATCATATACGGGCACAGTGCGATCCCTACAGTGCACTGTATTGGACTTACCTGGTGGTCTAGTGGGGCTCCCTAGTGGCCCTGGGCGGCCTCCATGTTACCTCCCTGGTGGTCCTGGGTGGCCTCCTCATGATGTCTGGGGAGGGGGCTCCCTGGTGGTCCTGGTCGGCTCCCCGGTGATCCAGTGTGGCGATCCTGAGGGGGGCTGCGCTGATAAACGTTCAGCACAGCCACCCCCGTCAGGAGAGCAGCCAATCGGCTCTCCACTGCTCAGGTCTGCAGACCTGAGCAGAGGAAAAGCCATTAAACAACTCTTCCTATTTACACTGTGATCAGCCGTGATTGGTCACGGCTAGAATTGAGCGAACCCGGACTGTAAAGTTCGGGTCCGTACCGAACTTTGGGGTGTCCGGGACCCGGACCTGAACCCGGACTTTTCAAAAAAGGTCCGGGTTCGGGTCCAGGGTTCTGGTAATTTTAATGAAAGTTCTGAAAATTGCTGTAAAAAAGTCCAGGAAGGTCCTAGAGGTCTGTAGTAGTAGAGTGATATGCGTTCTCCCAGCCTATTTATACTTTTTTGACACAGTTTGAAGATGATTTCAGAACAGTTATATGGCCTCTACCGTTAATTAATACTTTTCAGACACAGTTTGAAGATGATCCACATTCACCTCCATTTTTGCTTTTTTTATGTTTTTATTTTTTAAAAAATATTTAAAGTTATTTCACTGTCCCAATTTCTTTGTAGGTCACTTGTCCCACCCTTACCCCCATTTCCTTCCTTTTGCAGACCTCTAGGACTTTCCAGGACTATTTTACAGCCATTTTTGTGCCTAAAAGTCCGTGTCTCCATTGATTTCAATGGGGTTCGGGGTCCGGGACAAAGTTCGGGTTCTGTCCGGACCCGAACCCGGACTTTGTCCCGAAGTTCGGCCGAACCAGCAGAACCCGGACTTCTAGAAGTTCGCTCAACTCTAGTCACGGCTGATCACATGGTAAAAGGCTTCCAGATTCCGGGAAGTGGTTAAAGGGGGCTTCCAGATTCTGATAACCCGCCCGCCCGCACACCCCCACAACTACAGCCCAGGGTTGTGGGGAAGAGGCTCTTGTCCCCTGCACCTTCAGCCCTGCTGACCATCCATCCATGTGACAGCAGGTTGGCAAGACCAGGCAATCTACCAGTCAGCTTGCTGCAATCCACTGGCAGATTGAGGCCCATGGGTTGCCGACCCGGGTTTAGATTATGGATAAAAGATTTAGTGAGGTATAATAGTTTTTTTTTGGGGGGGTAAATCTGATCCAAAATAGTGACAGCAAAAGAGGAAAAAGGAACAGAGGGACGTGGTTTTAACAGTTTCAACGAATGAGGGACAGTGGGGAGCGATGGTTGCAGCTGAGTAGAAGTGAAAGTGAAAGAAACTCTGATAAATACAAACAGCCATTTCCTAGCATCGGAGAACGTTACAGACACACAGTGACATCCATGGAGCAGAGACCTTTGAATAACAGTAATTCCCAAGATAATATTACTATGCAAGACAATAGATTTTCAGATGGATGGGGTTTGGATCCACGGACAGGAGAAATATCACAACACAATGAATAGTAAGTACTCTAAACCCACTAACATGTCCCTTAGATTACCCGCTTAGAATGGCCAATAAAAGGGCTTTGTTATGTGCCAATCCCCTCACATATAAAGGGTAGGGTCCCAGGAGCCTTTTGCCTTTTCTTGTTGGAGTATTTTAAAGAGAGAGTTGACAGTCTGTGTAAGGAGAGTTAATTGTTATGCAGCGCTCTACCATTCTATATTGTGAAATATGTCTATGAAGTAAGTTGTGATACATGGTATATAAAAAATAAGTACACCTCTTTGAAATTGACATGGTGTATTAATTTTCATGATGCACTGTAAGTTAAGGGAAGTTCATGTTTTTCATATAGAAAAAATAATACATTTACCAGCTTTTCCAATGAATGAAACCTCAGCTATATAATGTCTGGTGTTCTCTTTCTATTGATGTGCCTACTGTCATCATACACACTATTACCAAAAGTATTGTGACACCTGCCTTTACATGCACATGAACTTTAATGGCATCCCAGTCTTAGACCATAGGGTTCAATATTGAGTTGGTCCACCCTTTGCAGCTATAACAGCTTCAAGTCTTCTGGGAAGGCTGTCCACAAGGTTTAGGAGTGTCTATGGGAATGTTTGACCGTTCTTCCAGAAGCACATTTGTGAGGTCAGGCACTGATGTTGGATGAGAAGGCCTGGCTCACAGTCTCAGCTCTAATTCATCCCAGAGGTGTTCTATCAGGTTGAGGTCAGGACTCTGTGCAGGCCAGTCAAGTTTCGCCACCCCAAACTCGCTCATCCCTGTCTTTATGGACCTTGCTTTGTGCATTGGTCCAAATCATTTGGTGGAGGGGGGATTATGGTGTGGGGATGTTTTTCAGGGGTTGGGCTTGGCCCCTTAGTTCAGTGAAGGAAACTCTTAAGGCGTCAGCATAGCAAGACATTTTGGACAATTTCATGCTCCCAAATTTGTGGGAACAGTTTGGGGATGACCCCTTCCTTTTTCCAAAATGACTGCAAACCAGTGCATAAAGCAAGGTCCATAAAGTCATGGATGAGCGAGTTTGGGGTGGAGGAACTTGATTGGCCTGACCTCAATCCGATAGAACACCATTGGGATGAATTAGAGCGGAGAGGCGAGCCAGGCCTTTTCATCCAACATCAGTGCCTGACCTCACAAATGCACTTCTGGAAGAATGGTCAAACATTCCCATAGACACTCCTAAACCTTATGGACAGCCTTCCCAGAAGAGTTGAAGCTGTTATAGCTACAAAGGATGGGCCAACTCAATATTGAACCCTACAGACTAAGACTGGGAAGCCATTAAAGTTCATGTGCATGTAAAGACAGGCATCCTAATAGTTTTGGTAATACCAAAATCAGTAGAGGTTATATAGTATAGACTCCTATTGCGTGTGTGTGGGATTCCTATGTATGACTTTTGTCTTTTGTAAATTAATAGTCGTGTCTTTCCTCAATGCCACACTCCAGAAAAATGTACACTTTATTAGTTATGTAAAATGCCTACAATACATCATTTCTGCTAAATGGGGCAATGCCAGCTTTTAATGTCAGGTTTGTACTTGCTTTCAGTACACCATTACATGTATTGATGTTTCTATTTGATAAATGAAAAGGCTATTTGTTCGTGTGTTTTTATTCAAGTATATTACCTTATTCTGTAGGCATAGCTTGAAAAAAATGATGGTCTGTAGAAATATACTGTATAGAAAAAGTCCACAACTTCCATAGGGTGTCCTTTTTTGCACATAACTATAGATTTAAAAATAATATTGTAGTTTAGAGTCTCAGGGGTTTTTTTGGGAGGTATATTTTATTTTATTTAATTTTGATCAAGGCCTTTTTTTGAGATCCATAGTGTACACTTATTGTACAGCGAGTTTAGCATTGTCACCCCAGGATGATGAGATGGCAGAATGTCCATGAGCATCCCATAGGGGAGAATCCATGAGGGGAGGTTGAACAGTAGTGAGGACAGTGCCAAATTTGGACCTTGTGGGGCCCAGGGCACTTCAAGTTCGGGGGCTCCTCAACATAGAAATTCAATTGTATTACAAATCAAAAAGTGAGCTGAAATGAATGATAAGCTGCATTTGTTCTAAAAAAAAATATGTTAGGTTCCGAAGAAGACACTTGTCTTATTTTTTTTTCAAGTTTATTGACTGTAAGAATGCACATTACACAGATAATTGGAACTGGCAAGTCATAAATCCCAGTCATACATCACACTACAATATTAAAAAAAGTATTTCTTCCTGAACTTAGCATCTGCAAAATCTGTAACTAACTCATTAAATCATATCATCTTGAGAACACGGCACAACCAGTGACCATCGTGCTCAAATATATTCAAAGAGCTACATTAACACCTGGAAAGGTATCAGCAAGTCCTTCATCTTGTAACAAAATTGCCTGTTGAGACATGACCAGAGCTTGCAACAAATAGATCCGTACATAAACGCACCTAAACTCAAGATCCTAAATCCACGCTCTAATGATACCTGTCTGAATATAGGCTTTCATCAGCTGCTACTTATAGATAATTCAAATAGCTCAACCATATATCACTCAAGTTGAATATACTTTATGATCAAAGTAGCGCTAATCCATCTCATTTAAGCATAAAAAATGGTGAATAGTGAAAAGGAAGAGTGACTTCCCAAGTCCATACAGTCCTTTATATAAATAAATCTCCTTTCTTTTATATATATATCACCACGTGT
This sequence comes from Glandirana rugosa, assembly GCA_018402905.1. Lineage (NCBI taxonomy): Eukaryota > Metazoa > Chordata > Amphibia > Anura > Ranidae > Glandirana > Glandirana rugosa. Next base: position 283,488 of record BLSH010555216.1, on the reverse strand, counting down.
GGTAGACATCAGACACCATCACCCACATGGAAATTCACTCACCAGAGCTCGTTGCCTCACATTCTCATGCTCGGCACACATGCATGTAAGGATTGCTATTCAATAAATCCTCCTTAGCTGCTCCTCCACCATCCACATAGACACTGGAATCTCTGACTTCCACCGATGTTATCCGCACATCACCACGTCACCAATAGGGGAGAGATAAAGGATACTCCACATCATGCATTATGGTTTAAAAACCATACACTTTATTCCTTATCCCAAACTTGCTCTTTTTAAAAAGTTGGACCACCCCAAGGTTTGCACAGTCCAACTCCAGCTGTTTGGCAGCTTCCAGCACACGTGCAGCACTCGGACAGGTCTCTCTCTCCCAAAGATGGTGGAGTAGGAGTTTGGGAGAGAGAGAGAGTGCTGCACGTGTGCTGGAAGCTGCCAAACAGCCGGAGTTGGACTGTGAAAGGAACCGCTCCAGGTGAAAATCCTTGTCAATCCAAATCCAGGTGCAGGTCAGATCCGTGATCCTCAGTGGTACTAAATAACAAGTGAAGACCGCACTGCGGAACTGTAGAACTTCATGTGTTTTATTGCATGCTGTACAGTACACTGAATAGCAAACAGGCAGACAATGGTGCAGCCACAAACAAGGGAGGGTTAACGCGTTTCACTGACCCTCTGTCCGCTTAGTCATAACCTGATTAAGACTAAGCAGACAGAGGGTCAGTGAAACGCGTTAACCCTTCCCTGTTTGTGTCTGCACCATTGTCTGCCTGTTTGCTATTCAGTGTACTGTACAGCATGCAATAAAACACATGAAGTTCTACAGTTCCGGAGTGCGGTCTTCACTTGTTATTTTGGACTGTGCAAACCTTGGGGTGGCCCAACTTTTTAAATAGGATAAGGAATAAAGTGTATGGTTTTTAAACGATAATGCACAATGTGGAGTATCCTTTATCTCTCCCCTATTGGTGACGTGGTGATGTGTGGATAACATCTGTGGAAGTCAGAGATTCCAGTGCCTATGTGGATGGTGGAGGAGCAGCTAAGGAGGATTTATTGAGTATCAATCCTTACATGCATGTTTGCCGAGCATGAGAATGCGAGGCAACGAGCTCTGGTGAGTGAATTTGCATGTGGGTGATGGTGTCTGATGTCTACCACACGTGATGATATATATATAAAAAAAAAGAAGATTTATTTATATGAAGGATTATATGGACTTGGGAAGTCACTCTTCCTATTCACTATTCACCATTTTTTATGCTTAAATGAGATGGATCAGCGCTACTATGATCAGAGCTTGGCAAAGGCTGCAGACTGGGCCATTTCCTCAACGAACACACTACTGAAGACTCTAGGGAGAATACGTTTTATTTTTTATAAAGGAAGTCTGGGGCCACTCTGGCAGGGGGCCCGGGGCAATTTCCCCTTTTGTCCCTTTTACAATGCATCCAGAAGGTATTCACAGCACTTCACTTCTTCCACATTTTGTTATGTTACAGCCTTATTCCAAAAAAGATTACATTTATTAAATTAATTTTCCTCAATATTCTACAAACAATACCCCATAATGACAATATGAAAGAAGTTTGTTTGAAATCTTCCACCTCCAGCTATTACCAAAACCTTATCCCAGATTTATTTGGTCTACCACCAAACTTCCAAAGAGGGGTTGGAGCGGAGACTGGCTGATGGATTAAGCTTGACTGGATACGTACCTAAATTTTGGAATCCTCCTATTCAAAGGGATTTAACATGCGCATTTGACCATTTTATATGATGGTCCACAGGATCCGGTAAGAGGCTCATGTATCTGGTGTCACCCAGTGATGGAAGCACTGAATATTGGGAATGTGGTAACACTTATGGAATAATTGGATTGTGACTTGATTGTTCCTTTCTGAACTTTGTTTTTCAACACATTTTTTTCTTATGCCCTTACTGATGGGCTTTTACGGACTTATTATTTTTGTCACAAATTAGTGTGGTGTTACTTTCTAATTTAAGTTTGACATAAAATAAGATTGGTGTCATCATAACACATTATATTTTTGTTTTAACAAATATTGTTTTGGAATTTAATCACCTGTTTATTGTTTCAGCGCTGCTTCCAAGCATTATTATATTTTTGCTGTTGGTGTCACAATTTGCTTAAGCGGCTGCTCATTTTCAACATATATGCTCCAGCACAGGTTTTCTATACAATTTTTTTAAAGCTAATGTTTATTTGAATGATCAGCAACTGAAACTTGGATGAGGAACTCTGAAATTTGCAAAAGATTGGGTGAAGTTAGGAGGTCATGAGGAGGCTAGACAATAATAAGGCTAAAATTGGTGTCACGATCAGAGGGTAAGATCACCTTGGGCTGTAGCTCAAGATCTAGTGGTCAATGCAACAACTAGCCAAGGTGTACCCAGGTATGGGTCCTCACAGATGAGGGAGCAGTGTGAACACACGGAACTGTGGTGTGCCAGAGTCGCAGGGTCACCCAGTCTTCTCCAGAGGCACTGATGGTGTGGGAGTTGAGCTACATGGCAGCCCTCAGGTTGCTGCTCTCTAGAACACCTGTGCAGGCACAGTGATGCCAAATAGCACACTGGAGGGACACGGGGTACACACAGGAGCCTAAGCAGAGAATGACACACACAGTAACAGGAAATACGGGAAACCACTGACAGAAACCAAAGAGAATAAACTGCAAAGGCAGAGCAAAACACTGAGAGCAAAGGCAGGCTCAAACAACACACAGAATAAGGAATACTCAGAAAAGCAAACACCAGAGGAACAGGGGGGTCCAGCTTCAGTATAGAGACACGTTGCTCGAACACTAAGCCACAGGTGCACAGGCCTAATAATACCTAGGTTCTGGGTGTATTGGCCGGAACCTGAGCAGCTCAAACAGGAGGTAAAACCCGGCGCTAGATCAGTGTACCCAGAACTGTAACAGAATAGACATGTGTGATTCATTTTGTTAACCAGTTGCGGACCGCCCGCCGTTGATTGACGGCGGCAACATGGTTCGATATCGCATATAGCTGTCACCTGACGGCGGCTGCAAGATCACGGATCGTGAGTGCGCGTGCGCTGCCGAAGGCGCGCTCACTGTGTAGAGGGGGAGCCAAGGAGCGGGTAGGGTGGATTTGATGTCCGCCGGCTACCCGCGATCGCTCCCCTGCAGTGACAGAATGGGGATCCATGTGTGTAAACAATGGATCTCCGTTCTGACAGGGGAGAAGGAGTGTGATCGTATGTTCCCTGTATATGGGAGCAGTGATCATTCTCCTCCCCCACTCAGCCCAGCCCCCACAGAGTTAGTAACGCCTCCCAGGGAACACAGTTAACCCTTAATCGCCCCCTAGTGTTAACCTCTTCCCTGCCAGTGACATTTACACAGTAATCAGTGCATTTCCATAGCACTGATTGCTCTATAAATGCCAATGGTCCCAAAAAAGTGTCAAAAGTGTCTGACATGTCTGCCGCAATGTCGCAGTACCACTAAAAATCGCAGATCGCTGCCATTACTAGTAAAAGATAAAAAAAATAAAAACCCCAAAAATGTATTCTCATCGTTTGAAAACGCGGCAACTTTTGCGCAAACCAATTAATATACGCTGATTGTGATTTTTTTTTTACCAAAAATATGAGGAAGAATATATATCGGCCAAAACTGATGAATACATTTGTTTTTTTATATATTTTTTTGGATTTGTATTTTAGCAAAAAGCAAGAAATATTGGGTTTTTTTGCAAAATTTTCGCTCTTTTTTGTTTACCACCAAAAGGAAGCTCTATTTGTGGGAAAAAAAGGATGCCAGTTTTGTTTGGGTACTAATGTGTGCAGCATCCAAAACAACATAACATATTGAATGATCCAAACTGATTCAGATCCATTTAGTTTTTATGTTGCATTTACCTTATTCGTTATTATAAAAAATGCATTACATACAGTATGTGATGGAAACATATTGAAATAAATACAGTAAGGTATAAAAATGAAAAATCACTCTTTATTGTGTTTGGGTTAGATGGAGATGGATCCATCAGAATCTACAAATCATAAAATAACAAATAAATCTGAAATGAATTTTGAATTTGAACTTTAAGCATTTGTTAACCCCCAAAAAATGTTGCTCCTGTCTCTTTAATGTGCAATTAGCAGCATGGTGCTTTTGCTTTTTAAATTATCCCTCTATATCCACTAAATTATCTGTTTGATAAGCCAGGTCATGACTTCCTCCCTGAGTGCTGACTCCCCTATCATATTAGCTGAACCTGAGAGCCTGTGGTCTGTGCAGTCTGTCACTAGCAGCTCTCCTATTCTCCTATGCCTGCCTTCAACTCCCCCCCCCTCTCCCTGTCAGTACATAGAGTCTCTTCTCTGCTCTCATAGTTAACTTGTAAAGCCCCAATCCCCTGTGTATTAGAACAAGAACTTCCCCTGTGTCCGTGTTATATCATAAATATTCTTTTCCCTGTATAGATAACACACCGGCTTCCTACACACGGCTCTCTCTCTCTCCTCTCCTCTTTCCAGCTGACGTCAGCAGCAGTGCTCGGCCTCCCCCTCAGGAATTCTTTGCTGAGCAGAGGAGAGAGAAAAACCTCAACTGATCCTAGGAAGCCTGTGTGTTATCTATTCAGATAAATGTGTATATGAGATAACACAGGCACAGGGGAACTTATTGTGCTAATACAGAGGGAATGGGAGCATTTTATACAAGTGGCTTAAAGTGGTTGTCAACTCGTGACAACCACTTTAACATACAGGTAAGGCTATAATCAGGCTTACCTGTAGGTGCCCTGCATATCTCCTAAACCTGCACAATTTAGGAGATATACAGTGTACGAGATGTGCCAACATCATTTCGGCATATGCCCAGTGAAGAAACGGCCTCTGTGCTCTTTCTTCACTGTGATCGCGCCGTGACTGGCGGCTCCCGCGCGCATGCGTGGGAGTGAAGTCACGCGGCTCCGGCCAGTCACAGAGCCAGAGATTGCGGCCCCGGAAGGAAGAGGGGCTGAAGATGGATGCTGCCAGCACAGGGGACAGCGCTGGACATTGCAGGCTAATAGCCCATTATGCATCTACTTTGCAGGGGAATGTAAAGGGTTTACTTCCTCTTTAACAACTACTTTAATAGATTCATTCAATTTGGATACACTCGACTCCAGTCAATATCATCCAATCACCTCATTACATTTCTTTTTGTGGGTTGGGCTAGCAGGGATGACTCAGAGTGTATAAGTATTCTTCCAAATCAACAAATTAACATGTTAAAACAAATAAAGCCGATTTTCTGAAATAACTTCCTAAAATACGAATTGATTCGTAACAACTAATATATGAAACAAACCCGAATATATGAAATGAATTCCAAAAATTAATCATTTTAGCATAACAAATACGATGAAACTAAATGATTTACTTACCAAATCAATACAAAACAAAACATATTTCCGTTGTAAAACTGGTAATACGTGGCTGAACCAATTCCCCCATCTACACAATCGATGTGTATGGGGGAATCCTTCCCACTGTGCTATTGTATTCTGGAAGTGGGGGTTCCTCTACTGTCAGAATAAACTGATCAGCGCTGCAACCAATTGACTTTAGCACTGATCAAGCGTAAGTTCCAGCAAGCCTGCTCAAGAGAAGATGATCATTAGATTGACTTCTCTTGAACAGAAATGGTCATAGATAGATCAAAATTTGGCTGGTCCCTACTGAACCCACCCAATTTCAAACAATCTATGGTCAGCTTAAAGCAGAGCTAAAGGGAGGAATACTCACCTTCCCATAGCTCCCTCACCAGTGCCGGCATCATTTTGTATGTGCTGGGTTTCGGCCATCTTCATTGGCCAGTGCAGGATGATGTCACTTGTGCGTGTGCTCAGGAGGTAGTCATTCTAGCACACAGGGTCAGCTTGGCCGCTGTAAGCTGACCTCTGCATGCATCATGGGATCACTATGAGCTGGCGGATGGTTTTGCATTACTGCAGAAGAGACATTGCATGTCTTTTCTGCAATTAAATTCCAGCCTGCGCACAGTGTATCTCAGTGTAACTTTAAGACTTAGAGAGTTTGAGAAGAAGATGATGATTATGGAGGCTTGAAGGAGGAGCAGGAAACATTCTGAAGTACTTCCTAACCTGGATGCCATGTATAATTTCTATTAGCTATATCCAAATACTCCCTCCATGGCTACCACTTTGGGAAAGCATTCAAAGTGGTGAGAGTTATAGGAGATGGAAGCGGTGAGATAGCAAACAATGGTTAGGAGGGTGGGGGTATTAAAGTGGTTGTAAGGCACAACATTTTTTTTTTATCTTAGTGCATTCTCTATATTAGGGTAAACAACCTTTCATGTGTGGCTCCCCCAGCCTTCCTAAATACTTACCTGAGCTCAATCTCGGTGGTCAAGAGCAGCAACACTGCTCTTTCTCCTCAATGGACATGGAGGCAGCAGTGGCAGCCATTGGCTGCTGCTGCTGTCAACCAAATCCAGTGAAGAGGGAGTGGGGTGGGGCTAATAGATGCACACAGCCTGGCTTCGGATTGAGCCTGCATGAGTACCTCCATAGCAAGCGTCTTCCTATAATGGCACTTGGAGACAAGGAGAAGGCAGGAGTGCCAGCGGGGACCCCAGAAGAGGAGGATTGGGGCTGCTCTGTGCAAAGTCCTTGCACAGAGCAGATAAAGATAACATGTTTGTTATTAAAAAAAAGGAACATTTACTATCACTATAAGTACAGATAGTAATGGGTTGGGGTTGCAGGTAGAGTAATAGGGGTTTGGGAATGGTAAGTCTGGGGCAGTGGGTAGGCTGCCCAGGTGCTGATAATTTTTTTTTTTGAACAATACATTTTTATTAATAAATTTACCATACAGAGTCCCATTCATTACATAACGAGTTATCTCTAGGATGGTTCAATAACTTGCAAGGTAAAGGTACAATAATATGCAAAACGAATACCATTCCAGGTTTCACATGTATTCGTTTGTGCATACATGGGCTAAGCTCATGGTTTATGGGTTCTTCTGGCATTGGAGGTAAAAGCCTTGCTCCCCAACTGGGATCATACTGAGTCTGAGTCATACTCAGACTCTGCCCTCCTCAGTTATGCGCCTTGAGGAAAAAGGTCCTGAAGACTGGCAGGATTAATTCTTAATAAACAATATAATGGTAACAGTATGTAGGTGCAACCTTAGGTATGTCGCTCATACAACCCCTTCTATTATTCTCTATTATGCTTGTTATCTTGGTTACTAAATATGGGAGACGCCTTAGAATATAATCTCCAATGGTCACATTTTTTATGGTATTGAGGAGCTTTTTGTTCAGGTGCTGATAATTTATTGAGTTTAATTGTACCCTGTAATATGTCTTAATTTTGTTAATGTTAATACCTCTCTCTCTCTTTTATTGGAGTAATAAACAAATAAAAAAATCTGTAGGATTTTTCTGCTGGGACAAGAATACTGAGCTACAGTGGCTGCGGGATTTTCTTCCAAAGACTTCCATCTCCAGTGCCTCTGTTTGTTGTATTTTACATCCTCTTGGGAAGGACTGGAAAATTCTAGCTGAGAGGTCCAACCCCATCATTCTGTGTCACTCGTTCACTACAAATACTGAATGGACCTATCTAGAGGAATTCCTCACACACTGCAGATGCTTACATGGTAAGTAATATACAGTGTTAGATAGACTTCATCTGAGTTCATTTGGAGTTACAGCATTGTACTATATGGGTTATTGGCTATGATTAAGGCTACATGCCGAAATGTGTAAGCCCTGTATTATTTTGCCCTACACCTGGATTAATAAACTCATTCATTGTGTTAGATTGAGCTGACGGTTTGCTTGCTCAGGTACTAGGAGACTACAAGCCAGCGCACTGACCGCTCACCACCTCAGGGAATTACAATAGGTGTCTTCTACTATATTATATGGGTTAAGACTGTAGGAGTAAAGCCCAGCTCATGCTAATTGGAACAAACAGTGGGCAAAGAAAAAAAGGCAACCATTACTGTATGTCAGAAGCATTAACACAGCTGAGCCCCTGCAAGCCCCCCCCCCCCCACAACATAGTTATATTACCATTGATCCTGCCAGTAAGTCTGGTTCTTTTATCTATAACATCTCAATATGGAATTGAACTCCCCCTTTCTCCAAGCAAAACTACAGGAAATTATTTTTGTTTTTTTCTATCCTTTAAAAAATAGATATTTTAGCCCTGCCCCTCCATTATGGTGTCCTGGGCAAGAATGACATGTACCTGGTCCTGCAACCTCCTGGGATACTTACATCACATCTTTCAGGAAGCTGCAGGATCAGCACACAGAGCAGTCAGGGGATGGACTGGGCGGTGGGCCAGAGTTGGCTGCCTGCACCTGGAAGAGGATCAAGATGATGGCACAGGACCCACTGTGTGGCACCCAAACAGTGAATCACAGCAGGACACTGGATTTGTTGTGTGAGGGCAAGCATGTGTTTTCAAGAGAACTACAGGTAAGTGGGAATACCACTTTAACAAGTTATCTAAGGTTAGGTTTTAATTAGTTAGTCACTTATGTAAAGTCTCTCAAGGTCTACTTATCCATCTAACCCTACCCTTTTCACACATTGCTGCTGTCCTAGGGTGACAACACAGCTGCTCCATAGATACCGTACAATGAGTGAGTGTTGTCACTCTACTACAGGAAGTATGTTAATGGTGAGATCACCACCAGGTCAAAATAAAGGGAAAATAGTGCAAAATAATAGTCCCTTTAACGCATATAAAAATATTACAAATACAAACAAGTGATGATATATGACATGACAATCAGTGAATAAAAAGAGCATTGAAACATGAATCAAACATCAAAAACAGTCTACGTATCCTGTGCAAAACATGAGTTGTAGACTTCAGTACTCCCACACCGCATTTACACACCACCTTCTCACCAGATGGTATTACCTCACAGATGTCACACACTCCACAGCAATCCCATCAACAGGTCACAACAGCAGCTAGCCTGGGCCCCTGGTCATTTTAAGAACAACGTCACCGACACCCGCACTGATCACAAAAACAGTATGGCCACACATCAGCCAATGTCCCCTTAGTTCACAGCAATGTCCCAGTCCTCTTAGCACACAGCACAGGTTGAGAAGCTCACACACAATCATAAAGGAAACAATCTTGAAAAAAGAACTTTGGGGTGACCGTGACCCGAACTCGGACATTTGAAAAAAAGTCCGGGTTCGGGTTGGGGGTTTGGTTATTTTATCTCGCCTGTTGAATAGCTGCAGGGCAGCCAATCAACAATTATTTCACTGGTTTGCCCTTAGAAGCCATCACAGCCATGCCTACTAATGGCATGGCTGTGGTTGGCCAGTGCATCATGTGACCCAGCCTGTGTATAAGCTGGAGTCACGTAGTGCTGCATGTCACATGCTCTCAGGTTAGTGTAGGGAGAGGATGCTGCCGGCGCTGTGAGGGACAGATTGCAGATCTAATAACATCTCATCCTGCATTACAGAACAATCTGATACTGGACTAGGTAGAGATTACTACTACTGCTTTGAGGGACAGATTGCAGATCTAATAACATCTCATCCTGCATTAGAGAACGATCTGATACTGGACTAGGTAGAGTTTACTACTACTGCTTTGAGGGACAGATTGCAGATCTAATAACATCTCATCCTGCATTACAGAACAATCTGATACTGGACTAGGTAAAGTCTACTGCTTTGAGGGATAGAGTACTCATCCTGCATTAAAGAGAGGTTCCTGGCGGTGCGGTGAGGGGAAAGCTTAGTGAGGGACAGATTATTGTTCTAAAATCATCTCCTAGTGCTATAGGGAAAGTGTTATTAGACAGGGAATGTCGTGGTCGTCCTTGGAAAGGGATATCGTGATCCTCTACTAAAATCTTGTTATTAGACAGGGAGTGATTCGAA